>JAPDOI010000123.1:1320000-1672671 GCA_029168955.1 Aplectana chamaeleonis | reverse complement strand
CTAGTTATTGTTAATAAACTTAGTACCATTCAAAGCTCTTGTTTTTTTGGGAAAGTACTTATAGGTACTTCCGCCAGTTTCACTACGGGACCTCTATTATGGGAAGAACTGGGGGCGAAAATGGGGCGAAAGTAAGGCTAGACGGCAGCCCATTCGCGTAGTCTCTAAAATCGCCCCACATTTATCTCTAAAATCGCCTACTTTTTCACCAGCTAAGGAAATTGCACCAAAATGAGGCAAGACAAAGGCAGATCCGGCGAGAGATGCCTCGATGTAACTAGGCAACTCTAACTTTTCTTAGAGGTGACTTCCGAGCGAGTTTCAGAGATCATATTCCATAGATTGTGATCCAAGTAAACATAAAAGGCGAGTCGTGCCGGGACCTATGTAGTGGCCCAGCACGATTATCATCCTATTGCGTGACGCAAGAGCCATTGTCCGCAAATGCGGACCGGGAATTCGGCTGCGAAAACGACAGTAAATGCTGATAGCTATGTTCTGCAAAAACGATATACAAACCTCTTTGTGATTGCCCGGGACCCTACAACACATTCGAGGCTCCCGGAATGAACCTCGAAACAATTCATGGATTTATTATGTATATTAATTTATTACTATTACAGGTAAATAGCAAGAGCAGGTAAACCAATACAATCAACATCAATTCAAAGCAAATACTGAATTCATATTATCAAAGTTAGCAAAAGGCATCGAAGAATAGATAGTCAATCACTAGAAGAAAACAATATCGTAGCCCAAGATCACAGCGAGTCAAGGTCTGGTAGTGCATATTTGAAAAGCTTATAGTCGTAGTAAAACATGCGAACAATCGAATTCCATTAGGATATGCACTATGACGGATTCTGTCTATTCGAGGTACACGCGGACAGGTGATTGCACCGTGCTGTGAGCGGTACGTCCTGGGAGCGAAGTGACTCCGAAATGTACTTAATTGACGACTCGGAGACCTTTAAGAATTAATATTAAAGAAGTCTGGCCATTTAGAACTTTCTACGCCACTGTGCGCGATGGAAGGCAGAATTACCGGAACAGCTCTCTTCCGGAAAGTTTAGTTTCTTTTGTGCATCTCTCTCGAAAAGAATCTCAAAAGATTGTCCATAAACTCCAAAGAGCGTGATATTCTGCACTCTCAATTTTGAAGTTGAGCCTCCTTTAACGCTCGAAAGGATGGATTTCATGGAACTTTTCTATACTTCTATTTATCGCTACGGTGTCACTCATCATGTGCAGCTCAAAACAAGGAACTTACGTTTTGAGCCCTGAGCAGAGGCGCGTCAGGTCTTCCTAGGAGCGTTCCACTGGGGTCGTTCGAATATCGGCGTATGAACTCGTATTTTCGTAGAAATTTGTGCATGCCCGCATCGCCTGAAATGCCTACTTGTTACTTGCGGAATCATCTCAGGAACAACAATTGCAGAGCAGGTGATTTCTGATCGCTATATTTCTGTGGTGATAAGTAAGTCCGAGAGTTCGATAATGATAATTTTGTATTTCCAACTTCTTTTAAAGGCAAAGGTCCGGTCAGATTTAGACACCACCGAAATTCGGGTTAGATACAATACCGCCCGCGACTTTGGGAAAAACGGCGTTTTTCGGCGTTTTTTTCCGCCGGAAACCGCCGCTTTCTCATAACTTTGTTCAAAAGTGGTCAGTTTGGGTTGCCAGAGGCATATTTAGAATCCCAGCATCGAGAAGCTCTTCATTTTTGAGCCCGCACATGTCTTTACCCGGCAACAAGGCATATAGGGTTAACACAATCAATCGATTATTACGAAAACTGCAGCTAGATATCAAATTGGTGTAAATATGGCTTCATATCAAGCCGTGCAGATGAAGGACGAGTTATACACAAGTTTTAAAAACCAATTTATGGTGTTGGCAAAAGTAAAAATCAATGTTTTTCCCCTGTTTGGAGACCCGGGAGACACATTCATCGTCATTCGTTCTGGGCTCAGATTGCCCGCGATCACAACCACGCTTGGTATACACTCATTCAAAACAGCTAAAACCTCTCTTAGAAGGCATCTCCGGCCTAGCGCCACCCCTGTGATTTTGGCTTTAAAAAAACGACCCTCGGCCATCGACGTCCCGTTCTCGGCTCAAACCCAGGACCAATCGACCTGCGACTCGGCCTAACACATTACTTTTGATCTTCTTTCGAATAAGCACTGCGCCAGCCCAATCCAGAGAAAATTTGATTTTTCACATTTTTGCAGGATGTGCCAAAACAGCGTTTTTTCTCCCTGTTTGGCGACCCGGCAGACACAAGCATCGTACCTTCGCTCGGCCTCAAAATGCTCGCGATCACAACCAAGCTTGGTATACACTCATTCAAAACAGCTAAAACCTCTCTGAAGGCATCTCCGGCCTAGCGCCACCCCTGTGATTTTGGCTTTAAAACGACCCTCGGCCATCGACGTCCCGTTCTCGGCTCAAACGGGACCACATCGGACCTGCGACTCGGCCTAACTAACATTACTTCTTGATCCTCTTTTCAGAATAAGCACTGCGCCAGCCCAATCCGGAAATTTGATTTTTCACATTTTGGGATGCGCCAAAACAGCGTTTTTCCCCTGTTTGGCGACCCGGCAGACACATTCATCAGTCATTCGCTCAGGCTCAGAATGCTCGCGATCACAACGACGCTCCACATGAACTCTTTTAAAACGAAGTTACAACCTGTCTGAAGGCATTTCCTGCCTAGCGCCACCCCCCGTGATTTTAGATTTTTCAAAAACTACCCGTCAAATCATTTCGATCCGTACGGGCTCCTGGCAACGCGCCTTGTCCATTTTCCTCAGCTAAAACCGCCCTCATCCCAAACTTGATTTTTTCGACTCTGTTTACCCGGCTCTGCGAAGCGGTGCGGTAAAACAGGTGGCATAGTGAGCAGAATTTTTAAGTTTCTCTGGTCAATGTTTTCAACTGGTTGTTTGTTTCAGGGAACACATTTAGGTCAATCTTGAGCGCGACGCCAATCTGAAAGCGTGACGCCTAACGCGGCGGGTGTGAGTCTCATAGAATCCTCTAATGTGCGGTGATTGAATTTTGGATGGAAAAAATGTTAAACATACGTAAGCCTCATCTGAAAACAGTTGAGGATCACTAAATACTTTGAAGTGAATAAAAGTACTCGCGTAACGCATCAAATAGTACGCGCAGCATTCTAACACATGCTTCACTGTTATATATTGTATTTATGTGTGCTTGAGTCAAAAATGTGCAGTTCCGCGCTCAGAAAATCAACTCCACTGTGGTTCTGAGGCCGGATTCATCATTGCTTTAGGTCTGGTTTGTCGATTTGGGTTGGGTTTAGCTCGTGCACACCATCCTTCGCGCTAATGCTGGCGCTGAAACTCCAACCCAATTCCACAAACCCACGGTTGGTGCAATGGATGAATCTGGCCTCCCTGATGGGTGCGCTTGTCCAAACGCGCTGTGATGTGAAATGGCCTGGCCGGCCGGCCTTGTACGCCAGGCGAGAAGGCGAGAGACGTCATACTTGTTGCGAAATCATGCTGGAATGAGTTACCCGGGGTGAAACGGGGTTAAGATGCCCGTATCCCAGTTCGAAGCCTGACGAATCGATAAGTGATGCGACAGACGCTGGCTTGCTCTTGGTCTGTTGCTCTTCTTCTCTGGCGCTGTGCAGCTCTGCATCTCTGCCACTGTCTCCACACAGGGTTACGAGAAGGGCCGGCACGTCGCAGTGGAGGGTGATAATTGAGAAACTCCACGAGTCAGGGCGTTGTGAAGCGTAAGTTCAGTGGCGTTCGGGAGCCAGGAACAGCGAGTGCGCGTCCTCCTCTCAATGTAACTGTTCATGTCTCATAGCACTGGCCTGGCCATAGCGTGAGTCTTGACAATCGATTAAAAGACGTGCGAAAAAAAACGCTGTTTTAACACATCCTGAAGAGGTGAAATATCAAGTTTTCCGGATTGGGCTGGCGCAGTGCTTACTCGAAAGAGGTTAGAAAAGTAATGTTGTATACCGAGTCTCAGGTCGATTGGTCTCGTTTTGAGCTGAGAACGGGACATGGGTGGTCCCGCTTGATGCGAAAATGGACTTGGAACAGGTGGAGGGTGACGAAAATTGGACCTTTTCCGGAATGGGCTGGCGCAAAACTCATTCGAGAGAGGATCAAAAGTAGTGTTGTATGGCGCGTCTCAGGTCGACTGGATCCCGTTTGAGCCGAGAACGAGACGTTGGTGGTCGAGGGTCGTTTTTCGAAGCCAAAATCACGGGGGGTGGCGCGATGGGCGGGAAATGCCTTCAGGAGAGGTTTTAGCTGTTTTGAATGAGTGTATACCAAGCGTGGTTGTGATCGTGAGCATTTTGAGGACCGAGCGAAGTACGATGCTTGTGTCTGCCGGGTCGCTAAACAGGGGAAAAAACGCTGTTTTAGCACATCCCAAAATGTGAAAAATCAAATTTTCCGGATTGGGCTGGCGCAGTGCTTATTCGAAAGAGGATCAAAGAAGTAATGTGTTAGGCCGAGGTCGCAGGTCGATTGGTCCCGTTTGAGCCGAGAACGGGACGTCGATAACCGAGGGTCGTTTTAAGCCAAAATCACAGGGGTGGCGCTAGGCCGGAGGATGCCTTCTAGAGGAGGTTTTAGCTGTTTTGAATGAGTGTGATACCTTAGCGTGGATTTGTGATCGCGGTCACCTTGAGCCCGAGCGAATGACGATGAATGTGTCTCCCGGGTCGCCAAACAGGGAAAAACATTGATTTTTACTTGCCAACACCATAAAGTTTTGGTTTTTAAAACTTGTGTATAACTCGTCGCTTCATCTGCATGGTTGATATGAAGCCATATTTACAACCAATCGATATCTAGCTTCAAATTTCGTACACTCGATTGATTGTGTTAACCTCTATATGCCTTGATGCCGGGTAAGACATGTGCGGGCTCAAAATGAAGAGCCTCGATGCTGATTCTAAATATGCTCTGGCGTAACCCAAACTGACCACTTTGAACAAAGTTATGAGAAAGCGGCGCTTTCCGGCGGAAAAACGCCGAAAACACTGGGCCGTTTTCCTCCCAAAGTCGCGGGCGGTTCATTGTAGATTGGGCTGGTCTAGCTGGACACCGTACAAAATTTTCACAAACTCTTAGTCCGTATTTCTGTAGAAAACAGCCTGAAAGTCAGGGATTACGGTATCCACAAGATGATAATCATGGCTGGAATGACCTATAATTACACAGCACTCTTGAAGAGTACGTGGACAACCGCTAAAATCTGGACGTCGGCAACACTTTTCTGACTTTTCTGGATCATCGGCTCACGAAAGAGGCTGGAATAACTTGAAGAAGATCGGTTTTAACGCAGTTTTTGCATGTTCCTTGAGACTACCTGTACCATGAACACATATTTAGCGGAAAATCTCAGAATCGAAATTCGGCCGGACCCTGCCTTTAACGCATATGTTTCGCTGCAAGAATTCAGTTTGTGTCAACTATCACTGACCAATTCTGTGGGAAGGTGTGAATATCCTCGCTGGTGGTTTTCACCGATGTCCATATTGAGTACTTGTCGGCGAAGGCAAACTCTCCAGCTCTCAAAATAAACAACTTCACTAGACGCTTTGCGATGACAAGATTAGAATCACAGTTTAAATTATGGAGTTAACCTACCTTTGTATTCTTGTTCCAGGAAACACGTCATATTGGAACTACAACCGAAACATGGATCCCCAACTCTGTAAATCAATTAATTCACTTTTGCACTCACACGAACTATCCTTCATAAATTAATCCTTCGCTGCAACGTAGAAAAAGTAGTAGAGTGCAAACTGGTCAGGTCATGAAGTAGGTGCAAAGATTTCACGTGGATCGCAGACTCACCGCAAGCATCTGTCTATGAATCCGGAAAGAAACCTGTCAACCGGATCTCTTGTGACTACGGTGAAACGAAAGTCATCCACTGGATAGCGACGATGCTTCATGTCATTTATCATTGAATACACTGTATTATACTCGTTTTTGCCTTCGCACAGTCTGAAAAACGAGTTATTTTTGGAAAAGATCTATGGCCGACAGTGAATGACATTCTGTCGAAGTCGACATGATGGAATCAAGTCGATGTGGTAGTGATTCAACGATGAGACAGATGGAGGTCGGATTGAGAGTTTGTCCACTAGAACATACCTTAAATCCATGACCAAGTTCTTATGGCACACAAATAAATAAATAAGATCGTAAAAACGTTTTTACTGCATTGAAATATCCTTCAAAATCGAATAGCTCGCCTAGCTCCACTCAAAATGTTTTATCACTGCCATCACTTATCATGAGGCCGGGATCATACTTCCCGCAACCAACAGGCGCGACAGTGAATTCAGAGCATATCGATTTTCGGTTGATATTGATGGCAAACCATGCATCGCGTCGCTCGTCGCTAAAAGCATGATCCCGGCATTGGGCCTCTTTCAGAGCTTGACGTAACCGAATGAGAACCGTGCGTATCGATCTGGTCACGTGGTGCGATCAGGTCGCAGGCGCCTTTCAGACAAGATTGCGGGAAAGTCGCCCAATCGCGCGATTGGGTGACGCATTGAAAGATGCTTCTCATGAAAAACTTTCCAATAACTTATTGCGTCCATGAGCGGTGTTGAACTCGTTTTGAGGGTGGAATTACGTGCTGTGTTCCTTTCTCTAATCCTCTCGGTTTGTGAACTGCCGAACCAATTAAAAATCCCAGGGGTCGGATGCGTCAACGCGCCGGGTTGGGGTAGGGGAAGGGCAGTCGGCATCATTGAAGATCTCAGTGCGAGGGCAGTGAATCATCTAATCAATCGTGCTCCAGCTGTGTTTTTCGCTGCTCTAGCTGCCCCAGCCTCTGGCCTCCTCCGCTGGCCTTAGGCCTTGTTCAGAGTGCGATCGCTGTGCGACACGAACCAATGAAAACCTTTCACATCGATCTGGTCGCGTAGCACGCTCAAGTCGTAGCACGTTCAGGCCCCCGTCAGACTTGGTCGAAAAACCGACCGAGTCCGACTGAGTCCGGGAAAGAAAAAGAAAAGAAAAAAGAAGAAGAAGACTCAGAAAAACCGACCTCGGTGCATTGGACTTGCCCGTGTGCGTGCGTGAAACAACGGTATCGACTGGGTGGATTGCGTTTGGCAGCAGACGGTCGCAGTTGGACTCAGTGGGTTGATTTTTCTGCACCCGTCTGTCACTATTTCGGTGCGTATCGACCGGGTGGGACTCAGTTCATCGACCACCTCTGACGGCGACCTCACAAGGGACCACTTTGAACAAAAAATGGAGTTTTGAAAAACGGCCTTTAAGAGTGGTAGAGGACGTAAAAATAAACAATTTAAGATTTTAAAATTTCACTCAGTCTTCACGGGTAGATCAAAACCGCCAAAACAATAGGTTGCGGTAGGTAAAATGCTGTTCAATACACCTAACCTGACGAAAACCGGTAAAAAACAGGAAACGGGCCTTAGATTCGTGTTCAGCGCCCCAAATTACCCCTTAGGGCGGAGTTTGGGCGAAAAAATTTCGACCTCTGAACCCTGAAAATGGCATTGAGCACTCATGGGGCTACCTCATGGGGCTCCAAAGGTCGAAAAAAATTTAAGACCCAAACTTCGCTCTCGGGGGTTATTTAAAGTGCTCGTAACGAATCTGAGGTCAGTATATCGATTTTCGACAGATTACGGTAGATTACGGTGGGTATACAGTAGTTGGGTCAAAGTCTCAGGTTTGACTCAAAATTTCTGAACGGGGATTATTCGGGGTGCTGAATTCGAATTTGATATTCATTTGTCAATTTTGACTTTATCAAGGTAGATTTAGGCCCTCTATGGCATGGCAACTACCGTAATCTACAGTAAATCTCAGAATTTCGACAAACGATCTTTAGATTCGTGTTCAACACCCTAAATTACCCCTACATACAAGTTTTGAACCGAATCCAAAAATTTTTCTCAAACCACCCTGAAAATTCCCTGATGGGTGGTACCCTTGAACAAAAAAAAAACAAGAGACACTGTTAAAACTCAAAACAAGTAAGGTGAACACATAGAAATGTCCTTATTACCAGCCACAATGCAATAATGATCCACAGTATTCAAACCACCTTTCAATTGCTTCGTAATCCAACTCCTAACTGACTGAGCCACGGTGTGCTTGCTGCTAGCTCACCCTGACTATCACATTGCAGTGATCGGTGGTTTGAATGCAACGAGCATTGTTCAGGGATCAATAAACAAGTCATAACTCGAGAACCTAGCTAGAGTTCATCTTCAAACTTTTAGGAGAACCTTTTCAGATGATTTCAAGGCCACTGTATAGCTCACATTTGTGCTACGTCCTCCCAATCCAACGTTCTGGTTTCTTTTCTTTGATCGTTTTTGATCTACCCGTGAGGACTGAGTGAGATTTTAAAGTCTCAAATTGTTTCTTTTTAACTCCTCTACAACCCTCAGAAGACCGTTTTTCAAAACTCCATTTTATGTTCGAAGTGGTCCCTTGTCAGGCAATATCGCGGGTAAGACCGTTGAAATCGCGCTTTTTGGCGACCGTCGCCGTGCAGTACACACACGGCGACCCCATCGATCGTGGCGATTGCTTCATCTATCTTCATCCAAACTTGCCGATTTCTCTAATTTTCCCGTTTATTTATTAGTTCTGCTCTTGTAACTAGTTTACCTTCATCGTCGACTGCCCAGGTTTGCACCGCGGTTATCTCCTTTTCCTTGAAAAAATTCACTTTTTAGTTTATTCTTTGTTTCACTTTGTGACAATCGAAGGTATTTACTCGCTTTATTCATATACATTATTCCCTTCCCGCATTACTAAATTCAGTTCTTTTCACAAAAGAAACCTCAATAATTCTTTGTTATAGTTAAGCGTCTATGGTCGGCGTTATCCTCGTTTTAAGGATGGATTTTTTCTTGTGTTCTTTGTTCCCAATCTTCTAGGTTTGTGAACTGCCCAACAGATAAGCTTGCCAATTATAAATCACAGAAAGCACGAAACGAGCAAGAAAAAATTGTGAAGACATTCAACACCCATGGTCAGCAGACTCCTCCAAATAATTGTTCATAAAATTTTTCAGAGATAGATCGCACCTTAGTGGGAAGAAATAACATAGATGAATTGAGCAAATCAACAAAATGCAGGCAGCTGTGTTTATTTGCTGTATTCGTCTATGCTGGTGCGGCGTCGATTAGAACGTGTACGTAAAAGTGCCTGATCTCCAACCTTTGGCATGCGATTTTCGTGGCGACACAATCGGGTCGCAAAGCGAAGCAATCGCACTTTGGAAGAGGCCGTATCGGACACAACGGCCCCTGATAGATCTCAAAACAAGGTAAAATCGCCAATTACAGGTGTCGGCCGCCCCCCAAATTTACGAGATTCTTCTTAATGCTTGTTTATCCGCGTTTTATGTTGTTATTAAAGTAGTCAGTTGTCTCTAGAAGTGCTCAGAAATTACATAATGGCAGGGTTCGCGATAAAAACGACTATAGAAGTCTCTTCATGAGAATGTAGATTTGGTCATCGCGGAAGTAAAAATAGGTGAAAAAACCCGGAAACACGAGGGAAAAACTCTCAAAAAACTAAGTATAACGGTTAACTACCGCTGTTGCCCGACCCCCTAATTAACGAGATTTTCATTATTTCTTGCTTATCTGCCTTTTATTTTGCTGTATAAAGGCAGTGTTAACGATAATCTTCAAATTTGAGATTATTCGCTATATTGATTAGATGGTCCCCGGGTAGAACTAAAATGACGTAGAAATTGAGAAAAACGCACCAGAAGTACACGAACACCGCCTCTTAAGTATCATAGGAAGAGTTTGTTGTGACAATGAAATCTTTTGTGGACCCGTGCTCTGCAATTCTCTACTCTCTATTGCTCCGTTCCTTCCTTAGGACCCTAAATAATCCTGGTTTGCATATAATATTCTTGTATTTTCGACTGCCTCAATTTTCCATCGGTGACAACCACCACGAACATGTTCATCCAACAGAATAACTGGTCCATGTTATAGAATATTGTCACTGAAATACGGTGTTTTAATGCGTTTCTCGCCATTTCTTCGTAATTTTGGTAACACTTGGAGGCCAAAACATTGTTTTATGTGAAAAACTCGGGAACGAACATCATCGTGAACACTGTTTTTAAGTAGTCAGTAGTCTCCAGAAATGCTCAGAAATTAAAGTTGACAAAGTAGGCTTTTACACAAATCTCGATAACTGGGGGCGGGAGGACAACAAACAATAACTAGTTCCTGAGCGTTTTTCTCCTAGTTTTTACTTACTTTTACTTCTGTAATGGCCAGATCTACCAATCCATGGGGATAGCACAACAACCGATTCTATCGAGAACCCTGTCTTTAAAGGCACAGTCCAAGCTCATGGACGAAATCTGCGATTTCCACATAATTGTGAAGTTCACCCACCCTATATTGCCCCTGCCAAATGCTAGCTCTCAATTCCTCCGAATGAGCGAGATATAGGGGGAAGCCACTTTGGCGCGACCCTTTTACGATCTTTCGAGCTCAACAGCGGTGAGATGAGCCATGGTTTCCGACCAGTAGCCCCGTTCTTCCCTTCATTTCCAGCCTCTTTCTTTATGCAGGTCGGTTTGCATACATCGGTTGCAAATGACGGAGGTTACGAGCCTCGGACAACTCGTCCACCATGCTTCCGTAGCACAATTTTTGAGGGGCCATAACTTCGCTCTCAAGGGGTCTTGTACGATTCCAAGTAAATTGATGGAATCAGTGTGATACCGTTCTCAAGATAGGCAGGAAAACAGAGAAACGGTTCTGAGGTTGGACGGTGCCTTTAAGAAGAAAAATGAAAGTTGACAAAACAGGTTTTCATAGAAATCTCGATAGTTGGGGGCGGGAGGACGCCAAGCAATAACTTGCTCCTGAGCGTTTTTTTCCAATTTTTCACTTTTTTCCACTTTTGTGATGGTCAGATCTACATATCCATGAGGTCGACCGATTTTATCGAGCACCCTGCCTTTACTTGAAGTATGAGGCGAGTCCGAAATCTCAGCTAAGTCGAGCTCGACTATATTCTGGCGACTTCAATAGAAAGCCCTATATCTTTTATGTAGTGAATTCATTACAATTAACTAAATATTTTTCAATCACCTAACAGCACTTTCAGTGGATATCAATAGTGGGACGTAAATACGATTAAATACTACGATTGTTTACCATGGTGTTACTCTGCTACTTTCCGGAACTTACAATTATCTCAAACAAGCTCATGATTCAAAAACACCTCTGTATGAGCTAGTTTTGAAGCTTTTCTATCGTACGAAAAGCTTGTAGGTCTCAAGCTTCGAATTTAAATTGATTATTTTCCACTTCAAATAGCATGAGGTTGACCTTCCTACGCACGGGAATAATGATAATGTTGATGTTGTCGGTTACCTTATATCGGCATACTCTCTGAGAATACTTCGACCAGCTTCCACAAAATCCTTTTCACGAATTAGAAAGCAGAATATAGCCAACATTACCGTAGACATGCTTTTCTGAATTAAGCACGACATCAGCTGGTGCTTCGGCGAAGTCTGAATTTTGTTAACTGTGTCACCACTATTACGACATTATCCTTGCTCCAACAAAAGTCTCAGACCAACCACGATCAGAGGAGGAATCCTTGCAAACGGAGGCACGCAGTCACCTCTTCCAGACTCGCACATTTCGACAGCACTAATGCCGGTATACGTTCGCGGTGGTAGTGGCTGAAACTATCCATGCTGAACTCAAATTACAATCGGTATGACCAGACTGGGACGCCAGAACTACCCATACAGCTATGTTTCTCTGATCCACTACCTTCCGATTACTCGTAAGCCCTTCGGGTACTTGCTGAGGGAAAAATAGCGAGAAAACATTTTTGAGCCATTTTTCCATATGAGGTAAGAACGAGCAAAGTGACGAGCGTTCTACCGGCGCTTCATCCAACATTTCCAGAAAAAGGAGTTTACCCGAGTTGTTCAAGGCCCCAATTCCCAGCCGGACACTCCCGTGTTCGATGCCCTTTGCCGCAAAATTTTTGTCACAGTGTTTTTAGGCCCAAAAACTATACGCGGCATTTCCATTACAGTTCGGCAATAACCGTCATAGACAACAAAAACAATCATTCAGGAAAGGAAAACACGGAAACGAAATTTTCAATAGAATGTGACGTATGGTAGACAAGGTGAGGTGTGAGAAAGAAATTACTTCTCCCTTGATCTTTTTTGTGATATCCAGAGACTTTAGAAGCTTACATCTGAGTTCGTCTCCTTCACGTTTTCAATGTTGCCGACTCCTTGTGAAGCGAGACGTATTGTTTTCTCCTGTCTTCGATAGCTATCCGCAGCCTTTGCAATCTTCTCCTCAGTGAGTGGCTGGAAACTGATTCGCCAAACTTTCTGCCGCAGAAAATGACTCACAAATGTAATTGAACTTTTTTCAGCATGACTAACTTACCTCGAACACGAATTCGATTGGCGGTCCTGAATTGAAGGGTTTGGAAAGAAGGGACGTAAGTTGGGAGATAACCAGCACCCCTGTCACTAATATCAGCAACAGCGAGTAGACATTCTTCGCAGGACAGAAGACGACTCTACAAAAAGGAATTACGTGCTGGAATGACTCAGTTACTTGCTCTGTACTGTGCTTTTCTGGGCCAAATTCCGGTCCGCAATTGCGTCTCGACACCCTTCGCGGCCGCGCGCTTTCGAGTCGGAAGAGTTTCCAGCGCCGCAGCCGCCAATCTGTTGACTCCAGGTGGGTTTTAGAAACTGTAAATTAAACAGAATTGAAGAAAACTGTATAAAAAAGCCGTATCGAGTCGGCCTTGGCGCTGGAAACTCGACCGACTCGAGCGCGCGCTGCCGCAAAGCGTGCCGAGACGCAATTGCGGACCGGAATTCGGCCCAGAGAAGCACAGTAAGTCAGCGTGATTTGGTGCTACTATTTACTCGATACAGTCGTAAATTAGAGACTTATGCCACTTTCGAAATAACTCAGCTTAACATAGAGCGCTTGAACACATAAAAACAACTTTCCCACCATCGACTTTACGAGTCTTACCGCCAAACGAGGCATGTATGACGTACACGACCAATCGAGTGTGCGAAAAATAGAATCAAGCAGATCGAGGTTGGTACGATTAGCTTATTGTTTCCTTCAGAGACGTAAATGATCAAGCATTCTGCGCTATTAAGCATTCTGCGCTACTCTTTTCACGCTATAATTCGGTAATTTCAAATAAATTCTTGTTATTAGTATACACGGCATAAAGCAGGTGTGGGTTTCTGCGATAAAATGTGAAGGAGATGAGAAGGGTGAGAAGTGCTGAGGAATATTCTTCTAGGCCGGAGTGTATGGAAAGACACTATACAATAAACGTGCCTGGGCGTATCAAAAGTATATAACCTAGCAGCCGTTCACTAAGCGTCAGAAGATCAGGTAGAAGTGAAATTCAGAACAGAAAATTGAGCGATTTCGCTATAAATGAGTAAAGCTCGAGTGTAGTTTGAACGTGGGAAGAGAATGAAAAACTTTTCAGTAATGCGATTTCCATGGAACTCGGCTATTTGGCTAGAAATTTCGTGTAGCACCGAAAGACCCAGTTAAACAGAGTATATTCGAAAATTCTTTCAAATTATCGGAAGCTCGATCAACTGACAGCAAGACTTACCTCATTTTGTTGACTGCGTCTATTGAGTATCGCATCATCTAGCGCATAGCCGATCTTGAATGTACTGGATAGTGGAGGGATAGTCGTACTAGATTACCGCGAGATAATGTCCCGGACCGTGTAGTGAATTTTCGCTCAGGTTAGGCAGCAAGCGGCCCTAAACCGGATTTCTTCTTCTGGTGCGAGGAAAGCACGGAGGAAATGTGTACTGAATTCATAAAAAAGACTGTGACTGTACATGTAAAAAGAAAGACAGCTACGTCTACAATTTTCAATATCAGGAAATACATGCGAATGAACTTTTTTGTACTAGTTCCATTAAATTTATCAAATGCAATACCCGAGCTGAGGTTTGTAAAAACGGGGAGCATTTGCCAATCTTGGCAAAAAAAACCTTCGATGCATGTAACTTCTTTGAATGAAGACTTTATTGAATTCTGAAAACGCTATCATATTCACAGCTCAAATTCCTATATAATAATGTGCATCGTAGACCGATGTTGCCGGAAATCGCTTTGTTCTCTCGTGAAATTGTTTCTGCGGTCGTTTCACGAAAACGTCGAGAGCGGCAAAAGGCGGCGAAACTTCGAGTAGTAATTGTACGAGTGATAGAAGAGCAATCTCTATGTTTTCTTCAAGAGTTAGATGAAAGTGGGGCTATCTTAAGATCTGTGCAGACTGAATTTTCGAAATCCTCCATTTATCGGTCTGGGGCTTTCCCAACAAAGGTCCGGCTTTTCAGCAAGTTCCCAAGCGTGTTCAACGAAGGATTTCCAAAACTCCATTTGCACAGATCTCGAGATGACCCCACTTTCATCTTATTCATGAAAAAACATATAGATTGCTCTTCTATTAATTGTGTAATTACTACTCAAGGTTTCGCCGCACTTTGCCGCGCCCGACGTTTTTGTGAAACGACCGTAAAAACCATTTAACTCGAAAACAGAGCGATTTTAGGGAACATCGGTCCACAATGTAAACTATAATGTAGGAATTTGACCTGTGAAAATTATGACGTTTTTTGAATCCAAAAATGTCTTCGTTTAAAAAAGTTACAAGCATCGGACGTTTTTTTTTTGCCAAGTTTGGCCAATGCTCCCCGTTTTTACAAAACTTAGCGCGGGTATTGTACTTGGAAGCGGAGTAAAGTTTTCGCGATGCTTTCAATGTCGAGATTGTTTGTATCACCGATTGGTTGATTTGCGGTAAGAGATGAGACAGAGAAGTGCAGTGTGAAGGAATATTGTACTCCAACTTCCTCCTCTTGTTATTTTTCTCCTCCTCCTTCTTCCTCGTCTTCTTATTTTCTTCTTCTTGCTCTTCTTCCTCTACTTCATCCTCTTCTTCTTCCTCTTCTTAGTCCTCTTCTTCCCTTCTGTCGTATCAAACTCCACGATGAGCCTCAATAAGGTGCGCACATGGATGGGGCCAGGGTCATGCAGACCGTTGTCCAGGACCTCGACGAAGCTACGCCCCCCCAACGTGAAGATCAAAATTTTTGAAAAATGTCCAAAGTTTTTACGTCTCCACAGATTGCGAAATTTTTTGTCATTTTTAGCTTACTGCGCTCCTTACCCTACTGATGAGCCTCGGGGAGTGTAGTTTGGACTTGCTCTTTCCGAAGATTCTGCGGTTTCCGCGCTCCAAAGCCGCGCTAGATCGTTTTGGCTTTGGAGCGCGTTATTTTCGACGGCTCGCCGCAGTGCAATTCGGAATATTGATGTTAAGTACCTCAGCGGGGGTATCCAAGCGATATTACCGTAACTTGTAGAGGGTAGGCCGAGGGTGAAAATAGAACCTTCGAGACCTCAGGGTTGCCTTTAAAAAAAAGCCTGCGTTGTCCAATTTCGGCCGAAGTCGCGGTTCTAGACAACCGTATTGGACAACGTGAAAACGGGTTTTAGGCGATTTTCTCCATAATTTTAAGGTCATGGGAGGGTTGTTACGTATCAGTTTGTAGAAAATCTCACAAAGATTCCAAATCTTTTTTTAGAATTATGGATATCTAAAATTTTACGAGGGGACATTGTACGTTGTCCAATCTACGAGGTGAAGGAAGGATTTAACATTGCTCTAAGCATGTAACTTGTCTGAAAGTACGTCTTGTGAGCTAAAGCTCTGACTGCAGTCTGAAATAAATACTTTCTTCGCTTGTGCTGTTATATGTTGAGCTGGTATTGTTCCCTTTGAGCTTTTCTTCCTATTTCAATATGTATAAATCCCTTTCGCAAAAATTTTCGTTTTTTAACTTTGTCCGGCTTTTTCTCGCCCAAAATTTTTACGTCCCCCAAGAAAAACCAATTTTTGAAAAATCTCACGTACCCCCCGTTGTCCGGCTGGACATAGCGCGCCTGACTCTGGCTTAGGCTCTCAGCGTCTGAAATGGCGATGTGGAGGACTGTGGTCAGGCCTTGGACGATCTCAAGCGCAACTATGATGCGTGCTTCCAAGCTGCTACAACGACATAAAGAAGCCAGTCTAGAGTTTGTCCAAAGAAACATTTCTATAAACTGGTCGGATTCAGATGATTCGGTCTTTACTTGATACCCACTTTCTGAACAATCTTGAGACTATTCAGGTGACCTTCTACGATGAAAAGAAGCGTAGAGACTGCCCCTAGTTTTGAGGAGGCTCGTGCGGCTCACAGGTGGCCTCACTCGGACAGAGTTTGTTCCCCACTTTAGATGCTATACTAAAATATTTCTTTTAAACGGCAGCTTGCTCTGGAGCGAGTAGCATGATAGTTTTCTTTAGGGGCATTCTGATCCACCCAGACACAATACCCTGCTCCACGCACACATCATGAAGTTCTCCCCGAGATACCAGAGAATTTAGATTGTACTTTCTATTTCCCCGTTTTCCTCCGTCAACATAACCATGCATTGCAGGAGTTTTCCGTAGAACAGCTTTGTTTCTAAACAAATCTTGCCAGCGTAGTTGTTGAGAATTTTTCCCAACTATATGATGTTCTTTGAAGTTGGCGGAAATAGTTGAATCGTATATAATATATAACTGGACTCAAATTGTCTACACTACTATAGTCTGCATATGAAAGTATGATAGTCTGTCTGCATCAATATGACCCAACAAAAAACATGTGCACGAAGTCGAGATAATTAAGAATAACTTCAATCTTAAATTATTATTTAGAATTGAAAGATTTTCGATTTCCATATTCCTAAGGCCGCAATTAGGATCAAGTACCTCGGACTACTTACACTTGAATCACGTGGCGTCGAGTGTTTGCATGCATTGTCTATGAGCTTCTCTACTCATTGGCAACATTTTGGGCAACGCATCTTTTTCAAACAGCGATAAGCAGTACTAGAAGAAGCCATTTCAAATCACGTTGTCTAGGCCGAAAACCACCATCCGCGCAAAATCGTTTACGTTCAGAGTTGGTAGTGCTTTTCTTGAAGCCAAGGATGCTCCTGCTACTGGAAGTATGACATAGGCTCAATTCAAATGTAGAATGCCCTGCCAGATCTATCCTAGTTTGTTCTCTGTTATCGACTTCATATTGTCTCATATTATTGCTATAATTATTCTGATGCACTGCGCTATTGCAAGTTTCTAAGTGTCATTGTCGTGAATACCTTTTTGATGTTTGCCTTACGTGAGCGTAATAAAACTGAAGTAAACTATGAACCGATCGTCGGATAGGTGTTTTTGACCGAGGACCTAGAGGCAACGCATCGGACACATAGACACTAGAGTACATCAAACGAATAAAAATTTTCGAATATTCAAATAAACGAATAATTCGAAAAACTGACTTCTCCGAATATCCGAATAAACGAATTATCCGAAAGAATGACTTTCTCGAATATTCGAATAAACGAATTATTCGAAAAACTGACTTCTCCGAATATTCGAATAAACGAAATATTCGAAAAATCGACTTCTCCGAATATTCGAATAAACGAAATATTCGGAAAATTGACTTTTTTGAATAATCGAATTATTCGATTACTCGATTATTTGTTTATTCGGTCGAATATTTGTTTTCCGAATACTCGTCGACATACTCTAATAAACACGTAACAGGTTGTTCAATAAGTTTTGCCGTTCGATAAGAGAGGGCGTTGCTACTAGCCCAAAAATTTTTTGTTCTGTTGATACACTCTTCATATGAATGTATGTAAAGTTTCATTTCATTATGTCAATTCATTCCTTGTCTACAAGCCATTTATTGTCGCCGTGTCACAGCAACGGAAAAAATTGAATATCGTGCAGTGATAAAATTCCTACTTTTGGAAGGTGTAGCACCAAAAGAAATTCACGAACGAATGTTAAAAGTGTATAATGACTGTCCACCTACAATTAGAACAGTAAAGAGATGGGCTGCTGAAGTTAAACGTGGTCGTACAAGCCTTGAAGACGATCCACGTAAAGGACGTCCAAAAAGCGCAACAACACCAAAAATCATAGCCAAAAACAGGATATGGTTTTGAAAGATCGTCGATTGACTGAGAAAGATTTAGAAGAGACTTTTCACATTTCATCAGGCAGTGCGAGCCATATTTTAGGTGAAATTTTGGGTTTTAGAAAGCTGTGTGCACAATGGGTCGCTAGCAATGGTACAAAAACACATTCGTATGCGACTTTCTCAGCAAAATTTGGAGCGTTTTAAAAATGATAAAGTGGATTTTGTGCGTCGATTCATCGCTTTAGATGAGAATTGGGTCTATCACCATGATCCTGAATCAAAACAAGAGGCTAAAGAGTGGTGTGAATCTTGTTGTTCGGCCTCGAAACGAGTTCGCGCCCGGAAATCGGCCAAGAAGGTTATGGCATCAGTTTTTTGGGATGCGAAAGGAATTTTGTTTGTGGATTACTTGCAAACTGGTAGGACAATTAATTCTGAATTTTTTTTTGCAAACTTTTGAACCAGATTCAAGGAAAAAAATCGTGAAAAAAGACCCGGTCTGCAGAAGAAAAAAATCCTTTTTTATCAGTACAATGCACCGAGTCACAAGAGCATTTTGACAATGGACAAAATCCATGGAATAAAGTTCGAATTGTTGGAGCATCCACCGTACTCACCAGATTTGGCACCCAGCGACTTCCATTTGTTTCCAGAACTCAAAAAAAATCATGCGTGGCAAGCGTTTTTCATCAAATGAAGAGGTCATAAAGGCTGTTGAAGCGTATTTTGCAGACCTTCCGGATTCTCACTTTTGGGATGGGATCCACAGATTGGAGGATCGTTAGAGCAAGTGTATTAATGTTCAGGGAGATTATAGTGAATAATAAAGTGTACTTTGAACCATAAAATTGTGTTTTTCTTACCGAGCGACAAAACTTATTGAACAATTGGTAGAGCCGCAAGGGATATCTTCCAGATGAACCGCGCCGTGTCGACTGTACGCCTTATATGCTTTCAGTGATTTGATTTTCCGATCTTCATTCAGGCCTTTCGTTGCAGCACAACAATAACACAAATGGTATCAAATCCTGGAAAGCGTCAGCCTGATATGCCACAACTATGACGACAAGTCGGCGACTATACGAATCACAAGGAACTCGAAAGAACCAAGAGCAGTCCAAGTACATTTTGAGCATAACAAATTTCATTGCATCGGAATAAGTTTCTTATTGCAGGGGTGATAGAAGAAAGGCAGAAATGAACAACAGGACAATCAAATGATTAGCTGTCATTGAGTAGAGACCGAATCGAGACTTGGGATTTCATATTTGAAGAGCGTATAGTCGTAGTAGAACAGTCTAACAATCATTTCCATAAGGTATGGACTATGTCTAAGGCGATCTTCCAGATATACTCGTGCCTCTGATTGCACAGTGCTGTGAGCTGTTCTCCCAGAGCGTAGACTGTCCGAAATATAATTGATTGACGTCTCAGATACCTTAAAACAGCAGCTTACAAATCAACATGGGGGGGGACTTGTTGGAAAGGAGAAAAATGGCGACATACATTTTGAGACCTCAGCAGTGGTGTCAGGTCTTCCAAAAGCGTTTCACCAGGATTTTTCGAATATCTTATGAACTCAAACTTGGAAAAGTACTTTTCCATACTGCATCGCCTAAATTCAATTTTTTTTGCGTTCGGAACCAAAACATTGAACGCATTCGACAAGCACGTCTAATGAGTTAGTCGTCTAAGACCCGCTTTCAGCTACGCTTTCTACTCCCCTTGAAGACATCATGCACGATAATTTTCGCATTTTGTTCTCCTGTACTACTGCAACATTCCCATGAGTTTTGAACTTTATCCATGACACCCATTCCTGTTGGAAGAATAGCCTCCTAAAAAGTACGAAATGGAATGCTAGAAGGAGGGAGTGGAGCACATTACGAGAGCGGCTGTAGTAATAAGTGGTGACCAACACGGTGGTGAACACTTGGGTCGTTCGCTTCTCAAAAAAAAGCCGAACTCTGTTTTTGGGGCCCGTAAAAAAAATTGATACCCATCATCCCTCAGTTTCCCAAGTTCTGACTTTACCGCCAAGCAACAGCTACTTCCCAAATGAATAACACGGGCCATGCAGTCCTCTGTTCGGCATGGTGGAGCCTAGTGATACTTTGCGTTCACCATAGAAGGTTGGCGTAAACTCTGTACAGCCTATTTATAGTATATGACTCCGAGTTTACGCCAACCTGCAAAAGGGAACGCAAAGTATCACTAGGATCCATGCCGACTCTCTGAAGAAGACTCTTCTTCACTGAAGAGCTTAGGTATATGAATTGTTTGAACACAGGGGCGTAACAAATCATATCAGAAAAAAAGGTAAGAAATAAGAATTAAGAGTTCTAATCTTTTCACTTATGAAACGCGAAACGCGAATTTACAAGAGAAGGCATAACTTCAGATCCCAGCATGATCAGATGCCTCCGATCGCGCCGAACCGTCGCTGCTACCGTATAAGTGCCGTCAGCAACCAACCATGTCAACGAAAACTTTGATGCCCGCTTATGGAGAAAAGTAGTCCTATTTGTTCTACAGCGACACTGCAACAAAAAGCCACCTCACGGTCGCTATATTGTGCCACCAAACATCCGCAGTATTTTCATTTCTTAGGTAGATAACTGAATACTGTATGAAAGCGCTCTCGCTCAGCTATTTAAGATTCTTTCATTGAAGTCTTTCCCACCATTGACCTTACTGCTAATAGAAACGTCTGGCAAAGGCTTGTTGAGCGGAAATACTAAGTGGAAGGCGCCTAGTATCAATACGTCTAGCCAATTGCGCTCCAACAACGATGTGAGCGCAAAGGATTTCCGTCACGCTGGACGCATGAACCAGCCGAACTGCCTTCAAGAGCCTCCCAATCTGTGTATTCGATCAACAAAACCCTGCTGATCTTGGACTGGAATTCATCAACACATGGGGTCCCGGTAGGGCTCGGTTTGGTTTGGTTAGCTGTCCCAGCTGGGACAAAACCGAACCAAACTACCACCTCGGAGGTGCGATTACATGGGACCCAGGCGTAGCCCAGTCCTGACCAAACCTAGCGATGATGAATCGCTGATTTGCGAACGTGTTCAACCAAACCCTGCTGGGATCCCCGGAATAAGCGTTAATGAATCCCAGCCCCTTCGTATGTAGGGTACCAAGCTTCAGTACAAGCCAGTAGACTTCCACTCACCAGTTCTGTGGATAAACGTGTATGTCCTCCATCGTTATGTGTGGTAGAGGGGATCCAGAGCTTTCAGCATGTGAGAAGTTTAAAGCTCTAAAAAAATAAATCATTAACCAGAGATTTCTATAACCCAATCACTCGACCAGTTCCGGCAGCTGTGGTTTTCTTATCGAAAACGAAAGGTTGCTGGGTCATATTCACCGTTGGTACTGTTGGTAGATTGCCTAACAAGTGAACCACAGAAGTCACTGACGGAGAAGGTGGCCCAGCAACCCTGCGTTGGAGGAAAACGGCAAGTACAGGGGCGTGAAAATTCAAGGCGGGGCCAACTTCTAACTCATGTAGCGGCATTGCGGGTCGCTTTTGACACTTCAAAATGCGTAGATATTATGTTGTAAGCCATACGGTTCGATTCACATTGTTATCTCAACAACGTTTACGAGCGTGTATGCTGCCTTTAACCAACATTGCAGCGGTACCTTTAACTATAAAAGTTGTGGACCGTTCTGAAGAGGGATCAAAATAATGGAAGTTGTGATAGCGCTGTCATTGGAAGCTGGAACATACCCTACCTATTGTTAGCTCATTTGCGTATGTAAAACGGCTATCGTCTGTCAGCTGAGATACGTTATATGAAGCTTTGACTGTGCTGTTAGTGGTTATGGCTTGTTTGTTGTTTAATTCCAACGAATTTCCAGGACAGATTTAGTTAACTAACAGGATCTATTGGAAGCTGAATAAAACAATGGATTAGAGAAGATTTGATCATTCGAAGGTCCTGTCACATTCGGCCCAACATGCTCGACCTGGAAATTTTTCCTAAGATTTCATGTTTATCTTGGAGAAAATCACACGCTGATCAAAAAAGTATTTCTGAAATCGCTCCTGGCCCCCTGAAAGCGAAGTTATGGCTCTTCGAAAATGTCATTGATCTGAGGGCCAAATTAAGGTGGACGAGTTGTCTCGAGCCTGTGATTCTCTTGATTGCAATCTTTGTGCGAGAGCACACCAGAATTTGGAGAAAGACCTACAAGGGCAAGAAGAACGACGACGCGGTAGAAATTAGGCCGGAATCATACTACCGTCGCGGCGATGAGTGAGAAAAAGCGGTATCGATCAATCGCCGCGATATTGGGCATTGGAGAGAATCGATTGATTTGATGAGCAGGACGGCGGCTCGTGGAGTGGCATGGGAAAAGATAATCGTCCAGAAACGGTTGACACCTCCGTTTCCCATCTTGTTTTCGAAATTTCGGGCAAACATGCAAGCATGTTGACATAGGCTTCGCTCTCCATTGGGCAACGAAGTGAAAAAATCGCGGCATTGTTCATATCAGGGTTCGGCGTGAGGTGTGATGTATCACAGAGGGGGGCGTCGGACGCGTCGACTTCCGGTGGGGGGGGGGAGACCTTCGACCAATCAACAATCAAGGTGGCCTACTATCAGGGGTGGAGAGGGGTTTCGAAAGCCATACCGTTAGTATATAATATAACGGTGAACTGAGACGGCGAAATGAGACCGACGATCAAAAAAGAAACTGAATAGTGAGAAAAAGCTGCGAAAAAACAATGAGGTTGGATATGAATTAGAGATGTAAAAATATGGCAGAAACTCACAAGAAGAGGCGACAATTCACTGGTGGAGAAAGCGTGCAAGACATTAGACGGCAGTAGCATGACCATCGTCAATGCTCTCGGCACGGAAGCGGAGTCGCGGCAAGGTGAAGTGTGTCGCCAAAGTGCTCCTGGATATGTCAGCAGTGTTGTGTATTCGCTGTCATCGAGGTCATTACAAGCGGACTATCCTGTCAACAAAATGACACAGATGTTCTGAAATTTCATAATCCAAAATGGATTTTTAGGCGATTTAGGATCCTCAGGCTAAATCCCGCCAAAGGTCGAAACCTTCACAATTCTGGGAAAGGATGCATAGTTGACAGTTTGAGATGAGCGTTGTTCAGTGTTACATCACTTGCAAATCGCTCCACGAAATCGACTCTTTAGACAATTTCCAAGATGCGATATAGGCTGAAGCATAAGATTTTTCACGCCCTGAGGGCACATAGGTGCAGGTTCAGGCACGGAAAGCACAATCAGAATATTACTGTCCGCATGTGAAAATGTAGTTAAAATTTCATGGAAGTAGCTTCAAGCCTAAGAGCACTACAAAAGGTGGACGAAGCTTGTTTTTATGCATTTAGGGCCCATAGGTGAAGTTTCGGGCATGAAAACCGCATTTAGTAATTGGCTGTCCGGATGTGAAAACGCACTCAAAGTTTCATATACGCAGCTCCAAGCTGAACATCGCTACATAGGGTGAGGTCCATAAAAAGTTCGATTGCTGTGAAATATTTACAAGAATTTATCGAAGTTGAAATTAGGGAGTTTCGCGTTGCTACAGCGTGCGGAAAACCTAGTCACGGACCCAAGTAATCGATTTACTTCTTTCACCCGGTTCAAAACAGTTTTTGAAAACCCATTTCAGGTGTGATACAATCGATTGTAATCCTCCACAAAAATTGGTCTTCAACGACCGATCTGAACCGGCTAAAAGAACCATATCGGTTACTTGACTAGGTTTTCGGCACCTTGTAACAACGCAAAACTCCCTAATTTAAATTTGGATAAATACTTGTAAATATTTCACAGCAATCGATTTCGTCATTGACTCCACCCTATGTAGAGCTCAAAAAGCAGTATTCACGATGAAAATTGTTTTTCTGTTTTCTCGCCTATCTTGAAAACGGTCCCAAGTTGATCCCAATGATGTCTTTGGAATCGTACAAGACCTTCTGGGAATGGAGTTATGGTCCCTCAAAAATGGAGCTAAGGGAGCATGGTGGACGAGTTGTCCGAGGCTTGTAACTTCCGTCTTTTGCAGCCGATGTATGCAAGCTGACATCAGTAAAGAGAGAAATTGAGAATGAAAGGGAAGAACGGGGCTTTTGATCAGAAACAATAGCTCACCTCACGATCTCGAGTTTTCATTTGATTACGTCGGAGGGCGGAAATCGAGCTTTTGGGGTTCGCCTGGCGCTCTAAGTGGCAACTTCGCGCTCTTTTAGGGCTCTTCCTGTCTCGTTTTCATGCGTTGTTTCAACGTTAAAGTTAGAGTGTGACCCTCCACTACCCATTCCGAGTGGAAACTGAAGCAAGTTTCTTATCGTGAACACTGCCTTTAAAGCTGATCCATGAAAATTCGGGTGCGTTTTCACATCTGGACAGCCAATTACTAAATTTGGTTTTCATGCCCGAAACTGCACCTATGTGCCCGCAGGGCACAAAAGCAGGCTCCGCCCACTTCATGTAGCGCTTTTCGGCTTGAAGCTACTTCCATGAAATTTGGGGTACGTTTTCAAGAGCGGTTAGTCATGCTCTAAACGTAGTCTTCGTGCCCGAAGCTGCACCTATGTGCCCTGGAAGCATTAAAACAGGCTCCGCCCCCCTCATGTGGCGCTCTTCGGCTTCAAGCTGCGTTTATGAAATTTCCGGTACGTATGCACATGTGGACACATACCTGAGGAAACACATGCAAATTTGTTCGCAAGGTGGGAGGCTGAGCAAATCGCACGATTTAGGAGAGGGATCGGACCAATGCTGGGTTGTATCACACCACGCGCCGTAGCCTTGTTCATATTTTCTCAGAAATTCGGTCAAATGGTGAAGAGCTCAGGTATCAACCGTTTTAGGATACCTATCTCATCCCATTTCACTCCTGGAATTGCCGTTCTCCCTACCAGAACAATCAATTTCTTGCAGGTTGCAATATCGCGGCGATTGATCGATACCGCCCTTTCTCACGCATCGCCGCGACAGTAGTATTATCCCTGCCTTAATTCTTCGATCTATCGAGTTATAAAATCAGGAAGGAGGTGTGGTCCGTAGTGGTGAATGAAGGCGGTCGCACCCGTGGTGGTCGCTTTCATCTAGCTCATTTGGAGAAATTGAGATCCCGCACTTGGCAGGTCTTATACAGAAGGGGTCTACTACACAATTAGATGGAAATCAAAAGAGCTATATCTGAAGTTGTACTATGCTTTCAAAGGCTTATTATAATCCAGATGACAGTCAATGGGAAGAAAGTCACCCGAATGGGTGATGTGAAACGTCAGTTAGTCAAAGGAACACAATCGAAGTCTTGGACTCCACGAACCTCTCTATACTCCTTCTCAAGGAAACAGGTCATGTTGAATCCACAGCCGAAACATTCATCTCTAACTCTGAAACACAAAATGAGATCAAGTCGAAGAGCTAAATTAACGAGTCAAGCCATGTTTTGACTGCATCGCTGCTGTTTTTCATCGCAGCGATTTCGATTTCGTACCCGCTGCTGCAGCGATGTAGTAACGGCAGCGATTCTGTTCAGAGTGCATAACCTAATGGATAATCAAAGAAATTCAATCAGTCAGTGAAATTAATGGCTGGTAGTTATCAATAACACGTTTCGACTCGCAAACACTGATCTTGCCATGCGAAAGGGTCAATATTCACCAGACGAAGCGTGTCATTCGCTGGCAACCGCTCCATCGCTGTCATAATGGCGGCGATGGAGCGATGACCAGCGACCATCGAGAATCGTCCCCCCAGCAGCGAAGCAGTAAAATATAGGATTTCGACGCCGCGACCCAGCGATGTAGGATGTTCACCACGAAGCGACCACAATTGGAGAGCCTTTCCATTACGCGCGATGAAAAGTGAACAGATGTCCCTCGCATGGCAGCAGCGACCAGGTGCAGTTAAAACATGGCTTTAGTTGAACGATAAAAATGTCACTTTTGGGATTCAGAGCCGTGCCGAATCTGATAAAAAATGTAGGGAAGTTCGAAATCAGCATTTCTGATTTCCGATGTTTTTCGTCTTTCGATTTCCGACTCCCGAAAAAATCCTTCTAGAAATGTGGAAAACGTGAAAAACGCTGTCGGTTTTGCTTTCCCTCGCATGTGCGAATCTGCGTCAGGTATCATTTCCCTATTGTTAACAAAACCGTTTGGTTCATGAATTCCGCTGAAAAGTCGGATAATATATCAAAGATCCGTTTTCGATAGGGTTTCGTGTTTTTTGGTGTTCTTGGTCGTTGATTATTGATGCTAAGTATTTTTGCAGGGTTATTTATTTAACCTTCAGAACACCGAAATGCTGATTGTGTTTGTGCCTTTTTGTAGTACTCTAGATTAGACTGAAATGACGTAAGCAGCATCCTTCTTTTGCATTGAGCTGTTGGAATCTTCAAAGTTCCCTAGAATGCCCGATTCTTCGATTTCCAATAATTTGCTATTCGGACGAACAAAAATAAACAGGCCGTACGGTTTTTTTCAACTCCGAAATGCAAAGCGCACTCTGCGTCAAAACGAAGTTTTCATCGCTCTCGTCTGCTTGCGAGATGCTGCTCTTATTGTCTCCCTTCCACTCTCTCGCTGTCTCTAGTTCTAGCTCCTCATATTGGGGAATCATGTCGTGAGAATTTCGTTTTGACACAGACTGTTATTTCCTCCCAACTCTACTCACATACCGCAGACATCTGTCGATGAATCCTGACAGGAATCGATCCACTGGATCACGTGTGACCACGGTGAAGCGCCATTTGTCCGTGTTATAGTGCCGTGCTCGCATTTCAATTTCCATCGCTTCCACACTTCTGAACTCGTTTTTCCCCTCGCACAGTCTAAAAAGCCAGTAAAGGGACTTCACAGACTTGAAGGGCACAGCTCTACATTACGATTCGTTTAAAGGCAGTGATCACGGTAAAAATCCCTTGTCCGTTTTCTCGCCTATCTTTAAAACCGTCCCATTCTGATTCCAATGATGTCTCTGGAATCGTACAAGACCTTCTGGAAACGAGGTTACGGTCCATCTTCTCCTTCTTCTTTGCAGCCACGTCCAGGGTTCTGTCATAGGTTGAGGAACTGGGCGACCAGTAATGGATTCGTTCATGGGTCCATTGTGGTCAGCGTGCTTGGTCTCTACGGACAATTAAACGAATGTGCCGTATCGTGGCCGTGGCATCCACAGTCCGATTTGCTGCTGTCAATCTTGCTGACGTAGGCCATAAGCATAGTAGAATGACCACAGCGCAGCGGTGCCAAGGTGCATCTGGCCCTCCTTGCGAGTTGAGACTCGGATGTGCAGACCCGGGGAGGGACCACTCCCAGGATGGGATTCACCACAGCCATTTCCAGATGGCACCGTACGAATTGTGTGTGCTCTTCGCGCAACAGACGGAGTCGTTCTTGTTGTGAGTCGTGCCATCTTTGAAGATTGACTTTGCTGGGAGCATCGGCGAGTGGCTTTCTGATCTCTCTGTGCCTGACGGAGTCCAGCACTCTCCATGAGGGGTGGTTGGGTTGCTTTATGATATTGATGAAAAATTGTTGGACCTGGAGCTGACAGTGCTTCTTTACTGCTTATAATCGTGTCTCCGCATGCAAGTGCTCGACTGGGGAACTTCTTGCACATCTGGTAGCTATACGAAGTGCGGCGTTCCCTCAAAAAACGGTCCCTCAAAAATTGTGCTATGGAAGCATGGTGGACGAGTTGTCCGAGGCTTGTAACTTCCGCCTTTTGCAGCCGATGTATGCGGGTTGCGGCATCACTGGCCATGGGGTTTCGATTCGCGCGCGGCGATCTGCATCGCAGCTGCGGCGATTCATCAGAATTTCATATACAGGACATACATAGTACAGTAAACGCAACATGTTTACAGTTGAACCTCGGCAAGCTGTGCTCTTAGTAATGAACACTCATGCATTCATATTGCTTTCGCCATCATCAGTGATGCTATTAGAAAGAAAGATTGAAGCATTCTCCGTACACAAACCTCACATCAGGATATTCCCTGAGAATACTGCGGCCTGACTTCACAAACTCATGTTCGCGATTTAGGTAGCACAATATGGCCGACATAACAGTGGACATACTCTTCTGAATGAGGCATGACGTCAGCCCATGCTTCGGAGATGTCTGAAAGTTCAAAGCATGTGTAATATCGTTTTCGTTCTACAGCTTCACCTTAGGTGCCTTATGAGGAGCTTGATATCTTAATCGCTTCCTATTGTGGATTAGCTACCTACGTCGTTCCTCCCACTAGGACAAGCTCTGCTAACAGTTACACCAGTGGTCATGGTCACACTTGGGTTGAAATTAGCGAAACAGACCACGTTTTCGCCAAAGCTTGAAGCCAATTGATTCAAACACAACATGCTTTATCAGGGTTACGTTAACCTCGGCTAGACCGTGGTTTACGTTTCGTGAATTCCAGCCAACAAAGATGTGCTTCCAGCGATAGACGCAGTATTAGGTCTTAACACCGGCATGGTACAATCGCACCAGAAGCGAATTGTCTACTTACACTTTTCACCTCGTTAGATCCAATCGTGTCAGATCCAGAGAGAAATATAAATTTGAGCGCTTCGAATAACTCTCCAGAAACCTGGCTCATCAATGATGAGCCCACAGGTTGAGGGAACTCTGCATGGCGTGGTGAATTTGTTTACCACGGGAAAATGCATGGAATTTGGGTGCAACTTGCCCGAATGCCATGGGTTTATCACTAATAAATCCGGCCCCTGGTATAGTTTTCTATTAATTCAGAATCTCAAATCTATCTTGCAAAGGCTGAACTTCCACTATAGCAAGTGTTTTCTGGGTAGTTCGGAGATAATTCGTGGTGAAAATATGTTTCATAAACATCCCTGCACCAGGAGTTTTCGCAGAGATTGGCTTTATAATTGACCTCCTCACGTTCAAGTCTATCATTTCAGAATTTCGGCGACCGCTCTCAAATGGCCTTGGTTGCCGCATGGATAACGTTTTCATTAAAACTGTTCACAAGCTCTCGATACCCTGTAGTATCACTGTTACTGAATTGTGATGCATAACAGCTCTCGATTCAACTCATATTCAAAATATGTATACCTTACCGCGAACAGTGGTGACATCTTTGTAAATGCTGGGACGCATTCAGCTTTTTCAGACTCGCACATCTCCGTAGCATTAATGCCAACGAATGTCCGTTCGGGCAAAGACTGAAATTTTTTCGACAGTCGTCATTTAAGGGAGACCTGAACACTCTACGATCGCTTACATCCGAGTTCCATTTTTTGACCGCTTCAATATTGGCCAGTCCAACAGTTGTGATGTTCTTGATTATTTCCTCCTGCATTCTATAACTCTTTGCTGCTTTTGCGACCATTTCCATTGTGAGTGGCTAAACATTCAATATTATGTATAGACAATATGTAGTGCCCCTATCTCGAGCTTGCCCTTGCTACCAGTAGCAATGATAGTGAGTGTCCCTCGCCCAATCCTATGTTCAAAGACGTTTAATCTCAAAACGGTAGGGCCCAGTAGCGAACTCAGGGCCACCGCGAGTTCAAAAAAGCGGGAACAAGCTTTATTGGCTTGTTTAGCACCAAAAATCACCCATCTTGTATAAGAGGTTACAAGCAAGGAGGTATAAGCGGGAAACCCTAAGTGGTTAGCGTGCTCCTGCGTGGTGTCAACAATTTTCCCCTCAAACGCCGCGCAGAGGGTGAATTAGGGCGCTGAACCCAGGTAAAAAGCCTGTTCTGAGTTTTTCGGACATTTACTGAGGTCACGGCACGTAAATCGTCAATTTGCTACTGTGCCTTACAATTAGGAACATCTAACGTTTTGGAATATAGGTTTGGTACCTCCGATAGCGAGGGGATTCTTATAAGGTACATCACTTCGCTAAACTCGTACATAGCTGGAAATGTCTCCCTCCAAATTTGAGGGAACTCTATAATGAGAAAAGCCAGAGAAAATCACCGTATTTCCTCTAATAGAAGTACACCTCTAATAGAAGTACACCGAAAAGGGAAGGCTGAGTATTAGAAGTACACCCTCTATTTGAAGTACACCTCTTTCAACTCATAACTGCTGCAGGTTTCGTGGTGATGTCTCATATCTGGCGGAGTTTTCGTGGAAACTTGCTGCAGTGTCCGCACTGTCTCTTCTCTAATGCTCTCTCGTGCAGAGCCCGGAAATTGTAGCCCACGATGTATACGCTTCACTGGAATGTGACGTGTTTGTGCTTATCTCCGTTGACAGTTCTCGGGTTTTCGACGCTCTGGAGGGCGTCGGTGTCAAGAGGTCCGCAGAGCTGAAGTTGCGGCGTTGCTCGCAGCGACGAACAGCACTTGGTGATGCAGTATCGATTACATTCGGCGACGATGGCGACCGACGCGGCGTGAAGGAAGACGAGGGGGCACAGCAGAGCGTATTGACGCCGCGACGGCACTAAATCACTGCCAGCGAGCGGCAAGCGACGCCGCCACGATACTGTTTCGAAACATTTTTGTCGCCGCGTCAAGGCTGACGCTCGGCGTCCTCTCGCCGGTCTCTACAACTCTGCAGACCCCTTCAGATTGAAACGTCAATTCTGCTTCTCTCAAACTTCCACCGACGTCCGCGACTGCAGGAGCCGTAGATGGTAGTCGGTGGGAGGTGATTAGTCGGGGATTTCGGTGTAAACATGTGGGTGTGACGTCACACTGAGTGTTAGGTGAGAGGTGATAAGGCAGAGATTTCGGTGTGAACGGGTCAACTGTGACGTGGCATTGCAGGGTCGGTGGGAAGTTGACACGCGGAGTTTTCGGCATGAATGGGGGAGTTTTCGGGCCTTGCCCGCCCCTTTTTCGTTTCGAGCTGGAGCACGCTACCTGTTCAACTCTTCTCAACCCTCCACCGACCCCCGCGATTGCCTGAGCAAGTGTTTGGCAATTCGAGTGAGGCATTTCCAAGAGAGCAATTTGCAAGGGATGTTTTTTTCAATATTGCGAGATTTAAATATTCACAAAAAAAGATTATCGGCCACCCCTTCTGTCTAAGATTCCTTGTGTGGGACAGCCGATTAGACTTCAGCGAACTCTAAATGACCAAGAAAAACAGAGCTGAAACTCGATATTGCTGTTATTCACATTAAATGCACGGAGTTTTTTAGGTAATTCACAAGGATTAATATTTGATTGGGATTTATTCATTCGAAGTTTACTTGTTTTGGCCCAAGACGTTGACTTTAACGGTCCTTAAAGAGCCAAGGTTCCCCAACGTTATGATGAGTGAGTGGATCATTCATGTTGTGGAATCGTTTATACGACGAGGAAATCAGGGTACCACCAATTGTAGACTGTACCTTCACAGAAATGTGGAAGCAAAGAACTCGCCTTTGGAAGAGCTGTTGTCAAGTCGTCAGAGAATCGCTCTGGACGGCTCGAAAGGCGATCAGTTCCATTGCTGTGAAGCCTAACTAGTCGACTCTCATTCGACAAGAGAGTCTTCATCACAAAGCACGTGTCAACGAAAGCGATACCGAACTTATACAATTTTTGGAAGAAATTCACTAGGGAAGGGTGTGAATAATGGTTTTGAAAATCTGACATCAGTCAACGGGAAGCCTCAATTCGATTGAGCCTAAGTTGCTGAGTGGCCTAACTTTTTGTGGTTGCAGTCTGAAATTTCAATACATAAAAATTTTCGGTGTTATACTGGAAATCTCTGCCGAAAATGCGACCAGTCCTACCATCGGAAATTCAAAAAAATGCGCCGAGTAATAGAAGTACACCCTCTATTAGAAGTACACCTCTAATAGAAGTTCACCAAAATTAGAGGTCTGAGAATGAGAAGTACAGCCTCTATTTGAAGTACACTTCTAATAGAAGTACATGTAAAATGGGGGTCTGAGTATTATAATTACATGTACTTTTAAAAGAGAAAATACGGTGTCATACATGAATGGAAGAACAGGTGAACGAAGTGCGAAACCAAGGGCGATGGAGGAAACTACATAGTGGCGACAGGGCTGTGCGTAACTGAATTTTGCAATTTCGTGAATCGTGATTTTTTAAATTCCTCGTAATTCGTAAATCGTAATTCGTAACTGATGATGAGTAATAAGCCCACACACAGCCAAACCTCATTCGATGTAGAAACACCTCAGCACTTCACTGATCCAGTGTTTCCATATCGAAGGAGGTTCGATGTTGGGTTTCAAAATAACGCTGTTTTGCACAGTACTTGAAGAAATTCTCAGTGTTCATACGTGTGACAGAAACTACTTAACCAGAAAAAAATGGAGCCAACTTTGCCCTATACCTGAATCCGAAATTAAAAAGAGTCATCACTCAATGGAAGTCAGGGAGGGAAACACTGAGATGAAAAAAAATGCGGTACGAGGGTTCCAGGGTATAACTGTCAAGGAAAGGCTACTTGTATAAGGTGGCCCCTTGAGAAGAAATATTCATTTGCAAAACCACTTTTCGATGCAGAAATCGAGTCTGTCCTCTATAATTGTTAAGCGGTATCCTGAACGGCGTTATAAGCGTTCCTCTCCATAGTCATAGGGTTTCTTGAATGGAGACAGCCGTACGAAGGTAAAGGTTGTTCAGGAATTCGAAATGCAAAAAGGTGTAGGCTCCCTCCGAATCTCTGATTTGAAAAAGGAATAATTTCTAAGCTTTATTTCCTTTTGCACTTGGAATTTTCTTGGATTCTCGATTTAGAAACATTCAGTACCTTTTTTGAAAAGGTTTATAACGTCGGCATGAGTCCTAATGAGGCTTCGCGTTCACTATTGAAGGTTGGTGCAAACTCGTTGCCATGTGCTATTACATAGGTGCAACGACTTTGCTCCAACCTCAATGGAGAACGCAAAGTCTCATTAGGATCCATGCCGGTTTTACATACCTAGGTGACTTCGCAGCCATATTTTTGTTCAAATGTTCGGAAGCGTATTTTAGCATTACCACTTTCCCCCAACGCCAAATTGCCTTAATTGCCTTTGAAGATAGACCTCGATCAAACGTTATTTCGGGAATCCCAAAACTCTGCGTCGAAAAGTGTTTTTAGGCCAGAAAGATCCCTCAGCAGATTTCACTTCATGAAATACCAGTTTTTTGTTGGTGACTTTTAACCAGTTGGAGATGGATGCGTGGCGAAGGTTGTTTTCGAGATCACCTTGGACTTCTGTAACAAAGTGCATATTGTCTTTCAATCTGTTTGCTCCATTAACCAACCAGATCTTCAGAGTCCAGCCCCATATTCAATGTCCATATCGATGTGGAATTCCTGTCCGCAGTTGCAGACAGCGGCTTCTGCAGACCGTAGCTGGGTGATGGTCATAATGTTTCCTCACAACAGAAGAGGCGGGAGGAAACAGGGGAGGAGCGAGGCGCGTAATTAGACGCTAGCCGTGTCTCATCCAATCACCCACCTCGCTCCTCCTCCGCTTCTCACGCCTCTTCTGGGGTGCGCCCAAAGAGGCACTCTCGAATGGGAGGGGCCTGAGAGCTTAGGGCGCTCGCACCTTCTCGCGGACGAGCCCCTCTTACAATGCGATGCGTTCTTCTTGGATATTCGTGGAATTATTGACTACCTTTTCGTCTCTACTGCCGCCCAGATGATTACTATTTCTCGTATTCATTTCTCTTATACACGGGAAGGTGTCCACGAGAAGGTGCCCGCGCCATGCGCTATAGCACCCCGCCCACTTTGGAGTGCCTGCTTTCCATCCCCCATTCCATGGAGATAAATAACTGTTGAGCTTGGCTCCACCGAACTGGGCAGTTAACGGATCAAAGGAAGGTTGGAACCCTATTACAAGTTTAAGCCGGTTGGTGTGAGAAGGTCGTATCGGAATCTCGTGATCAACAATTATATTTCGCCATAGCCGACCCCTCTGCTGGTGACTACGCCCGGCTGGAAATTTTGGGGAAAGGTTTCAAAATTGAATTCGGAAAGAATAACCAAATTTCAGGAATGCAAAGAAAGTGTTAAATTTACTGTGCTCTAGGCAGCAAATTTCCATCCTCAGGCGGTTCTCCGGCCCGAGCCGCACCTATAAACTCTGGTACCGCCGTAGTGACCTGTTGATTTCGATCAATATCAGCAGCGGAGCGGTGGGCCTCGGTGAAATATAACTAGTGATAAGGAGGTTCCGACGAAAAAGCCACCGCTCCGCGCTGTGATGATCGAAATCAACAGGTCATTACGGCGGTACCAGAGTTTAGGAATTGGAACACCTCACAGTCTGGCTTATTCTCGCAATCCCCGCGCCACTGCTTTTGCTGTTCGGGCGAACTGGAGGAGCCCGGGCAACAGAAGCAGTGGCTCGGAAAGCAACAACAGTTGACCTGACAGCAACAGAGTCCGAATCGCAGAATTGGAGAACGAGCCGAACTGTCAGGCGGCTCGGGGCCGCGAATGGCCTGAGTTGTTCCCCCAATCGCATTTTCGCGATTTCTTTCGATTTGTTACGATTCGTTACGAATTTTAGCCGAAATTTCGTAAATCGTAAATCGTAAAAAAATTGCCAAAAACACCCGTAATTCGTAAATCGTAATTCGTAATTCGTAATTACGCACAGCCCTGAGTGGCGACCAGGGCTGTGCGTAATTACGATTTACGAATTACGGGCGTTTATTGCAAATTTTTTACGATTTACGATTTACGAAATTTCGACCTAAAATCGTAACGAATCGTAACAATTCGTAACAAATCGCAAAAATGCTAATGGGGAAACAACTCAGGCTTCTCGGCCCCGAATCGACTGACAGTTCGGCTCGTTTTCACAATTTTCGATCGACTTCTGCTGCTGTCCGAGTCACTGTTGTTGCGTTCCGGGTCACTGTTGGTGCTTTCCGGGCCACTATCGTTGCTATCCGGGCTCTTGGAGCTCGCACAAACAGCAACAGCAGTGGCCCAGAGATTGAGAGAGTGAGCCGAATTTTCGAGCGGCCCCAATTCTATTCGATGCGGCTCGGGGCCGAGAATAGCCTGAGAGTGCTAATTTGCTGTCTAGAGCATAGTTAAAATTAACTTTTTTTCATTCATAGTATTTTTTCTTTCCACTTTCAACTCTCAGTGAAACCTTTCCCTGACATTCCCAGCCGGGCGTAGTTAAAGGCAGCATACACGCTCGCAAGCATAGTCGAGATAACAGCATAGATAGGTCCGCGCGGCCCGTACTATGTCGTCAACGACGTTTGAAGCGCTGAAAACTGTCCAGGATGACAATATTTGAGCAATCTTGCCTTCCACGCCCGTATTTTCACACCCCTTCGAGTAACAGAATGAGAATGGATACTTGAGAAAACATGTGATAACTTAGAATGATAGCACTATAAAAAGGGAGTGCAGTAGAGAAAAAACTCGATTTACCTCAATATAACATGTTTGTGCACTGATAAAATCCTCCATTTCAAGAGGTCAGCCAAAGTAGAGCGGCATTGTCGAAAGTGGACGAGAGTCAATCGGTATGCAGACATGTTATACTCAAGTAAACCAAGCTATTTCTCTCGTGCACTCCCATTTGATAGCGCTATCACTCTCAATTATCACACGTTTTCACAAATATCGATTCTCATTCTGTTACTCGAAGGGGTGTGAAAATACGGGCGTGGAAGGCAAGATTGCTCAAACATTGTCAAATATTGCCATCCTGGACAGTTTTCAGCGCTTCAAACGTCGTTGACGACATAGTACGGGCCGTGCGGACCTATCTATGCTGTTATCTCGACAATGCTTGCGAGCGTGTATGCTGCCTTTAACAGAAAAGGGTCGGTTATGGCGGAATATAGTTGTCGATAACGAGATTCACTTATGATGAACTTCGCCGCTCTTCACATTGACCGGCTCGAACTTATTATTGGGTCCCAACCTGTCCTTGTCCCGTAAACGAGCCAAGTCGGTGGAGCCGCTCTCCACAGTAACTTATGTCTTTGGGATACTTTCGCCTCCATGACAGAGTCGCAGACGTTTGGTGGATTTACTATTTATATCGGAGCGAAATTCCGGTCCGCAGTTGCAAACAACCGGTGTTGCAACACGTAGTTCAAACAGAATCATGCTTTGAACTCCATGTCCCGGCACAATTGATCTTCAATCCAGCCCCACTGTCTTGAAGCTGTGCGCTGCAAAAGCGGCTTTCTGCCACTGCGCGCATAAATTTCACCTCGATATGGACATTGAATACGGGGTTGGACTCTAAAGACATGGCTGGCTTATGGATCAAAAAGGTTGGAACCCAATATATACTTCGCTGCAGAATTTCAAAGAGATTCCGAAAACAATCCTCACCACGCACCAATCTTGAGCGGTTCTAAAGTTACCTGAAAAAAAAACTGCATTTTCGTGAATTGAAAGCTGTCGGGCTATCGGGAGACCATTTTTCTGAACTGAAAACACTATTCGACGGGTAGCTTTACGGGTTTTCGGAATAACCTTTGATAGATCTCTATCTCCAAAGGCAATGAAGCTTTGGGAGAAAGTGGAAATTTTAATATTCGGCTCGGAGCATTCCAACAAAAAATATCGCTGTAAAGTTACCTACCTTTTCCAAAAGGGTTTCAAAACTTTTGAAATTGAGATTTCAAGCAAATTCTGAATGCAAAAGAAAACGAAATTATTAAAGTTTGCATAGCGGATCAGGCAGAGGAGGGTTTGCTACGGTGCGAGACAATGCTTGTCTTTGATTTTCTAGATTATGTATCTGCGGGGGATAAATGCTGATTTTTTTTGGTATTCAGCTTATGATTTTATTGTTGTTTATTCTCGAAATTTGAGACTTGCAACCTTAACCTCTTAGCACTTCACATTTTTAAACAAACGGCACCTCGCCGACCGCTGTCTCCACGCTAGCACCCCTATGTTTATGTGGAGAAAGCCGTTAAAGGCAGTGTTCACGATGATTCTCGTTTCCAAGTTTTCCACTCAAAACAATGCGTTGACAACCAAGTGTTATCAAAATCACGAAGGAACGGCGAGAAACGCACTAATTCGTCTTATTTCAGTGACATTATTCTATGGCCTGGACTAGTTGTCTGGTTGGATGAACATGTTCACGGTGGTTGTCACCGGTGAAAAATGGGACTAATCGAAAATGGAAGAATATTTTGGGCAAAACAGTATTAGTTAGGGCCCGAAGGAAAGAACGGAGCAACACAGAATGGAAAATTGCAAAAGACGGGTCCACAAAAGATTTCATTGTCACAACGAACAGTTCCATTGATACTTAAGAGGCGGGCTGATACTTGAGGATTTCGTGCCCTTCTGGTGCGTTTTTCTCGGTTTCTTCGTCATGTCAGTTCTACTCGCGGCCAAACAATCGATTAAGCGATTAATCTCAAAATCGAAGATTATCGTGAACACTGCCTTTAAGGGTGAAGCTTCACGAGCACGGATGAGCGGCAAACGATTTTGAGATTTCGGCAAACAGCAATCGACAAGAAAATCCCAGAAACGGCCGGCAAACGGCAATCGGCAAACGGCAAAAACCTCATCCCTTAGATTGACCCAAAAATATTCACATGTACGCTCTACTTTTTTTTTCTTTTTTTTTCAATACTTATGTCAACATTATAATAATTACAATGCAAGGGAGTAGTTCTATTCTAAGGTTCCAGATGAGCAAAAAGAAGACATGTGGAACTTCATGGAATCAAAGGAATCGCCGCTGCGGCCTCGCGAGGAAGCCAATGTCGCGGCGGCGCCGCAATAGTGCCACTGCTGCCTCGCCGTAGTGCCGCTGCGGCTCCGCGGTAGTGCCACTGCTGCTCCGCGGTAGTGCCGCTGCGGCTCCGCGATGGTAGCGCCGCGGCTCCACAGTGGTGCGGCTGCGGGTCCGCGGTTGATGGCTGCGCTCCCACAGAACAGGACCGACTACGAGTAACCTTTATGAAATGGGTCATAATACAACTGGATGGGCCTACGAATACAAATACACACTTGCGGTGCTTACGTCCTCTATCTGTTAAAGACAGAGTGTTTTTTGCGTTATTGCAAACCAGGAGATACGGGATGTACCACATATGTGGGCTATTGAACCAGCAACAATCTGGTTCTACTAAGTATGACTGTGAGTCGTACTCGAAACTGTTTGCTGATGCATCCTTGCGAAGTTCGTGCGGTTCCAACACGGAACTGCCGCGGTACTGTCGCGGCAATGTCGCGGCGTCGACGACTCTCAAGACACTGCAACAAAATCTCCGCAGCACACTAATCATCACGGAGCTGCTGCGGTACTACCGTGGAACTATCGCGGCACAGTCGAGGTTCGAAGGAATTTCTCTGTCAGTTTTTTCTAAATCAATATTCTTCCAGAAAAGACAGAATAAACCTTTTTTTGGAGAATTTTTTACACTATGCGCATCTAGTGGCTCATAACGTGGCATGCGAGTGCGTAGTTTTAGCAGTGTGTGGTCTCTTACCTGAAAATCGTCAAATGAAAAGCTCGCGCTTAGCTGCAGTTTACCGCGAACTTACCGCCAGTGAACTCGCGTTTTTGAATCCATTTACTACCGTCTCAGATGAGCCAAAACCTTGGACAATGGTTAAGCGAGCAACGGATAATTGGCTCACTCCCTAGTGCCTACATGGCCGCGAGCATAGCCGGCGTTTCCATTCAATGTTTGCCGAATTTTTTCCGGAAAAATAACAAAAATTTCAGCAAACGACAAAATACAAAAAGTCCCAAAAAGGGCCGGCAACCGGCAAACGGCAATTACCGCACATCCCTGTTCACGAGTATAGAGGGCAGGCTGGGTTTTTGCATCAAGAAGTGATTTTGAAAACGTATCTTTCCTTTGAAAGGTCCACTTTATACAAGTATGTAGCCTTCTTCACATATGGCCTTGAAGTTTTAAACACCGACTTCTTTTTCCTATCACAGTGTTTCTCTCCTCGGCTTCCAATGGACTGTGTTTCATAAGGCGGTGATTCTTTAAATTATGCTTTCATCCCACGTACGTACATAGAAAATTTCTTCAAGTACTGCTCAGGACAGTGCTATTTTGAAGCCAAATTTCAAGCCCTAACTTTGATGTAGAAACACCTCATCACTGAAGTGCTGAGTTGTTTCCATATCGTATAGGTTCGGGTCATGTGTGGGTGTATTCCTCATTATCAGTTACGAATTACGATTTACAATTTATGAATTACGAGGAATATGAAAAATAGCGATTTACGATTTACGAAATCACAAAATTCCCTGACGCACAGCCCTGGTGGCGACGTCAAATTCTAGTGATGCAGACATTGCCCTGTAAGCCTAAAAATGCTTCACATCCCACCTCGAATTGCAGTTCAACTGGTCCCACTGAATCAGCTTGCTGTGCCGTTCCATCATTAACTCCAACAAATGGTGCAGTGAATTTAGTGGGAACATTCAAAAACCTTTGGGAAGTTTCCAGTGGTTCGTTGCTCGCTTTAGGTAGACTGGAAACAATTGTATTGACCACCAGCGCAGCTATTCCGAGCAATAAAAGGAAGCAAAGTTTCTTCTCGGTGGAAACGCTCATTCTGAAAATATGGTATTATGAGAAAAAAACAGCTTTCTCTACAGAATGATTGAGTTTCTGCAAAAATGGAATTGCATAAAGAGCCCACCTCTTAGCACTGGCTGCATCCACTGACTATCGGAACCCCGTATCTGGTCCGTTGTTGATCGGCGAACTCCAATAACGAGACGTGCCAGATTCTCGCTTGATAGTGTTGCATCCGCAAATAAACTATTTAGCGGACTTTCACCAGTACCGCTCCTGAGACAAGAAAGGTTACTGAGGGCAACTGTTTTTTTGAAGGGGTAAAATGTGTTGCACCTGCACCAAAAATTATTTCTTCACGCTTTTTATTCTTCTGAGGCTGGACAAATGTGAATAGCAGATGTGTTAGCCTCCAAAAGTGTTGTTTGCACAAAAGAGGCTTCTCAACTGTTTGCTATTTTCTCGAAATAGGATTTTGACCTTCTAAGAGCGTTCTCTTTCATTTTTAGGGCTACTGCTCCCATAAATTATTTCAATTACAGCCCCTTTCAGTGTATACGTTTTCCGGGGATACATATTAATTGGAAACATATTTTTTTTTGGGTTTGACGAAACCTCATGAAACTTTGATAAGTAATACGGCATCACAAATCTTGCCACGCTTCCTGTAAAACGCTACCGTCATGACACGGCACCCTATAAGCATTACACACTTGACGGCGCGACGAATTCTAATTGCGGCGACGTACAAATGAGTGAAAATTCGCCGATTTCTTCAATTTGGAGGTATTACCAGATTGGTACAATTCTCGGTCATACAAATTCGACTTGATTCAACTTCAACACAATCATAAACAAGGCCTGGGCAAAACCAAATCTCAGCAGCCGCTTCGCGGCTGGAGCTATTGTTACTACTTAGGCGCTATTCATACCCCTCAACGCCAGCGCGTGACGCGCAGGCGTGGCGTTGGACTACGAATGGACTGTAGACACGTTCATGCGGCGCGCACCTGACGCTCGCTCCTCTGTAGCTCATTAATACACCATCAATTTCATTCCGTTTCATAAAATTTGATTCCAGTACTATCCTTTGCTACCATGATGGTGAACCATTGCACAGAATTCGCTTGTTTAGAAAAGTTGAGGTCCGCTTTTTTCCGCTCCGCCATGGCGGCTCTGCTGAAGGATTCATGGTCCCCGCAAGCGCGTGACGCGCTGGCAAGGAGGAGTATGAATAGCGCCTTACAACGACTCGTCAGAACATTGCTATCTACTATTGCTGCAGAGCTCGTTCAAACACTCAGCCGATCAAACTTGTTGATGATTTCGTGTTTGCACAAGAATGAGCCGTTTGGATCCCCGAAACTTTGTACCGAACGTCCGAGTTGAGCACAAAACTCAGATGCCATGCATCAGGCATGATATTTCTTTTCAGTCTTTTCAGATGCATATTAGGGAAATACTTTCCAAGCCTAAAGAAAAAAATCATTAATACTTGAAGGCAGTGTTCACGACGAAAATCATTTTTCGGTTTTTCGCCTGTCTTGAAAATGGTCCCATGCTGATTCCAATGGTGTCTCTGGAATCGTACAAAACCTTGTAGGAACGGAGCTATGGCCCCTCAAAAATTGAGCTGGCGAAGCATGGTGGACGAGTTGTCCGAGGCTTGTAGAGTTCGCACAATCATTTTAGTCTGATGAATGGACGGCGCTGCGACGGTAGATCACCCAGCGCGAATCGAAAGCCCATTCTCCAGTGAGGCCGCCAACCCCGCACGGCCACCCGCCTGGTCCATGCGTCACACTAAATGGAAAACGGAAACCATAACTTCCGTCTTTCGCAACCGATGTATGCGAGCTGACCTGAGTAAAGAGAGCAGTTTTCTGATAGGAACCCATCGCTCATTTCACGATCTCAAGTTTTAATTTGTTCACGTCGAAGGGCGATTGCGCTTTTATGATTTTCCTTTGGAAAGTGGCAACCTCGGGCCACTTTGGGGCTCCTCCTGGCTCGTTTTAATGCGTTCTTTCGACGTAAACGTTACAATGTGCTCCTCCACTACCAATTCCTAGTGGAAACTGGAACACATTTTTCATCGCGAACACTGCCTTCAAGCAGAACACTAACCTGTACGTGGATGAACAAGTCACGGAAAATTCTCACCGAGTTGAGATCATCCGAACGAAGGGAAAAGGTTCAGGCAGAATTTGAACTGTGCCACTCCCTGTGGTTTACTCTGGTATCATCCGCGTATGAATCAGACATTCGCATAGAGATAATCAGCCAATTTCGATGGATTGAGAAAAGGCGGATCGTTTAGTCGCTCATCACCCCCAAGGTGACACCAAAATCTTCTCCAACAGGCGAGGTACTCTTTTGAATTAAAGGACTTACTAGAGCACGGTGACATGATTTTACCTGTCCTTCATGCTTGGCCGATACGTTCGGTAAATTTTTGCATCTTCATCATTTGAAGAAGGTGGAGAAATTCATGCAAGGTACATAGCTGGCTGTAGCCAGCTGGGTCGATATGCATCCAAATCATTTGAAGCGGGTGAAAAACTGACCCTGTACGGCCGGCTGCATCACACTCGCAATTATCAATCATGGAATCATGCCTTGGAGGGTAATCTAGTCCGAAGGAGGACCACTGACTCTTCTCCTATTTATCAACACCTGAATTACCTGAATCTGAGCGCAGTAAGCTGGACTGGCGGACTTACTTTATGGATGAATCATATTTTATCTTCACGCCAATGTACATATATAGTTGGTGTTTACAAAAAGCTGGAACACTCTCACAATAGCCATAGCCTTCAATGGTTCTCGGAATGAGCTTCTAACCATGTTCTTGATTGAATTCTCTTAATACTATACTTTTACTGTGTTCCAAATGTTGTAGTAATAATGTGGTTCATGACTCGGAAACTTTTAAAGACTCTTCTTCAGTCTGACACCTACCTTTCCATTGTTTTCTATTTGATTGTGGCTCTACATACTGTCCGGAATATTAAGGATAGCGTGATAACGAATTCTCGGAAAAAATCGTTTACATTCAGATGTAACCTTTGGTGTTGACACTCGTCGTCTCAGTACAAATATTCGCGAAAATATAATAAAATTCGGGAGAAATGCATTATACAGATCAACGAACGCTCAGATATTACATGTATTGGAAGCAGAGAACAGGGGAACAAAAAAACCAAATCCCTTATTGTACAATGAAGCAGGTAGCAGCCGATCGAACCCCAGAACATAAAATACGGAGAGCTAATCTGAAATCGGGAATGTCACATGGAACTGTTGAACAAGCAAAAACTCATCAAACTACGAAAACATCAAATGCGAAGTGCTATCCTAGAAAATTATTTCGTTTGTACATCACGACGGAAAGAAGTGCGTGTTAGTGGTGATTGAGGGGAGCAATCATGAATCAAGTGATTCAGCTACCGCAAGTCGGCATGGTTTCGTGTGAATTTGCTGCTTTCTGTACTGAAGTGGGACAAGTGACAGCTTCCTAATTTTGGAATCCAAACACCTGATTTTTTTCTCATGCAGTAGATGAACACATTTACACGCCATCAAACTTGTTGGGCTTGCTCCGACGTAGATGCTGCAGTTCCTTTTTTTGTTTTGCGCCACTTGTGCTGCGATTATGTCATGTCTTATGACTCGTCCGGTGAATGAAAAATGACTCTGTGATTTTCACTTAATTGTGTAGTAGACCCCTCCTGCATAACACGTGCCAGGTGCGAGATCTCTTTTCATCCGAATAGGCGAGATATAGGCGACTACCACGGGCCCGACCCTTTTCGTTCACCACCACGGGCTACACTTCCTCTCTGATTTTTGGACTAAATACCTGCTAGATGGGTGGTTGAGTTCAAACCGCGTCGTCATTCTTCACTTCATCGCCGGCCTGTCTCTTCATCCTGGTTCTTTCTCGTGCAATGGCTGCAACTGAAGAGGAATACAGGCCTGAGACAACTCGTCCACCAATTTATTTCCCTCAAAATATGGGCATCTTTGAAGAGTCGTCACTCCGTTCGTAGAGGACCTTGAACGATTCTGGAAACACCATTGTGATCAGCGCTTATTTTCTCCTAGACAAGCATTAAATCTGAGAAATAATTTTCAGGGTGTCCTGTGCCTCTAAGGGTGGCTCGGACCCAGCTCTGTCTGAACCGGAGAATGAGCAAGACTTCCTGAGGCTAGCTCCGTGAACTCGCGCTGCACAGTCTTATGTGTGATGCCTATTAATTGACGATTTCTAGCAATATGCGCGTTAGGGTCTTGGGAGCTGTTCCTCTCGACTTTAGTATCTTATTCGTGTCAGGGGGCACTTCGCCATTGCACTGCAGACAATATCTTTGTGGAGAATATCAATATCAAGACTGCTTCCGTAGGCGGCCCGCCGCGAAAAATAGATCTGAAGGAGTTATAAGCTCCGAAAGTTTGCCAGCCATCGACCTCCTCCTAGTCTATGAATAGTTAAGCGGGCGAAATAACAGCATCGATGGCGCAAAGGGAGGAAGGGGCAGTGGTGGGCATGCTACCAGGGTTCGAGTCTCGCCCAGAGCTCTTTTATTGCAAATTCGCGGCACTTTCATATTTTGATCAAAAATTATATCACAAATGTCATCTTATCCTTTTGCTGCGTGATGTAGCCATATCGACAGTGAAATAGACTCGGGTACAAGGGATTCAAGGTTTTGTTTTTCATCAAAGCTTCCCCAATGTTCTGGGGAACTTATATGATTGGGAAGTATTATCCCACATATTTTTCGAACAAGTTACGAGAACCATTAAGTAACAGAAGACTGTGCGCTTGATGCAGACGGCTTCTGCGACCACCCGTAGTCTAACCGTCATGCCCCTCATTTTCGCATCAGGTAAGGTCGGAGAAATGCTTTGTCCAATTACCAGAGCCGGGTGGTCGCTTCTCATTGAAGGGTGTATTCAAGACGAAGAAACTTTACGTCGTCAGCGGAACATCCCATATCATGACGACATTAACAACACTTGCATTTTTCGAGAGTGCTTTCATCCAGAAAATGCCGGAGAATCTCTTTCTCGACTCAAGGAGTGATTTTTCCATTCAAGCGCGATACAGGCTCTTGTGCCGGCGGGGAAAAACTTGCAGAATTTGAAGAAACCGCCTGGCGTAAAAAGCGTGGTTCAGCTGGCAGACATCGGGGTTTTCAGCTTTTCGAAAGCAGTGCTCAAGCGATTTCACTCTACTATTGCTCTTCAAAATTTTGAATTTTTAGGTCGTTTAAAATAATATATGATTTTCGGCATGGACGATGCCTTTAGGGCCGATTACGCTCTTATCCGTCCGGGTATTTTCGAAACTCCAACTGATCTCGAATTCCCAGTAGCGCTCGGCCCCTGTGAAGATATAGGTTGCCAGGGGCCTATCGCGTTCATTCGCTGTCCCTATTGTGGAATTCGCTTAAGTTTGATGCGTTATGTGCCTATTTACCATGGGTGAAAGAAATGGTTATGTGTTTTGAGCCCCAGAAAGTGATATCGTTGTTCAAAATATGTGATGTTAATACTTCCAAATCATATAAGTTCTCCAAAACAATGGAAATCCTTGATGGGGAACAAAACCTTAAATCCTTTGTATCCGCGTCTATTTCACTGTCGATAAGGCTATATCGCGTAGCAAAAGGATAAAATGACATTAGTGATATAATTTTTGATCAAAATATGAAAGTGCCGCGAAATTGCAATAAAAGAGCTCTGTGCGAGATTCGAACCCTGGTAGCATGCCCACCACTGCCCCTTCCTCCCTTTGCGCCATCAATGTTGTTATCCCGCCCGCTTAAATGCATCGTTCACGATGAATTTTGTTTCCGAGTTTTAAATATATAATGAGAGCTCTAGCACCCAGTATAACGGCTAGGTTGAAAAAAGAGTGAAAAAGTCACTGAAAACCCCTTTTCCAGACCGAAAATATCTCAATCGATTCAAGTGACAATCGATTTTCGAGAAAGGAAGAGGCGATCGTTAGATATCGCTGTTTTGACAAACGATCTCATGATCAAATGAAGTTCATCATTCTGTCAAGTGATTTGTGGATAAGGAAAGGTTAACCGATTTGTGTAGAAAAGTCATTCTTCACGTAATCGTAAAGTATATTCCATCAACTTCCCCTCAGTTGTACTGTATCAATTGTTGATCATTTACTTATATGATGGCTGACAGCAAATTGTGCCAGATGACTGACGGAGGGCCGGCCTCTTTTGACGGAATTTGAGACATTAAACCTCAATAATCTTCACAGTAAGGCGTTTTCAACCGAACAAACTCTCCCTACATTCTTAGGTGGGCCCAGAACATCATTTGACCTGAGAAAACGGTAAGTGGTTTTCAGCGCGTACGATGCCTTTAACTATTCATAGACTAGGAGGAGGTCGATGGCTGGCAAACTTTCGGAGCTTATAACTCCTTCAGATCTATCTTTCGCGGCGGGCCGCCTACACTATTTTACCATGTAATTCGTGAAGATTCCCACATGACATTAGATTTCTACCGCTCAGACCCACGCTTCTTGTACTTCCCTTGTAAAATAGGACAAAGAAAACCTGTATTGTGAGATCCTTCGGAACCTTCATCACTTATCGGATGAGCGAATCATTTGATTTTCGGAAGTGAAACATTGATGTGAAATCTTGTGAGAGATTCTGTTTTGGTAAATCGGAGTTGAGAAAAAGATTCTCACCTGCAGGCCAAAGGTATTTCGTGGAATGCTGAAGAGAAATCTAAAAACTGCATCCCGGTCTTGCGATATAATTCTGGGTTACATGTAAAGAAAAATTGTTTCGTTTTCATGAGCTATTTCTTCTATTTTGAGCCGCCACGAGGTTGTTATGGATCTTTATTTTTCTGGCTAACGCGTTTCGGCGTCTGACGCCTTCTTCAGAGCCTTAAAGTGATCCAGTCAATTTAACAAAATTGCACGCTCAAACACCGCGTACGCGTTCAACCGAAGTTGTGATCTGCTTCGGTTGCCGCGCGCAGACGGCGCCGTACCACTCAGAGTCCTCACCTTACAATCGAACGCAGTGCGTCGACACTTCCGGCCAGCAGTGAGCGAGGGAAATTAAGAATGAGACACTGTCGTACTCGAGGTCACAGACTGGTCGCAATGTGTGCGTATCAAAAATGACAGAGCTGGATAAATGGACTGAGTGCAGCTGTTGTTGAAATAAAATCCTCCCTTCGATTCATGGCTGGGCCTTTAGTCTGTATCCAAAATGCCTCTAATGTTTTCCGCGGCATGATTTCAGTTTCGCGTTGCAGGATAACTACCTTCACGTTGAAATCTTCTCCATTGTGTCTTCTTACACGGTGTGCACCCAACGGGGTTGATTCACGCGAGCATCTCTTTCCGTCGACGTGCTCACGGATCTGCAGGCAAAGTGGCCGCCCGGACGCACCAATGTAGCTGTCTCCGCACGCCAAGCATGTTATCATATATATCACTCCCGCGTACATGCAGTCGCCTTCTCTACCCGAAAGGCAAACCAGGCAATCAGTTGTGGTGCATATATGGTCGTATGCCATGACGGCTGTATATGATACGCTGTCGCGAGCAACGCCCAGCTCGGCGCCGTGTAGAGAGCCTAAAATGCGCGAGACATTGAGAGCCCCTATGCCAGAGTCCGGAGATCATTTCTATAAAGAGCGGAGTCAGCATTTTTCGTAGGTTTTACTGCTTTCTAAGTATTGAACCATGACCCGTCACAGATTCTCGAGAAAGAAAACGAAACAAACTTTACGACCGAGCATGCATATAAGCCCTTCGCCACCTTTAGTCAAGCGAATGGACTACACGCGATCATTTGCTACGGCCTAGCGGCATTCGTTGCAACACCGTTCAGTAAGGTTTAGAAACCATGGAGACTGCGATCTAAACCCTATTGCTTATCTAAGGCATTCGCGGAGGTCGGTGGCCAGTTAAAACGCCCCTTTCCTAATCAATTTGATCGGACCTGGCTGATCGGCGGAGGTTTTGGCATGACTCATAACTGCCGAAGTTTTCGTGGTAGTGTCTCAAATGTGGCGGAGTTTTCGAGGCAACGTGTTGCAGTGTCTGCTCTGTTTTTCTCTGATACTCTCTCGTGTTGAGCGCGGGAATGGCAGCCCACAATGTATACGCTGTGCTTGGATGTGAGGTGTTTGTGTTTGTCATGGTTGACATTGTTCGGGATATCGACGCCCAGGCGGGCGTCGGTGGCAGGTTAAAGGCAGCATACACGCTCGGAAACGTGGTTGAGATAACTAAGTGAATCGAACCGTATGGCTTCCAACATAATGCTTACGCATTTTGAAGTGTCAAAAACGACCCACAATGCCGCTACACGAGTTAGAGGTTATTCGCCCTGCTTTCATCGCCCCTGTATTCGTCCTTTTCCTCCAACGCAGGGTTGGTGGGCCATCTTCGCCGTCAGTGACGTGTGTGGTTCACTTGTTAGGCAATCTTCCAACAGTACCGACGGTGAATATGACCCAGCAACCTTGCGTTGCAGGAAAAGGACAAATGCAGGGGGCGTGAAAATACAGGGCGGGGCCAACTTCTAACTCATGTTGCGGCATTGTGGGTCGTTTTTGGCACTTCAAAATGCGTAGGCGTTGTAATCTGGGTCATACCATTCTATTTTCGTGAATATCTCAATCACGTTTACGAGCGTGTATGCTGCCTTTAAGTAGCCAATGCTGCCTCTTGACCTGCCAGTGACGCCCGCGGCTGCAGGAGTGGTAAGTGGTGGTCAGTGGAAGGTGATCAGGCAAAACTTTCGGGGTAATCATGTGGGTGTGACGTCACATTGGGTGATCGGTGGGAGGGTATTAGGCAGAGCTCTCGGTGTGAACGGGTCAACTGTGACGTGGCATTGTAGGGTCGGGGGGAGGTTGACACGCGGAGTTTTCGGCATGAATGGGGATGCTTTCGGGCTTAGCCAGCCCCTTTTTTTCGATTCGAGCGGCAGCACGCTACCTGTTCAAATGCCCTCAACCGGCCACCGACCCCCGCGAGTGTGTGAGTAATACTTAAGAGACCGCCTGCTCCACGGCGAATGTCCACAGTCGACCGGTGCGCTCCACGGCTGATCGATTCCGCGGGTGACGTGTGTGGACACTCGGTCCGCTGGGAACCACTTCAATTACTACAGCAGGCTTTTTTACATGGTATACATCCGTTGCTTCTTTTCCACTCCACTCTCGAGTACGATGGGAGTAAGGCCATGATGTAGCCACAATTACTCACTCTCTTACGGGCTTGGTGCGTTTCAAATTTGGAAGGTTTTCCAACTTTACACGCACAAGGTGCTTTGAAACACGACTTTTCTCAATTTTCGGGCGTGTTGGCCACGAATCCAACGATTTTCTTCCAACTTCCAGAATTTTCTGTAGGTTACAACAGATAATTAGGACTGCACCCAGCGAAACCGACCCAAAATATTGGAAATTTGAAAACTGGACTTTGGATACATGATGTTCTAATAAGTCTCATAGCGAATTTTCGACGGACTCAGAGACTTTAACCTGCAAGGTTGTCTGTTTTAACCGACGAAAATTCCAAGATAATTCTTGAAATGGGAGTCACATTCGGGATTCCGCAGCCTTTCCTAAATGACCGGGCGAAGTCGCAAAAAACCTGAAACGTTTACCAACACAAAACAAACGGCAAACTATATGAATACTCCAAGATCTCACAAGGTTGCTGAGCCGAATACAAAACTTAGGTGTCAGGCACGAATCGAACCCGCATTGCATCGCTTATCGTGTGAGAGTGTTACCATTGCACTACCGACACCCGCTCTGCATTCCTCAGCTATTCACGCATGAACTCTGTAGGCACAACAGCGCTAACAATATTATTGAAAATTGTAGAGTAAACACCATTCATTATTCAGCATCTCCAATTATACCCCCTAGCGAAGGTTCAGCAAATTCTGGAGCACTGAACAAACGGCAGGCTTTTAGCCCCATCCCGCAAAGTTACCCTTCAAACGGAAATCTGAAATAATGCTGATCATAGGCTAGATTACCGCAGTCGACGGTAGTTCCATAGGAAGTTGACAAGTAAACAACACATTCTTGCGCAGAAAGTCGGATTACCCTCGTGGTCAAGGCAGCAAAATTTTGAACATTAACATACTACAGATATCTCAATTAGTTGCAGCTGCTATTTCGAAAACCAATTAGTCGACACCAGTTTCGTGATATGCCTCAAATATAACCCTTCTCACCAACGTTTGGGACAATTTTTTCCAAACAAAGAAGCTTGGAAATTCGAAAAAAAAATCATTTCCGAATAAGGTGGTTAAATAACTAGGAATGCTCAAAATGCTCGATCACTGTGAATGCGAATAGGTTACATTATCAAAAACCTAACAATATTCAAGAAAGACCCTATCTCCCGAAACTTCTATGAATATTGAATGTTTTATGTTGTGGTTACACAGTGTGGACACGCGGTCCATTAAGTGTTAAGGCTCATTTGTAACTTGAAACCGTTTCATCCGGCGATTTAAAAACGCTCAGGCGGACGTAATCTCGCGTGATATAGACGGACAAATGCAGACCAAACCACGGGAATGAAAAAAGCTATTGGCTCGGCATTCCTAATTTTTTTTGACATTGTTGCCCTTACCTTCTAGATGAAAGGGTTCTGCACAGCTTTCAAACAAAAAGTGGTTTCAAAAGAGGATGGGGTGGAATTTGCTTGAACAGCAACAGGAAACTAAAGCTAAAGTTGCTAGTTGTCGACATGAAATGTAAGTTTTTGGTAGCCTCATTGTATTTTCTCTTCTCTCTCATCGGAAATGTATGATAAATAATAGTTTTTCCCTTTCACCTGCCGTATTTTATGCGAGTGAACTGTGACGTCTGCAATTTTGCGCCACATACGCAAGGTTGTGACGAATGATTGCGGACTAGCCGCTTCGACTAGACGAATCTCTTCCATCATGGGAGCGACGCGATTAGTCGAAGCGACCTAACGAAATCATGCAGGTCGCTTTGACCTGCTATGAAATACCCCAGTCGCTAGGCGATCGCGACCGAAACTGCAAACTGTTCCAAACCGTCGCGACTCAGTGCATGTTGTCGCGATGGGTTTTGTAATTGTTGGCAGTGCCGCGACTAGTCGAAGCGACCTGCTATGAATGAGCCTTAAGAGAGGTCGCGGCCCCGCTCATTCACTCGAATATTTTGAAGAACGGCCCTGAGGAATTTGTACGAGGAAACCTCGGATGAAGAATGATTTCAATACTTCAAACTAGAAAGAGTCGTTCCAATATCATTTCGTCTGTAGCCGAAGAATTTCGCCAACATGAAGCGACGTAAACTTTTGTTCACGATGATTTGTAACCAAGGCGAGATACAGACAGTGATTTCGTTCACATAAAACCTGAAACGTGCAATTTATGGAAACACGCCCGTCCTAACCATGCACATTTAAGAACTCTATTAAACAGTAGTCTTCTAATTGTGGTTTTAGCAACCATGATAGGGAATATACCGTACCATAGTTCTGTGGTTAATTTAAATAGATCCGTAACACCTGTAACACCTCCATTTGAAGAAAGCATCATCGTAATAGAACGCACAAGTTCAAGGCAAAACGGTATAGAGGATGCGAATCCGCAGAGCAGCAAACGCCGGTCTAGCTTCTGCAATGGACTTATTACATTAAAGGTCATGTAAATAGAAGTGAGTACTGATTCCAAACCCGCTTTCTACGAGCAAGCCCAGCGGTTCTGATTGCAAGTGCAGGATTGCGTACGACTATTAAGTCAGAAAAAAATGTAAGGGGCACGGATTAACACTTAAGAGACCGCCTGCTCCACGGCGAATTTCCACAGCCGACCGGTGCGCTCCACGGCTAGTCGTTTCCGTGAGTGACACGCGGTCCGCTGGGAACCATTTTGATCGGAGCAGGCTTTCTTACTTACACAACCAGTATTCCGTCTCTACTCCACCTTTGAGTACAGAGAGCAAGCAGAGAATTGAAGTAAGACCAAGGTAAAGCAACGATCCACCGCTTTCTTACGGGCCTGCTGTGTATTGATTTTGGAAGGTATTCGAACTTTGCATGCACAAGGTGCTTTGAAACACTTTTCGCAAATTTTTGAGCGCGCTGGCCACGGAAATAAACATTTCTTTCTCGACTTCTAGAAAGTTTTGCAGGTTACAGGTAATGCTTAAAACTGTGCCATGCGGAGCACGACCGTCCACTATGTAATGCCCTGTTAAACCTCATGGAGAACTTTCGGTGGACTAATAAACTTTGACCTGCAAAGTTTTCTGTTATAACCGATGAAAATTTCATCAGAAATGTCAAAATGGAAATCAAATTCATGAAGAGCACCCCCCTCCGTCGCCTTCCCCGCCCCCAAATGACCACCTGAGCGAAGACGCACCAAAATCTCAAACAATCAACAACGGATAACGATCAGCACGGCAGACAACAACGGTGCTTCTAGCAAACGTAAAAGAAAAACCATTTGGTTGTTGAAGGCCTCCAAATACACCCCTCAAAGAAGTTTCAACAAAATCTTGAGCATTGAACTAATGACAGGTTTTCACCCCCCCCCTCCCAGTTATACTCCTCTCCCAAATTAGCAAAATCTGGAACAAAGATGACCGATGGCTCACATACCTGAGTCGACGGAAATTTTAGTGAGAACTGAAAGGTAAACACCAGAACCTTGTGCAGAAACTTGCACGACCCTCGGTGTCAATGCAGCAAAATTTTTAATGATGACCTACTGCAGTCATCTCGAATAGGTGGCACTGATATTCCGACAATCAACCAGAGAGCATCAGTTGTGATCAGCATCATTTTAATAACCCCCTTTAGCAGAGTTTGGAACCATTTCCTTTCCGACCAAAGAAGCTCGAAAAAGTGAAATGTGCCATTCCCGGAGATGGTAGTAAAATTACTAGGAACACTCAATATGCTTGACCACTGTGAATGTAAATAGGCTACATTATAAGGAACCTATTCGTATTTAGAAAGGACTGGAAGCTTTAGAAATTCAAAAAATATTGAAAGTTTTGTGGCGTGGGTGCGCAGTGTGGACACGCGGTCCGAGGGGCAAAACAGCCGTGAGTGCGCAGTGTGGACACGCGGTCTCTTAAGTGTTGAAAAAGACACCGCCACTCTCCGCACTACCGTACCGAAAGCGGCAGGTCCATGCCGGGTCACGTGCGGCCGCTCAATCACCTGGGGCCGTATTCATCAATGATTTACCCGCGAGGTAAGTGTAGAGTCCTTCGAATTTGGCACTTACCCGGTATTCACACGATTACTTACTCGCGATTTTCGAGTAAAAATCCAGGTAAAATTCACCCGACGTATGGAGCCGGGTAAATTTTTCTCCCAGCCGGCTACAGCTGCACTCACCGCGGAAACAGCATTATTTTCATCGACAATTAGAACTACTCGTTTGATTATAGGTTATTTTGCCTTTTTCATGATTGATTCAATGTTTCTTTCCACAAACAAAAAGTTTGAAATGTTTTTTCATGCGTGTTCTCATTGGTTTTTGTTGTCTGTCGTGAAAAAGCGGCAGACTTTCCTTGCTTCTGTCCACTAGATTTCTTTACCAAATTTTGAATGCATCAGAAAATGCAACTAAAGATTTTCTTTTCGGCTTTATACTCCTCGTGCCAGTGTTCACCGAACTCTTACTGAGTTAGGTTATATTGTGCTGAATCGAGAGTAATAGTTTGAGAAAACAATATCCTTGGCCCAATTGAATTTCTCAGGTCATATGCTAATAGTGTAGCTGCCGAGAACGCTGTCGTTCCTTTATCTAATACTTTTGACGCTCCTTCTAGAAAATGATAATCTGTGATCCTGACGCTCGAATTCAATTTATGGAAGCAGAATCATCCATTTATAACTTGGATTCTGAGTGCCCCCCCCCGAACAAGGTATATATTTCTAAATATGAATTATATTTTTGCGGGTATTTGTTATTATGTTATCGTTACATATTAAATCTGGCCAAAAGGTTGACAACTGTAGATACAGTCGAAATGGAACGCAATGATACTTTGTGTTCCCTATTGAAGGTTGGCACAAATCGGTGCACTTATGCCATCACATCCTTCAATAGGGAACGCAAAGTATCAGTGCCTATTGTGCATGTGTGCGGTGCCTAGATATCTTGATGCTTCACAAATTTGGAAACTTGCATATAGAGTGAGTCCGAGAAGGCTCATTAGCGGCACATCGTTAGCAGCTGCGAATACCATCTCGCTTTAGCGTAAAGAGAAAGAAGCAAAATCTGCTAGAGCATTACCGGGTATATCCCTAAGTGTTTTATCGGCATACGTCAGTAGATGTAGGTTGAAGTGTAGTCAGTCAGTAATCTCTCCTATGTACAGTACCGTGCAATTTTTTCGCAAAAACGGCGTTTTGCGGTGTTTTTGAAAGCACAAAGCGCAGTATCAGAGTAATTCACTAAAAAATTGACGTACTGATTTTTCAAGGCAATTTTCCGTATTCCACTAATTGAGACAATAGATTTTTGACTCCAGTAGTATGTCGGAAAATGTGTATTTCCTTCTGGAATTCCCACCGACCACATGACAGATTTCTGCTATCGTGACCGTTTGATCAGTTCGCGATGAAGGATTTTGAGGTGGAAATCTGCACTTTTTTGCATCAGATTCCTGGCATTAAATCCATTATTTTGTGTTAGTTTTGTGTATTGTCCGTTGAGGGCAATTCGAAAATGCCTTCAAAATTGAAAACGGACTACATTGAAGGAAGTTATTGCGATGCGGCGCGTTGTACGCACAAAAAAACGCCGCAAAATGCCGTTTTTGCAAACAATCTGCTCGGTTCTGTATGTCCCGTGATTCGCGAATCGAAGGATGTTTGCCGATGTGTTCTGTTCCTGCACAAAAAAGCTGCAATCTAGACCTACCGCGGTTCCATTCCTAATCTGGCGTGCTCTTCTGAACGACAATGCATAGATGACTGAGCACAGTGGAACTGCAATCGAATAGAAAAGAACGGAGTGGTAGGTGTCGTACTGAAAAAGAGATACTATGTAAGTGTTGAAGGCATAAACTACATCACGATTACAACATTTGGAACGCAGTAAAATTATAGTGTGAAGAGAATTCAATCAAGAACATGGTTAGAAGCACATTTCGGAAACCAGTGTAAATTGTGGCCCTTGTGATAGTTTCCCAGCTTTTTGTTCAAACCGATTATGAGGAGCCTCTTTGTAGCTCTTGGTCAAGTCATTGAAAGGGGTGCGGAGGTAGAACACCGCGTGCGAGAGAAACCTTCTCAGACATTCGCTGTTATGAACTCGATACCAAAAAGCAGGATAGTTATCAACCGCCAACCAATAGGATATCAAAATCGATTACCGCAAACCAAAGCGCGGCCACGTTCGCAGTGTGTTGGTTTGCTATAGGGTTGGTATTGGTGGAAATAGGAGGCTGTTATGAACCGCCAACGAATACGATTTTCTGTTATGATCCGCCTATCAAAAACGTCTTTCCGAGTTGACGATCGGTCCGCTCGCTTTTTATGCTGTAAGCCTCTAGCGTCGTATGTAGACAAAAATGGTTTTGAATGATTTCTGTTTCGTTCTATTATTTATGCCTTGTTTCTCTGTTTTCTGTTTTTATAAGCCTACTTTCTCAATTTTCTCACTTCTTGCTATGATTATTGATTAATTTCGTCTAAACTTTTCTTCTACAAGTACTTAAAGTGGGTTATTCTTGAAGTCAACTTTTTTCAAACCAGTGTTTTTTTCTCAAAATTGGGAAGAAGATTAAAAATTATCCGTTGAATAGGGTGCTTGTGTACGCCACTGCGGAGGCTCTGCCGTATTCGACGGCTAATTCTTAATTCTCTGCTACATATTGGAGAGAAACGCACCGGGGATACTGAAAAACGGTGCGTTTCTCGTACAACAAAAACACACCCAAAGTCTCACATAGATTTAATTCGTAGTATATGATTTGTTTTATAACCAAAGACCGCTGTCATACTGTTTTGCAGGTGCTTCTGTATAAGTTGATATATTATCGAGAAAGTAGCATGCGTAGTATGAAGGTAGAATTCCTGTTTTTTCTTTGTAGAACACTTATTCGGAGAACATTGAATGTTTTTTGTGAAATTAGACTCTTTGAGCGCTTCAAAACAAGGTACAATTGTAGCGATGAGTGTTTCAACGTTTCGGTGTTGAAAAATCAAGTTTTCGTGGTATGGAACAGTTTTGGAAACCTAAGGGAAATATATAGCAGGTTAAAACTCTTATCTTCCGCTAACCAAACGGACATGTTCCCGGAACAAATGCTATTGGTATCGAGTTCATAACAAAAAGTGTCTGCTGTTATCATCCGCCAACTAACACGGTATGTTCCGGCAGGTGCTCGGCGGAACATATGCTATTGGTATCGAGTTCATAACAGCGACAAGGCATGTCTGAGTTGTTGGCAAGTGGTGTCACCAACGCCGCACGGCTAGCCGCAATCATCGCGTCCGCTCCATCCGCTTGACTAAATGTGACAAGGAGACCATACAATGCTGTCAGGTCCTTGATAGGATGTAATCATCAGCGTGAAGATCTAGAATATTTCATCCACAAGGTAAGCCTTCCAGTTCTGCTCACTATGCTCAGCTTCAGATGGCGAGAATTAGGTGGAGAAGAGTCACCGATCTCCTCTTGGACCGGATGGCCCACTAAAGCATGATTCCATGATTACCGATCGGCCTTTTTCAGTCGGCTTGAATTTGCTGACCATCTCATCTGACTATCTGTGCAATACACGGATGATATCAGGGTAAAGCACGGAAAGTGACACTGTTCAAAATTTAATTTGACCTTCTCCGTTCAGAGGAACACGACTCGGTGAGCATTTTCCGTGATTTGCTCGTCCACGTCCAAGATTGCATGGCGTAGAAGTGTTAATGATATTTTTCTTGGGGTTTGGAACAGCCATTCCCTAATATGCATCTTAAAAAGACTGAAAAGGTCTCATCCTAGAGATTATCGATGTCGATCATGTGAAGGGGCTCATCCACCATCACAAGACCAGGAATTGGAGGCTGTTACTAATTTGGCCTAAAATAGGTTTTTTTCACAATTTTTTCATGAAGGTCCTACTTTTCTAAATCCAGAACAGGGATCGAGAGAGATCTTTTGCAGATTTTTTCGATTGAGCCTTTACAATGGACCGCATTGCTGTGTTTTGTCCAGAAACACGCGAATGTGCCCTTCAAGACCCAAGCATCGGTGAACTTCAATAAAATTTAGCATCAAAGTTGTGCTAACTCTTGGTTCATTTAAGCAACTGTACATCGATGCCAAACTGCCTGAAATTGAGCCTTGTATGAAACTTTACTCTAAATATTGTATCTAGAACATTGTTGTACGCAGTATTCGTGATGAGAAACATCCTTCAAGCTCCCATCGCAAATCGAAAGACTCGAGCCTATTGCAACAACTATATTGTCGAGAAAACGGCGAAAAAAGTTTCATTATTAGTCCTATACAGCCTCAAAATTTAATATGCCTGCTCTGCCCTCTCCGGGAAAGAGTTTTCACTTATACCTTCGTAGCGCTTCCTTCAGCAATCATTTGAAGAATGCCATTCGATAACGGAATTAAATGCACCGTATAATTGCCCATTATAATAAGAGGCAGAGTAGAGGCAACAGCTACAACCCAAAGTGTAACAATGCACGAAACTATCGTTGATCTCCTCCAAATCTGAAGTAATACTACATTTTCAATGGGAAAAACATCCAAAGATGAATGCAAGCTTTCTTTTCATACAATGTTTACTAATCTACGGCATATCTGAGCTGAGAAAGGGGAAGGGACAATGAAAAAAGGTGGAGATGATTAACGGCAAAGTTGAGCCCCAGAATAGCTTTTCAGTTCCTGTTTTTGTTTTAGAAAGAATTTCGCGCAGATCACAAAGGTGTCTCCGGAGTCGCTCACAACCCTATACGAGAGGGTTTATGGCCCCAAAATAAACGCAGTGTTCACGATGATCTTCCATTTTGAGATTGACTTACTTGACTTGATCGGTTGGCTTTCGCCTGACGCAGTCATTCCGCATCTTCGCCGAGGTGTGTCCTAGTAGTCAGCCGTGTCCATTTTTCACGTTCTTCAGCCACAATTTGAACACATTCCATCCAGCTGTCACTATTCCATTTCCTGCGAAACGAAACATCGCGCCTCAACTGTCTTTCGATGCCGAATGACTTCAAATCCTCTTTAACCACATCCGTCCAGAACTTTCGCCTACGCCCAGGTGGCTGTTTCCAGGCAGGATTTGGAAGCATCATTAAAGCGTGTTGTACGAGACGATCCGGCGTTCTTCTTAGTATATGCCCGAGCAGTCGAAGTCGACTTTCCATTGCTGCTTTAGATGGCGTTGGGAGATGCTGGCACATCCCTCGTGTCAAGCGTTGGTGTACTGCGTCGATTTCCTTGTAAAGATCTTCGTTATGGCATACACGCGGCCAGAAATATCCAAGCAAACGCCTAAAAAGCTTCCTCTCCGTGCAATCCAATTTTTCCATCTGCGTCTTCGGTGCTGCCCACGTCTCCGATCCATACATCATGATAGGGCGAATAGCGGATAGGTAGACGCGCAACTTGACTTCCTTCGCGATGGTGGTAGACCACAAACACTTGGTTAGTGAATTGAATGCAGACGTAGCTTTCGCACATCATTGTTGAATATCCGCTGCATAACTACCATCGTTCTTCAGCAAGCTGCCCAAATAACAGAAATCGTCCAGCAGTTCGATACGTAGTCCGTCCGCGCGAACTCCCGTTGAAGGCCTCTGAGAGACCCACATCTGCTTGCATTTGTCGGGACGAAGACGAAGTCCATAGGCTGCGTCATACTTCGAAACGAGGTTCACAATACTTTGCAGTTTTGCGTTGTTTTCAGCGAATAACACAATGTCGTCGGCATACTCCAGGTCGACAAGGGAGCGTCTTGATGGTGTTAGGATCACATCGGCAGGAAACTGTTCTGCAGCTCTACGCATGATGTCATCAACGGCCAAGTTGAAAAGAAAAGGTCCTGCTACGGCTCCTTGCCTTACTCCTGTTTTCACCTCGAAAGCTGACGTTAATCCGACAGGTGTACGAACTGCTGCTGTTGTTCCTTTGTTCATGTCCTCGATTAACCGAACATACTTTTCCGGGACTCCATCTGCTCGCAGAGCATTGATCAATCGATCACGATGAGGAGAGTCGAACGCGGCTACAAAGTCTAAAAAAGCAAGTTGTAACGGCTTCGAATACCGCTGTCACGATTCAATTACTCTTCTCACGACAAACACTTGGTCGATGATCGATCTTCCAGGTCGAAAACCGGCTTGCTCATCTCTGGTCGTTCCTTCACGATGTTTGATAAGTCGCTCGAGAATGATACGTTCTAAAACCTTGTACATGACACGAAGTAGAGGGATTCCTCTGTAGTTCTTAGGATCCGTGACGGATAGCTTCTTGTGAAGAGGTACGATGATCGCATGTCTCCACGAATCGGGTATCCTTTTGCTCATCCATATGGCACGGATGGTGTTGGTCATTTTACGAATCCCAGACGGAGGAAGAGCTTTCAGCATTTCAGCAGTGATGTTATCTTCTCCACCTGCCTTTCCATTTTTCATTTTCCGGACACAATCCAGAACTTCAGACTCAGTCGGCGATTCCTCACTGACATCGTAATGTGCTCTCTGAACATGCGGGAGCTCAGGTACTGATGGCGCTGGACGATTCAGTAGTGAACTGAAGTAATCCTTCCATATTGGCAGCGTCGCATCACCAACTGCAACTCCATTGGTAGTGTTGAGGACAGGAGAACATCTCTTCATCTTCTCGCTATACTGTCGCAGCAACGTGTAAGCTTTCTTTGAATTCTTCTTCTCCCAAGCCTTCTCGAACTCCTTAGCTCTACACGTCCAGTCTCGCTCGCGGTCACTTTGAAGCTGCCGACGCAACTTCCTCCTCAGACGCTTCTCCTCCACGGAGTTTCCTGCAGTTCGGAGAGCACATACTCTGTTGCAGGTAGATGTTGCTTCTTCTGAGACGTAGGCGAACTTCTTCTTAGGCTGTACAACCGGGAGTGCCTCTTTCGAAGCGTCCTGGATGCACTTGACAAAAGAGTCCGCGTCGCAAAGTTTCTTCTTCGTCCGTATAGAAAAAAATAAAAATAGAAACGCGTTCTCGAAAATTCCTTCTGCACTCTTCATCTCTGAGACTTGTCATGTCAATCCTCTGGAGAGGCTGAGCCCCTCGCTTCCTCTTATGAATCCTCGCAGTGAAGTTCAACAGAACAGGACGGTGATCCGAATCAAATGCGGCATCCCACACAGCTCTAGATCTTCGAATGTCCGATACTGGAATATTCCTCGTCAGAACATAGTCGAGCTGTAGTTTCAAAGTTGTCATCTTCCGCTTCCGCTGCTCTTCTGGAGATAGCTGAGTTGGTCCCTGCCACGTAAGCTGATGGCGGCGATGATTCTTCTTGAATGTCGATGCAATAATCAGACCACTGCGTTCACACAAGTCAACAAGGTGGTAGCCATTGTCCGATGTTTGCTCCACTGGGTAGAACCATTTACCGAGTACTTCGGATTCCTGATCAAGTCCCATCTTCGCATTTGCGTCAATCCCCACGACAACAGCATGTTGACAAGGTATCCTGGCCAGCAACGTATTGAGCTCCTCATAAAACGCATCCTTCGAATTGTCCTCGGCGATTTCAGTGGGCGCATGAGCACTCACTATCCACAGATTGAATCCTCTGTGATCCCGCAGTCGTACGAATGCATTCCGGCACGACGTTGAGCCGAACTCCTTGACCATACCATTGAAATCCTTCCTTACAGCTATTGCACAGCCTCCCACTCTCCTATCGTCAGCGTTACCGCAAAAGATGGTGTACTCTCCGACGCTGATGAAGGATCTATCCTTGAGGCGGGTTTCCTGCAAAGCAGCAAACGGTGCATGGAAATAGCTCAGAAGTCTGGACAGCGCAGTTTTTTGGATATCACTCGACAGCGATCGACAGTTCAGGGTGGCGAAATTGTGGCTTGTGGCCAAAGACTCCATGACTCCCTAGGTACGGATCCTAAGGTGTTATGGACCAGAGGCCTTGGTGTGCCGGACGGCGACACCTTTATGCAATGTGCGGGATACTTTCGCGATATAGTTGTGCACGCTATATCGCTCGAACGTTCCCTGTGTACACTGAAACGTCTGCTGTGTTCAGTAGAACCAGGGGCACCAACGAGCAGGTACCAACAATTTTTGAGATTATTCGCTATTTTGATTAACTGGCCCCCGGGTAGAACTAAAAGGTCGTAGAAAGTGAGAAAAGCGCACCCAGAAGGGCACGAAATCTTCAATTATCACAGGAAATGTTTGTTGTGACACTGAAATCTTTTGTGGACCCGACGTTTGCAATTCTCTACTCGCTATCGCTCCGTTCTTTCCTTAGGACCATAACTAATCTTGCTTTGCATAAAATATTCTTCTTCTTTTGATTGACCAAAGCTTCCATCGGTGTTGACCACCATGAACATGTTCATCCATCCGGACAATTAGTCCATGTTATAGAATGATGTCACTGAAATACGACATTTTAATGCTTTTCTCGCCGTTTCTTCGTAATTTTTGGAGCACTTGGTGGCCAATGCATTGTTTTACAGTTGACCGCAATGTTAAAAGGACATGGTGCGGTTGCGGACTCGCACTAAACTACGGTAGAATCTGGCATTTTGCCAGATTTCGTCATCGATCGGCGCCACAGCTGCTAGTCTCGTGAGCAGAGAGACGACGGTTGGCGCCGATCGATGACGAAATCTGGCAAAGTGCCAGATTCTACCGTAGTTTTAGTGCGAGTCCGCAACCGCACCATGTCCTATTAACCTTGCGGTCAACTGTATGTGAAAAACTCGGGGACGAAAATCACCGTGAACACTGCTTTTAGGGCCTCTTTAACAGGCAGCCGCGACCGTTAATCCACACCGTTTATCGCGCTGAATTTTCAGAAAATTGATACGTCGAAACGTGATGGTATTCGTAGAAAACCTCCAGTGGTAAAACAGTGTGATGGAACCATATACAGGGTGAAGCGCAGCGCTGTGATCGGCCCGTGAGAGGTGCGGCCCCCACCCCTCCAGCTTTGCAATCGCTGCGGCTCCCTCCCATCGATGTTGTGACTTAAACCCTTTGTGTGAACCAATTTGAGTGGTGTCTTCGAACACTCGGCCGACAGCTTTTTTTAATAGTCGTCTTCAAAATAAACACTACATACAACAGCCCAATCCGGGTAAATTATTTTTTCGCCCCCTCCGGACGGCCAAGTCCAGACAACGGTTTTCCGATATTCCACCACCCCGACTGGCACACTCATCGTCGGCTGCTTGGCTGCGCCGAGAAAATTTTCTGCAAATCTTTTGTGGCTTTTTTTTTGCTAGCACAAAACACCGCATCGCCTTAACTCACTTCAGAATTGACGAAATGAATTTTCAGACTTTTAAGTACTGTTGACTCTGGTATATTTTAAAGTGTGCCCGAATGAGAATGGTGGCCCACGCGGCCGGCGTGCTTGGTAGGCGGCCGTCGCATGTGCCGCTCTCGGACGAGTGTTGCACTTCAACGACGGCCATCCCCTCTGCCCACGTCTGCAGAGTTGATTGGTCGGCGCAGTGCTTGCTGCCAGCCGGTGCGGGCCCTTTCGTAGTCGATGGCGGTGGGGACGTTTCGCATGCTCGTCCGAGAGCCGCGAACTGCCAAGTACGCCGACCGCATGGGCCGCCATTCTCACTAAGACACACCTTACACCAATGAAAGTAGGACCTGGTGAGGTTGCAGACTCTTACTAACATACTGTAGCCTGATTGTGTTACCACTCATTTTTTCGAAATGACAGAGATTGTTCGGTGAGCTCTTCTTTCCACTCTCACATTGTCACCTGTTTTCATTGCTTCCACAGATGTAGTCATATCGGTGAAAACACCGACTCACCTGTCTATCACAGCTTTTTCGGAAAAATGAGTGATACCACTAACAAACTACCGTATATTAGTACGAGTCCGCAACCTCACCAGGTCCTACTTCCATTGCTGTAGACTATATTTGGTCGTAATACTTGTATTTCTTTCTGAAACTTCCTCAGACCACAGTTCAAAACGTGACAGATTTCTGGTATGATGACCGTCTGACCATTTCATAATAAGAGATCTTAAGTTGGAAATACACAATTTTCTATATATTTCGAGTATTGACTCAGCTATTTCGTATCACTATTGTATGGTACTCGTCAAAAGCTGCTCAATAATGACATCAGAAATGAAGTCAGACCATTTTGAAATAAGTGTGCGCGAAAATACAGCATACCGACGTTTTTGCAAAAAAAAACTGCTTGGTGCTGTTTGAGGGAATTTTTTAGCATGATGATTGACCGGGGGCCTGCGGCCCCCCTCTGTGATCGTCACACCGTACGCCTGAGCCTGAGTTGTCTCGGGGTTAGTTCTTGTCGTTCGTGCAGTGTAGAGATGTAGATGTCTGGAGATCCAGAGATTTTCAACGGTCAGGCGGAGCTGGCCACTGCTGCACTCCGCCTCCACCATCGGCGCTAGAGTCAGACGGCACTGGATTGACATTTGCTTTGCTGCTGTGCGTGGTCAAAAGTTCTGCGACGTGCACAGCAACTAGTAAAGTAGTTCAAGAGTATACAGAAACATTTTTTTAGAAAAAAAAACAAACAAAAATATCAGTAAATGTGAGCAATGGGGCTCGAGAAAGCCCAAGTCGACGACCAGAAGTCAGTATTCGATCGTCAGCTTTGAGACAGTTGATGATTCCTGATTCTAGAAATATCACTAGAGAGACCCCAGCGAAAATTGACCAATTTCAGATTGCTATTTCACCATCAAATGGGGCTTTTTTGTGTTTTTTTTTGTATCGGTCGTACCACAGCAAAGCAGGAAAAGACATAACTAAGAAAAACTTGACATTCAGATTTTATCGTTAGCACTGCCTTTAAACTAGTTTTTGACGCTTGCAACGGTGTGAGCGCTATTCTTGGAGCCGTACGACTCTATTAGCGTAGCTATCTCAACTAATTTCGCGAGCGTTCATGCTGCTTTTGAAAGAGCAGAAGACTCTCTCGCAGAATATATTTTGCCGCTATTTATAGTGGGAAGCACTCATTTGAGCGTATTAACCACTCAGAAGAATGAAAACAAGTTACTTGCAATTTAAATGTAACTTACTTGAATGTCTCAAGTAACCTACATTTATATTACATGTAACATACATTTGTATTACATGTAACTAAAATTTATATTGCATGTAAGTTGTACTTATGTTACATGTAACTTACATTTATATTTTCACTATGGGTGGCCATCACGTGACGTAGACGACACGCGACGCAGAGCGCGCGTCTCAGACCACAAACTTAGCAGAATAAAATGTTGTGCGGGGCCCTCCCTGCTGGTGTGGGGTGAAGTACTTCAAATTTGGGTAATTGAACCAAAAGCAACACCAGTCGTAAGCGCGACCCCGCGAGTACGTCGTACAACACCCTTGGAAATATCTTCTCGGCCGATTTAAGTTACTTGCGACTTATATTGTGCCATTTAACTTACATGTAACATATCGGAGGCGCACTGCACACAGTATCCTCTCAGGAACCGGAAACAAGTTACATGTAACATATCTGAGCCGATGTAACTTACTTGCGACTTATCTCAGGTTATTTAAGATACATGTAACATATCGAAGGCGCACCGCGCGCAATATCCCGCCAATATGTTACATGTAACTTAAATGACCTGGGATAAGTCGCAAGTAACTTACATCGGCTCAGATATGCTACAAGTAACTTGTTTTCGGCCTTTTATGCTACAAGTAACTTGCTTTCATTTTTCTGAGCGTAAGTGACAGGCTCACCTCATAAGACGAGGTTCCGTCACATTTTGGTTTTTCCAAAATTTGGGTTACGCAAATCGACTTGGACTGGGTGAACCCCATCTAGAAGTTTTGTAAGACGTGAGCCATTACTTATGGAGAAATTGGTCATAAATTAAATAATTATGGTACTCACAGCAAGATCAGACCGGCGAAATGTCGATATTTCTACGTTGTGTATTTATGTGGTCGCCTCGCCTCCTTGCGATGGGATGACCGCCCTTGCGGCATTCGAGGCTCTGCTGGGAGACGATTTTTGAAGCGCGCGTTGGAAAAAAAACGCAGAAAAAGTTCGAAAGCTTGGACGACGAGCACACTTTTCTGATTAAGTGATTGGCTGAAAGAACTTGACTGCTTTCAAAGGCAGGGTAGGAGAGGATTTTAAATTTTAAGATATATGGACAAATCGAAGGCCACAGTTTATTCCTGGACTCGTGCAGAAACCGCAGATAGAAACGGCCTTTTTCAAATTATTTGAGCCGTTTCACTGCGTCAGTGATATGCATATGTGTGCCCGTGATCCATATTCCGTGTTCATTTAGCCATATTACGCGCCTTTTTTATCGCTACGGAAATAGTTCTACACTAGCGCCATGAATGACGCCAGTGCGGTGACCACGCCATGTGGTGGCGAAACGACCACCCACAAGCCGTAGTCTTCACTTACAGGCGATTTTCTCCATGAGTAACAGCTCTTATCCTGCACAAGTTCCGGATGATGATCACGTAGTCAAGGTCGACTAATCCAGCCCCAAAATTCGAAGAAGTCAAAATGTGACCGAACCTCGCCTTCAAAGTTACAGGACATGAGAAAATTATTTTGCAGATTTCATGCTCATCTTGGAGAGGATCACTCTCTGATCACCAAGGTTCCCCTGAAATCGTTCTGAGCCTCCTACAAACGGACCAAAACTGAAGACCGAATCTCCCCGATCCGTCTAGCATTTTTTTTGGGTTCGAAAGTCAAGAGAAGGGACGTGGTTAGTGGTGGTGACTGAGGGTGTCGGGCCTGTGGTAGTCGCTTATATCTCACTTATTTGGAACCCCGCCCTTGGCAAGTGTTATACAGTCGGGGACTATTATACGATTTCATCCTCGCTCCTCCCACGCTTCCCTGCCTCCCCCGGATTTTCTCGCTTGCAATGCACGATGGCCATCACCCAGGGTATAATTTGCTCTTAAAGGTTCGCGTGGTCGACGGAGCATTGCTCATTTGGGATCTACATGGGATCCTACAGCCGCTCATCCACTGCACCACCGTATTCCCTCCTCCCTTCCTGCCATCTCCTCTCACCTAGTCACCATAACACTTACCACACAGAGCGTATGATATCTTGGATCGTAGTCATGAACGATTTACCCACGAGGTAAGTGTGTTTCACGGAATTTCTGCAGTTTCCTCGTTATATGTATACGTCAGTCTAGTTCCTTCGCGTAGGATCGAGACAGGCGCATAGAGCGCAGAAATTTCTGAGACTCCGAGACGGGCCAAGGACAACGCAACTTCACGGAGAATCTTTGGGTTGGCCCTTCAAGAAGCCTTAGTTTTGAATTCATTTTCAATCGATAGATGGAGTCTGTCAATGAAGTTCGTTGACGAACCTCGAAGAGCAGGCAATGCATGCTCTGGTGACAATCGAATATGAGAAGGATGTTCACCTGGTCATGAGTGGTAGGACTGTAGAATGCTGTGAACCTATTCAATGCGATGAAGATCTGTCCGTTGCATAATAGAGCCTTCGATATGAGTAGATTAAAATATGTGAATATTGCAAAAGAGCTCGTTGTCACATACGTTATGTTGTAATAGTTAAATTTTCGACCACGCATAATAAACTCAATAACAAGGAACATGTAAAAGTCAGACACGGCCTGCAGCATGAATAAGGAATAGAAAGACGATTTGAATATAGAGAAGTCGTTGCGCCATCGTATTATGGTGTAGATTATGCACAAGTAAAGACACATCGATGTCCATCCGAATATCATTAAGAGCACATGCCCAATGGGAAGTGGGACCATATCTGAAAAAACATGATATTCTCGTCTATTGTCTTCTGCCGTCTGGATGATAAGGATAAACGATGACGTTTTCGGCGTAATACATATAGCTTTTCTCGCTCATTTTGAGGTGGTTGAAGTAAGGCTTATAGGGCTTATCACCGCCCGCACTCATCCGAGCAAGCTAGACTTTATATCAATCTCCCTGCCGCGCATTCGACTTTTATTCAGAATCGTAGAGATTTTGGAATCTGTATTGGGCCTACAATACCGCTCATAGGATTCGGTCAGAAAGCGAGCGAGGTCGGGTTTTCGCGTCTTTTTCGTCTTTTTTGTATAACTCGCTTCAAAGTCAACTTTGAGCGAAACTAGGGAGATATTCGTGATCCTCGCTTTGAGGGCTACCCAATGGTTTAGCCTTTGTGGTGCTTACGTTGAGAACTACAGAAGTTTCGTAATCACCCAGGTTTGTGATTACGGTACCATGATGGATGGTGCGCTACCGTCTCCGCCTGCGTTTCCCTGTGTCTACCGTACATAGAGAGCTGGTTGATTGCGAAATTTCCATGATTCTCAACGAAATCCTTACAATAGCTACACCATTGGATAGCCCTCCACGCCTGGATTATGAATGTCTCCCTAGTTTCGCTCAAATTTGACGTTGAAGCGAGTTAATCAAAAAAGACGAAAAAGACGCGAAAACCCGACCTCACTCGATTTCTGACCAAATCCTATGAGCGGTATTGTATACAATGACTTTGGGGAGGGGGGCAGCCGATGTTTAGGTCAGGGTTCGTGTCCTCCTCAGACAAGTCTGGCATCAATTTACCGAACCATGGAGGGATGGAGAGCTTAGTTGACCGTGGGCGAAAATCGATCATTTGACCGAGTGCGTGACAGTGACGCCTCTTGCCACTGCCCCACACGTGCTCATGTCTTTAGGAGCTACTTTTAACTGCGAAGGGTCGTGGTAAACGAATTCCCATAAACTTTAAGCCTAAGTAATGCAACTGCGAGCATTATAGAGAGACTGTGGTGCTGACTGCTCCGCTGTGATTGAAGTCGTTTATTCTGTTAACATCTTCAAAGGTAGCAGACACGTTCAAAATTGATATCGATTTCATGACATAAATAGAAGATTAGGAGCTGGTAGCATGGGGAAATAAAGAGAAGGCCAACGAAAATTGTATGCATATGTATAGAGCAATAACGGTTGTTTTTGTTAAAGGGTGAAAACAGGCGAGTTACCGCGCGCGCGGTTGAAACAGCGAATACTAGGGCCAAACCGTTGAGGCAGTGTCGCCGATAGACTCTTACAGCTTGTACTAGGACGCTCACCACGTTGGAAGCATCAGAAACCAGCCAAAGTGGTCGTATTCGGACGACCAATCTGGACAAATTTGTATTTGGGAGCGGAGTTCCCGAAATTTTTCGACTTGCACTGCTCAAATTCAGTAGTTTTGACTTGTTTTTAACGCTTCCAACGAGGCGAACCTTCTGCTAGAGGCCAAACGACCCTAGTAACGCAGATATCTCAACAACTTTTTCAAGCGTTGCTGCTGTCTTCAAGGATCGCAAATGAAAAAAGACAAAGTTATATGAGTGAAAATTTTGGGACCACTAATCTCAGGCGAATATAATTTTACTATATTTGACTAACGTCAAAATCAAAATAGCAGTGGTCATCAATCAAGTTCTGTACACAAAAGATGAAATCGTTTACCTTAGAGGCCAGCAGTACAATAAAAAACTTATAGCACGGCAAAACTCATGACACAACATATCACAAGACTTCCGCCTGAGTAAAGTTCAAAAAGTTTGTTATTTATGAGAAAGAAGTGGAGGGAATCGACATCGAGCATGTGTTCACGTTCTTTCGTTATGGAAAGCCAGTACAAATGCAGCAAATCTCACGATATTCACAAACGTACTCTAGTCTTGTCGAACTTTCACGAAGATGAACGTCGTTACGGCAAACAAGGATTGTGCTGCAAATTCAATCTTCGAGGAAGGCTAGACAATCGGTTTTCACTCGTCTGAACCAACGCAGAGGCTACAACAATTTGTATTCTAGCGCCGAGAGGCTTGGCAAAAGATCGGAAATACCACTGACCGCCACCTCCTTCCACTATTCCAGGAGCATGTATCTGATGTGGCAACACCAATGCTGATCAGTCACACGGATTCGTTTCTCGTTTTCCTCATGAGCCCCATTCACAGCTGGTCGCTTCGACTTGAATTCGAAACGACCAACGATATTGCCGCGATCTCAAATCGCTCAGTGCCGCGACTTGAGATCGCTTCGTTTAGCGAATCGAAATCGCTGAGGCGGACGCAATTTCGCGTGAAAAAATAGGACGGACAAAAAACTAAAAAAAAAGAGGAAAAAAAACTTCTTTGTTTCAATTTTGGCCGCTTTCACGTTATTGTTCCGGGAATGTGTCTAGGTTCGAAAAACGCTAGGTCTCCAATGTTTTGGACCTAAGAATGGTTCTGAAAGAAATGATGTGGAACAATTTGCACAACACAGCTGAAAATTACAGCTAAAGTTTGTATGTAGTGGAATCCCTGCATGCAACGTGATTTAACGGAAATCTTTCTAGATTCCCTCATATCTTTAACCATGAATGTAATTGCTCGTTTTCGCCCTTCACATCCCGTTGATTCTGTTGCAAGAGTGTGAGTGTGCGATTTCGCGCCAAATACCCTACATTGTGATGGAAGATTGCGGGCTAGTCGCTTCGACTAAACGTATCGCGGCCAGGGCTGGGCACGCGTCCCGGTTGACCTTAGAGGGGTGCATATTGGACGCTGCGGAGAGGGCAAAGGGGGGTGCCTAAACCGAACACCCAGATAAAAACAAAGTGCCTGTTCTGCCGAATTTCAAGGAAAAAAATAGTACACGCTTTTCTTTTGATTTGTCAACTCTTCATCTCCGCTTTTCGAAACAAAAAACGGCATGTGGATCGAATCCACACCGCGGGTGTGGCTAAGGAGCAGTTCGGCTAGCACACGTGACGCGCGACGGAAAGGCGCTGTGCGCGCTCATCGTCCTTGGGGCGCGTTAACCGAGGACCTCCGAGAAAAGTAGTCGTTGTCCCATTGTAGCCGTCCCCCTTTATCATTTTTTGCATTTCATTCATGTTTTTTTGTTTCTAATGTGCTTTTTTAGACGCAATGCTTCTCGTACATACCATCGTTTCAATGAAATTCGCAGCTTTTTTGAGAGCCCTTGATTAACGCGCCCCAAGGACGATGAGCGCGCACAGCGTTTTACCGCCGCGCGCGTCGTATGTACCAGCCGAACTGCTCCTTAGCCACACCCGCGGTGTGGATTCGATCCACATGCCACAAAAAACACTCACAGAATTCAAATTATTGAAAGATATGCAGGTTGCGTTCGCAAAAATTAATAGTTGCTGTCGAGGTTTCATTTTATTAACTATGAATTAAGTATTATCTACAATTTGACACGAACAGCCAAACAACACGACTAGCCAACTAATTTTAGCTCATGAGAATGTGACTTATGAAGAGATCCGATTGTGAAAATTGATGACTTTGCAAGGTCTTGTGAGAGAAGTTAATGATCGTGTCCTCCTTGAGAAGTACCATGTCTCTCATCATGGTAAAAAAACTGCTATCAGTACCCTGCAGAGCACAAGTGCACTGAATAGGGCTTTGGAATTATAAAAACCTGAGTTGTAGCCATCTGGAGTGCCGCAATCCCTTGAAATTCGGCTCGCCGTGCGATCTGGTGCATGTCCGCAGCAACACAGCGCACACTAGAGTGGACGCGCACACAATATTAATTTAAAAATGTAATTTATTACAGAACGGGAAGGAGAAAAGGGCTGAAACTGGAGTAAATGGAAGAAGGCAGAGGTACGATACTTTCAATGTAACCATTATAGAAATCTAATGTAAATAAACTAAGTTGGAGCGGGGTGAGTTTTTTGGATTCGACAAGGTTCATTCAAATGAACCTAGTTGAATGAAAACAGCATTGAACATAAAAAGTAAGAGCATTGAAAGAAAGAGGAGAATCTGGCGAACACCTTGGTTTCAATAAATTTGATATTTGATGTGATATAAGAACCTTAAACCTCGTCCCGGTTTTGTCCCGGTTTTGTTCCGGTTTTCGGGGAAAAACCGGGACGAGATTTAAGGTCCTTAAATCACATTAGAAATCAGTCTTAATGAAAGTAAAATGTTTGCCAGATTCTCCTCTTTCTAACAATATCCTTTGCTCTTAGTTTAATGCTAGTTTTGATCAACTAGGTTCGTTTGAATGAACCTTGTCACGGCTAAATAATTTCACCCGCTCTAACTTTGTTTATTTACATTAAATTTCTAAAATGGGTACAACCAGAATAGACTACCTTCACCATCTCCCATTTCCTTCGATTTCAATCCTTTTCTCCTCCCCGTTCTGTAATAAAATACATTTTTATTAATATTGTGTGCGCGTCCATTCCCGTGTGCGCTGTGTAGCTGCGTACAAACACCGTATCGCACGGCAAGCCGATTTTTTAGGGATTGCGGCATTCTAGGAGAGTAAAACTAGGGTTTTCTACTCCCTACGAATCACATGAATCCTAACATTGTTCCACAACACAAAATAGTCCTGATTTCCACATCAGAACAATCAAACACAGATTAACTAATCCTTCATAGGTTTATGAAAATATTCGACAGGAAACATTAATTATTGCAATAGTAGTAGTTCTGTTGTTGGTAATTGTTCAATTGTTTTGTATTGAAAATTGTTTTATCTTTTGTCATAACTTACCGTCTTACTTACAAATCTTCCTCATGGGGTTGTTTTGAAGTTCAGAAATTACACTACCTTTTTTGTTGCCATTTTTGGAATATTCTCTATTCAGTGATTTTTTTATATTCTTGTTCATCAAAATCAGGAGGTCAAGATCATGGCTGTCCAACTTTTCGGAAAACAGCCAATTTCGATTTCCCATAAGGGGGTGCCTGAAAATTACCGAGCTAAGGGGGGTGCATATTCAGATTCGCCAAGCCGGGACGTGTGCCCAGCCCTGATCGCGGCCCTCATGGCAGAGAAGCGACTAGTCGAAGCGACTCACTAAAAAAATCGATCGGGTCGCTTTGACTACCTATGAAATACAGTTCACTTCCGCACTGCTGTTCAGTCCGCAAAGTGCACGCCGATTGCGAAATCGTGCTGCGTATCCTCAGACAGGGATGTGGGATCACCCGGGCGGTGGGATTACATGGGCACCAAAGGCGAAAAACGCCCGGGTGATCCCACATCTTTGTCTGAGGATGCTCGCAACCGCGCCGCAGCACGATTTCGCAATCAGCGTGCACTTTGCGGACTGAACGACAGTGCGGAGGTGAACTGTACCTCAGTCGCTCGGCGATCGCTGCTTACACTGCCAGCTCTTCCGACCCGTCGCGATTCAGTGCAAGATTTGTTGCCACGATGGGTTTTGGTAACTGCTGGCGCTGCCGCGACTACTCAGAAAAAAGTAAAACAAGTTACTCGTAACATAAAAGGCCGACAACAATTTACTTGTAGCATATCTAACCCGATGTAAGGTACTTGCAACTTATCTCAGGTAATTTAAGCTACATTCAACTCTCCTACGGAATACCGCGTGCAATGCGCTCACGGTATGTTACATGTAACTTAAATGGTACAGGATATGTCGCAAGTGACTTATGTTTAACAAGAGACATTTCCAAGGGGAGTATACGACGCGCTGCATGTGAATCGAATCCACACCGCTGTTGTGGCTAAGGAGCAGTTTGGCTGACACGCGCGATGGAGAAGCGCTGCGCGCGCGTCGTCCTTGAGGTGTGTTAACCGAGGACCATAAAAAGTTGTTGCTCCCTCTTAGCCGCCTCCTTTATCATTTTTTTAAATTTGTTCATATTTTTTGTTTCTAATGTACTTTTTTAGCGGCGATGCTTCTCATAACATCGTACCAATGGAAATCGCGCTTTTTGTATAAGTTTTTCTTTGAGTTTTTTGTTTGCTTCTCGGAGCGGAATGGGAGATGGCGATATTGATTCCAATGCCGACCCTACGTCTGACACAACAACAACATGGACAAAATGCAAAAATTGATGAAGGGGAACAACAACTACTTTTTTGGGGCCCTCGGTAACGCGCCCCAAGGACGACGCTCGAGCAGCGTTTTTCCGTCGCGCGCATCGCGTGTGCCAGCCGAACTGCTCCCTAGCCACACCCGCGAGGTTGATTTGATCCACATGCCTACCACGCACTATTGGGGTCAGGCTTAGGACTGGCGTTGCTGTCGGATAAATTACCCAAGCTTGAGGAACTTGAACCCACTCTAACAGGGAAGTGGGGACGCGCTCTCGGCGCCGCGTGTCGTCTGCGCCGCAACCCAAGGTGAAAACATAAATGTAACTTACATGTAATATAAACGTAAGCTACTTGAGACATTCAAGTAAGTTAAATTTATATTACAAGTAACTTGTTTTCATTTTCTGAGTAGTCGAAGCGGCCAGCTGTGAAAGGGGCTATAGTGTTGATATTGGCGTATCCGAAGTGTCGCGCTGTACACCACCAAGCTGATGGCTACAGCGCTTCTCAGAAAGGTCGTGTACACGAAAGATATTCGTTCGATAGTTGTCGATTTTTTCGAAGGATACGTCTATCGACAGACACCATGAAGGATGGAACGTGGCCGGTAAGCGCATTTTTCCTGGGTTGGTCCAGTGTTCATTGCCCTTCACCATGCGGCTGAGGCACTGAAGCATACACGTAAAGCTTGCTAAGGCTCCAAGATCCGGTATTTACAAGAAACACGATTTGAGAAGTTGTTACTTGCAAGTGAAGCGCTCGAATATAAAGAACTTTACGTTGTTACATTGTATCTGCTAAAAGGAAATCCCTTGAGACAGTCATAGTTGATAAAGCGTTTCTAAATAACAACACGTTACTCAAATGTTGATGTGCGCAAAAAACACCTAGTCTGCAACAGAACCTGTACACCTTGCCTGAATTTGTGGGTTCAATAATAGCGCATAGAAAACATTCACGCAGGCGTTTCCCACGCAGCAACAGACCTCCGAATTCCTTCCTCACTTAGGCCATCAAGTTCAGTTTACAGCATATCTTCTGTGAAGGCACGGAACACCGGAGTTATTATTCGAATTTTGTAGTCAGAAAACCACGCGCTGATCACAGCGGTATCTCTGCAGTCTTTCAATGCCGCCCTAAAAATATAGTTATAGCTTCTTAAAAATTCTCAGATTTCAAAGGCGGATCATGCTGGGCGAATTGTCTCAGGCCTGTATTCCTCTTCAGTCGCAGTCGCACTCGAGAGCGAACCAGGATGAATAGACAGACCAGCAAATGAGTGAAGATCGGAGACGCGGTTGAAATTTATCCAATTATGTAGAAACTAACAAGTTCAAAAATCAAGAAAAGGCGCGTATTCCGTTTTGTTCGTTGAGGCGTGGTCTCTGCAGTTACACTATCACCCGTAAGATTTGGTCAGAAAGTGAACGAGGTCGGGTTTTTTCGTCCTTTTCGCCTTTGTTGTATAACTCATTTGATGGTCAACTTTGAGCGAAACTAGGGAGATACTCAAGATTCTGGGGTTGAGGACTATCCAACGGTAAATCCATTGTCAGGGTTTCGTCAAGAACTGTAGATATTTCGCAATCAACCAGCTCTCTATATACCGCAGACACAGGGAAACTCGGACAGAAATGATAGCGCCCCATCCGCAACGGTACCGTTGTTGCAAACCTGACTTTTAGCAAAACTTCTATAGTTCTCAATGTAATCACCTCAACGTTTGAACCACTGGGTAGGCCTCAACGTCAAGATCATCAATATGGCCCTAGTTTCACTCAAAGTTGACTTTGAAGCAAGTTATACAAAAAAGACGAAAAAGACGCGAATACCCGATCTAGCTCGCTTTCTGGCCAGAGCCAATGAGCGGTATTGTACTAAACCTCTGCGGCGTCTACGAGGAATTGAGAGTTGTAGCTACAAACCCTTGCTGTGGACAGCGGCAATAGTAAGCGCTCGTGTGGGACTTCTTAGGAAAAAATGTTATAAACTGTAATGCGCGTTTAATTACTGAGAAATTAGAAACCTCAATGAAGAAATATCCCTAGCACACCTTTCGGATTGGATTTGAGCACATTGCACTAATAGCTACGATCAGATGTGCACCTAGCCACATTTGCTTGAAGTCATCGCCAACGCAGTGGGCCAAATTAAGTTTTCTTCTGCAGGGAGTTTGAATCAAGTCGAGGTAGTTCTGAAATCTGACACCTGAATGGTGTGTATGCGACCCGCAAAAACGACTCTGTGGTTTCAAAAGGCAGAGTCCTTCAGTTGGTCATCTTTCACAATCCGGTGTTGGACACTACCTCGAGAGATCCTATTATCCGAGCATGCGCTTTAGGAGGTTCTTATTTTAATACATTTCTTGGTAAATTGAAAATGAAAGAAATTCACTTGCCTCATAGGTTCAGTTTGTAACACACCCATTTACACACATTTTGTTTTATAACGAATTCTACTTCTTTCCTCACGTGCGTGTGAGAAGAGAGGGAAACAGACTACAAGAGAGTGGGGGTGGTGAAGAAGAGCAGCGCTCGCGCCCTCGTGAACGCGAGGGAGTCAAGTACTCGTCGTTAGGAAATAGAGTGTTTGTATGTAAGTACCTCTAGTAGTATGCGTTCCAAAAATGATCTGGTTATTGAAGGATTGATGCTATTCCAAAATAGAATTCAAAGAGGAAAAGAACAAATGAAGGAGAACGTGTATGAGACATATATCCAGGTGAACGAAGAAATGGGATAACCCGCATTAGGTATGTCGTTTGGTAAACCTTTCGCATTCAGTCCATTTCACTCCAGTAACATGAAACGACATGCAGATATCTACGCGAGGGGAAAACTTATGCTCATTGAAAGCTTTTATTTTTCTCGAAGGTCTAAAATCAAGAATTTTGTAGCCATGGGCTACTTTGTAAATACATTTATTCACTGTTTCTGCTACGAGTTAGTCATAGGAATAGCTTTCTTGCACTTATCTGGTGGCTGATCAGCGCCGATGTTTTTCCACTTTTTTCACCCCCGCGGAGCAAACGAGACGGTATAAGAAGCGGTGATGGTGACTCGTTCAATTCATTCAGCTTCCTCGCGACGTTCAAGGGTTAGTATTCAAATCACCCTTCTGTTTTCCCCTCCCTATTCAATATATCAATAAATTCCTTCATTCCAGTGTGCGAGCTGTCATCCTGCACACTTCAATCGCTGGCGTCAAGTTCTGCTCAACTAACGTCAGTTATCTCTTCTATTCGGTCTGCTACACTGTCAATATATTCTTCTGTTCTTTAGGCGACGTCTCCAATTCTCGCCTCGCTCCTGCCGTCAGTTTCAATAGCTCAAGCTCCATCTTCTGCAGCCGAAGTTAGTTCCACCGCGTGATCAATACCGCGCCAATAGTAATGCATCAATAGTATTTTCAATAAACCATATTTCATCTATTTGAGGTCAATAACCGCATTGCCTTCAATACCTCAATACCGCGTGGCCAGTGTTTTCTTGGAACACTGAGGGCGAGCTTCAGCAGCACCACAAAAATTTCTGGTGCATCGGCCAGTCTCTTCGTACCTGGGTTAGTTCCACGTTTCGTCTTCCTGTTTTCTTCAAGTTTCAATATTTCTCCTTTAGTATCAATTTTTCCAATACTTCAATATTCTCAATTGTCAATGTCTGCTCAGAAAGTGACGCAGAAGCGTCTCTTGACCCTATACTGCAATAAACTAGACTCCATAGTTTCCAAACTAAAGAAAGAGAAATTGGAAAGCATCCCAGTTGACTTCAATGCTCCTCTACAAGCGGCTCGAGCAAATGCTCAGCAATTGGAAGAAGGTATCAGTGCTATTGAGTCCGCCAATTCTAAAGTCGAAACGACTCTTTCGGATTTCACCACAGCTGTCGACGAGTGCGTCGAGGCCGGTGAGAAGGAAAAAGAAGAAATCGACAATTACTACGGTCAAGCAGAAAAATCTCTTTCAACGGCGTTCGATTACGTCATACTTCTACAAGCTCGGTTTCGCGCCCTGAACTCATGTATTCAGGCAAATTCAATAGGATCAATATCCTCAACTTCTCTACCGCACCAGTCGATCGACAACGGTTCACCGCCGACAGTTCAGCTTTGTCCAAGAACTGTTGAGCTCCCAAGCTTGCCAGTGCCTACATTCAGTGGAAATGTCTGGGAGTGGAGCAATTTTTGGGAGTTATTCGATAATAACATCCACTCACAACAGCTGCCGGAAATGTACAAATTCAACTACTTGCTGTCAGCTCTGAAGGGAAGCACGCGCGTCAATAGGAAATTCAAGTCACCAAGGACAACTATGTCAAAGCGATCAAGTTTCTTCAGGACAAATACGACAACAAAGAGGTCCTCATCACTCAGCTGATCGAACGACTTGATGAATGCACATTGCAAACCCATTCAATAAAAGATCAGCGGTCTCTACTCGAACGACTTCAAGTGATCATCGCGCAGCTCACTGAAAAAGGAGAGCAGGTCAATAGCGCCTGGATCATCAAGAAAGTTCTATCGAAATTTCCTTCGATTACGTCTAGGAAAGTCATCACCAAAAAACAAGGAGCTTCCCCTGGAAGCGAATTATCAATGCATGGCGTTCTTCAATATCTGGATGAGATACTATCAACTGAAGAAATGTGCGCATTGTATTTGGGAAAACCCCAGTTCACCTCAGCAAACCACTCCAATCGTCGGTTTCCAGCAAATCTTATCGATAAATCGACACCTTTTTGCATGTATTGCAGGGGTAATCATCGTTCTTTTTCGTGTACAAAGTACACAACTCCACAAGAAAGGTCGCAGTATTTACGGCAAAATCACCTGTGCTTGATTTGCGCATCTCACATACACAAGACGGTCGAATGCAAAAACCGCCCGTGTTTCAATTGCAAAGGTGCACATCACACCTCTTGCTGTTATCGCCAGAAGCAGAATGATCATCCTACTTCAACATCGCACAAACAGGAGAGGGAAGCAGTCCCGAACAGGCAGCAGAAGAATCATTCAAAAGCTCCATCAGCGGGGCAGCGAAATCAACTGGTCAATCGTGTCCAGGCGGAGCAATCAGGGAATAACGGAACTTCGAGTGAAACACCCATCTTGTCTCCTCCAGTGGTCCTCAATACTCACTTCAGCAACCGCCCCTTCCTGCCTACGGGAACGATCACTGTGTTTAATCCGCAATCACAAACTTGGCAAAAAATAGACGTTTTGTTGGATAGTGGGTCAGAACTCTCTTTTGTGGACAGCAACCTCGCTGCGGCTCTCAAGCTTCCAGTTCTGAGGGAACAAAAAATGCGACTTCACACTTTCGGGACAACAGAAGCCCTGGAAACCAGAAGTAACCTTGTTCGGATGGAGGTATGGGATTTGGACGGGATTCCTCACTCTTTGGAATTATTCACTCACGACGTGCTTACCAAAGCTTTCTCCTCACCGGCCATACCGGAGACGGACATGGCCCATATTCGGGCGCTCAACCTTCCACTACAAATTAATACCGACAGAAGAGTCATCAAGCCATCCATTCTTCTCGGATGCGACCAGCTTTGGTCCATGGTAAGAACGGATTCACCTCCTATTCCGTTGCCTTCTGGGCTAACCCTCCTTCCTACAAAACTCGGCTTTATCACCTCAGGTAAAATCAAATCGATCCCTCAGGCTCTTCAAGTAACTGAAAACGATCAGGACGCGGATAGATGGGAGGATTGTTGGACAATGGACTTTCATGTTTCAACAATCACATCCGTCAATGCTGTTGTATCAAAAGAGGAACATGACCAGTGGGAAAAATATTGGGCTATGGATGCGGCAGGTGCTGAAGAATTCATGGGATCACAGAAAGAAGCACAAGCTGCTATGGATAAAAAGGTGTGGGAAGAATTCAATAACTCACTCGAGCACAGGGAAGATGGCTATTACGTCCGCCTTCCTTGGAGAGATCATTTTCCGCCGCTTCCAGACAACAAAACGCTAGCCTACAAACGCTTGGTCAATGTATGGTCTTCATTGAAAAAAGACGACAATCTTCTTGATGAATACAATAACGTTTTCAAGGAACAGCTCAGCAAGGACATCGTAGAAATGGTAGATGTCAATAGCTCAATAACAGGAACGCAAGTTCACTATATCCCACATCAAGCTGTAATAACACCTCATAAGGCAACGACCAAGCTTCGAATAGTCTTCGATGCCTCGGCGCACTACAGAGGGAGTCCCTCCCTGAACGACGTGTTGCATAGAGGTCCAGTGATACTCCCATCTTTATACGGATTGCTCTTGCGATTTCGAATAGGAAGAATAGCTCTAATAGCTGATGTGGAGAAGGCATTCCTGCAAATACGTCTACACGAGAAAGACAGAGACGCAACTCGATTTCTGTGGCTTCGCGACCACAAGAAACCTCCAAGCCAAGACAATATTCAGACGCTCCGATTCACTCGAGTAACTTTTGGGATCAAGTCATCACCATTCTTATTGGCAGGTACACTACACTATCACCTTGACGTAAATGAGGACCAATCTCTAGCTAAGGAGATGAAAGACAATCTTTACGTCGACAATCTTGTGTTCACTGCAGATTCCGGAGAAGGAATGTATTGACTTCTCCCATCAGGCGAAACAAATTTTCTCTGATCTGAACATTTATGAACTTGAGGGAATTTACATCAAACAATGTCAATATTGTCAATGCAATAACGGAATGCGATCGGGCCCAGGGCAAAGAGCAGAAAGTGTTAGGTCTCCAATGGAATATACAGGAAGATCAACTTCGAGTATCTTGCTCATTTCCGGATTATTCCCCCGTCACAAAACGGAAAGTGACCAGTTCAATAGCGGCAGTCTACGACCCCTTAGGATGGTTAGTGCCTCTGCTTCATCGCTCCAAAACTTTCCTACAAAGCCTGTGGAAGGATCAATGTGGATGGGACGACCCGTTACCCCTCAGCAAGATCGACGAATGGCAAGAGATCAAACGTAGCATGAACGGTTTTCAGAAGAACGTTCCAAGAAGCCTGTCAACACGAGCAAGTGAGGTCATCCTCGTATCATTTGCTGATGCCAGTATGAGTGGTATGACGGCGTGCACATACTTGTACCTCAACGAATCAGCATCATCAAGTCTTCTAATGGCAAAATCCAAGCTTCCTTCACTCCGGGGAAAAACTACAATACCCAAGCTCGAGCTAAATGCTTTGACTTTAGCGATGAGATTGTCGAATTCTATAGTTTCACAACTGAGATCAGTCCTCCACATTCAAGGTGTGTATGTTTTCTCAGATTCGGAAATCGTTCTCCATTGGCTCCGCTATAAGCCAGAACGAGAAGTTGGACCATTTGTCTACAACCGCCTAGTGGAAATCAGGAGAATCACGGATCACTTGCGCAACCAGAAATTCTACCTCAAATTTGGATACATCGCGTCCGCTATGAAGCCGGCAGACTGCGGCACGAGAGGAATAACAAAGAAGAACTGACTGTGCACTTCTGGTGGACAGGTCCGGAATTTCTCCAGCGCAGCATGCTAAAGTGGCCAACGCAAGGCATATTCGAAGCTCCTACTGATGATCAGGGCGAAGAGGTCAATAATATATCCTTTTCTGATCCTGTTTCTGTAGGGACTATACCCAAATCGCCAATCACTGAGGAAACTTCGGAACTCATAAAGAAAGGAAGTGTACGGACCTTCACTCAGGCAAAAAGAGTTATGGCGTTTGCTCTGCGATTCATACGAGCTACAGTAGCGAGTATCAATAGTAAAGGACGTATGACTCTTTCACTAACCCAACTGCCGAAGCCAACCAACTTAGCCAAGTTTTTGACTGGTGAGGAAGTGGAGACAGCTGGACGAGTCCTGGTACGCAATCATCAAAAAACAAGGGTTACGGACAACATCATCAAGTCAATGCAGTTTCTAAATATCCGCCAAGATTCGAAGGGAATATTGCGTTGCTATGGTCGCCTAGGACGAGCGCAGATAAAGGAAGATGCCAAAAACCCCATTTTCATCTTGCAGAAAACCTTATTGGCAGAAATCGTCATTCAGGATTTCCACAGAAGAGGACATCCTGGTTTAAACCATACAGTCGCTCTGGTCCGGCAACAATTTTGGATTCCGCAACTCCGTGCTCAGGTATCGCGGATGATTCGACGATGCGTTCAATGCCAAAAGTTCAATAACTTACCATATCAATATCCGACGCAGGAAGATCTACCTGAGAAACGCGTGACTCGATCATGTCCTTTTGAGCATGTAGGGTTGGACTATTTTGGTCCGCTATCGATAAAGCTCCTCGATGGACAAATAGGAAAATGCTATGGCTCAATTATCACGTGTATGGTCACACGGTTATTACATCTAGACGTTGTAACCGACTTGTCTACTGCCGCGTTTCTTATGATGCTTCGACGATTCTTCGCAAGAAGAGGTGTTCCAAAGTCAATGATAAGCGACAATGCACCCACTTTCCTTCTCCGGAGAATCAATACTCAATGACAGCTTTCAAGCGGCACAGAATGATCCATCAATAGCTAAAGAACTAAGCAGTCGAGAAATTGATTGGAAGCATATAACCCCTTACGCTCCTTGGCAGGGAGGGTTTTATGAAAGGTTAATAAAATCCGTCAAGCACTCGATGCACAAGACATTGGGTGGATCAGTAGTCTCGCTGGAAGAAATGTCTACGGTAATCATAGAGATCGAATCAATGCTAAATACTCGACCCCTTACCTACGTCACAAGCGATATCGACGGTACCAGTATTCTGCGACCTATCGATTTTATCCAGAAAGACTTGGACGTTCGACCTCCACTCATGGTTTCAGTAGAAGAACAACAGGATCCAACCTATGTTCCGCCAGACGAGGTGCCAGCCATACAATCCAAGCGCCAGGCTATTGCAGCTCTTGAGACATCATGCAAACTCACTGAGAAATTTTGGAAGATCTGGCAGGCTCAATATCTCACTTCTCTTCGGGAGAAGCATACTCTTCACGTCAATAGCAGGAGAGGATGCGCTCAATCTCCTCGTGTAGGGACACTAGTACTGATTTCTGAGGCGGTGCTCCCACGCCATTGCTGGAAAACTGGAATAATTGAAAATATGGTTATCAATAGCAAAGGTACAATACGAGAAGCAACAGTGCGATTATCATCCAGACGCCTAATTCGAAGACCGATAAATCTTCTGATTCCGATAGAGCTAGAAGATGACAATATCAACGAATCGGAAAAGCAGAACACTAATCTGGACTCAGCTAGAACTTCCGATCCAGATGAGCCAGACATAATCGAAATTGGATCCCGTTCAAGCAGAGCAAGAATCTTCCAGGTATAACCTACGACCAAGAAACAGAATCAACTACGAAGAAGCCAACGAAAGTGATGCACAATCGCCAGTACAACGACATGGATTGATCGTCTCATCAACACTTTTGCAACTGGCAAACATTGTTCTTCTTCTCGGGTCTGTCACGGCAGTATACAACGAGAACACGACTATGCCACATTCAGAAGATCCATTCAATGTACTCAGGGAGTGCAACTGTCATCTCCTCAAAAGGCCGCATACGAAATTTGTGCAGAGCAATACTGTGTGCACATCAATAATCCGAGATCCCTCGAAAATGTCACTTTTCCACCAGAAGTCATTCTACATGATCATCATGTGCAGTGGAAATTTTTGCACGAAGGACAATCAGTCGAGACCATCGAGACCTACTGTCCGGCAGCACCGTTTTGTCAATCGATAGAGTGCATATTTTGCAGTGTCAATATATTCAATCCTGAATGCTGGCCAATCAGAGCAATATTCGCCACTATCACCATCATTTACTTCTTCCTCACGGGGTGTTACGTATTTTTATACGTGCCTTTCGTACTAGGGCGCCCCGTTCGCCTTCTTGCGAATACCGCATGGGCTATTTTCAAATGCCTGATCCGCAGAGGATGGAAAGTGGTGTCGAAATCTCGAAAATCAAGACCAGCGAGAATACGGAATCTGGCGGAGATCCTAGCATTAATCGTTTCAATAATTGCAATATCGTCACTATGCCAGGGATGCCAGATGGTGGACATCTTCTCTCACCACTCCACGATTTGTGCGAGAAACAAGCCCTGTCAAATGCGGCTGTCGGAAGTGTTCAAGATCAACACATTCAAGAAAGAGGCATGTCTTCGTCTGACGATCAATGGCACTACAGTACAGGAAGTTCGACTGCGATGGAAGTCACTCGATTTACAATGTGATCAAGTTACCGATTTTTTTACACGTGATACTGTCTATAAAATCATTGACAGCAAACGCTGCCCGCACAGTGGATCTTGTATTGGAGAAAAATGTGGAGCAATCAATGCATCAAGTTTGATTCCAGAGCTCGCAGTAGGAAACAAGTTCCCAGGAATCACCAATTGTGTTGAGTCATGCGGTGGCCCAGGCTGCGACTGTTTCTATTTGAGTTCGGGTTGCTTGTTCTACCGCATCTATGTGGAGCCAATCAACGAAGAAGTATTCGAGGTAATTCACTGTAATCGATGGACAGAAGTGGCAAAAGTGGAAATAACGCAATACGATCGACTCACTAAGCAACCGTCGACCCGGATAGCTCAGTTTTTACCCAATGTACCGGTAAAGTGGAAGTTTTCCACCTTCACACTATCATCATTAACACTCCCACCACTTCCATTGCTCAATTCTCAATTCCTTGCTACTTCCAAAAGAACGGCTATATGGAATCCCAAGATGAACCCTGCCTTACAATGTTTGACTTTCAATAATGCTCGAAACCTCAATTGTACAGTTTTTGAGGACTGTACATGTTCGCCAGCGGAAACGAAGGCTAATTGCAGGTGCAAAGATGTTCCCATCGGTCCGTGGTTCAATAACATCAGAAACCAGTTACCTGTTACCTATCCTTCCCTGACATTCCAACGAAGTAAACAATCGAAAGTTCAAGCACGGATTCATGCAATGGTTACCTCGGAAATAATCATGAACCTTCAGGATGACTTCGTTCCTGAAGTTCTCGTAGATGAGGCAATATGCAAAATCGAGGCAGGTAAATTCACTGGCTGCTACAGCTGCGACAAGGGAGCACTAATTAGAGCTGTATGTACAGCGTCCCGCAACAACATTCAAGCTGAAGTGATATGTGGCCGTAGGGTTCACGATTCCGTGCAATACGACGGGAGTGGCATCAGTACTACATTTCAGCTTTATGAAGGCAAAAGTACAGATAAGGTGTGCAGTCTCTTGTGGTGCGATGGCAACGTCCTTTGAGATCAACGGTGTACTACGATTCACGGCTTCCATTCAAGGAATAATTGATCAATGGCTACAGGGCGAATCCATAACTCAATCATCTTTTTCGTGGCCTGATTTCTACCACATCGCGTCGGTGTTTTTCCAGTGGTACAAAACCTTAGCGGTGGCGCTAATTGGATTACTGGTTCTACTGGGAATCACATACATCATTCTCTCTACGTGTGGTATAAGAATCATCTGGTGGGCCATCACCATTGTTCCAAAGCTGTTCATCGCTCTTCTACGACTGATGATCAGATGCACTGGTTTGATGTACGTGTCGGCGACCAGACGGCACTCCAAGCAACAGTAATATCAAGGATGACTAGGACAATTAGCATAGTAGAATAGGGCTTAGTTCTCAGTTCAGCAACAATTAGTCCATAGCCAGTGCTACCGAAATCAATTGCTCAATAATCATTAATGTTTCAACACCATATATCTTTACACATAATAATTATTCAATCTATCAATATATTACCACCTTTCCTTCAATATCAGAACTCTGTGAGCAGAACGTTTGTTTCAGCTCCTTCGCGGTGATGTCGTCCCAGAGCGTCTATCAGAAGGATTTTGCCTTCCTCGCAGGTCTGCACCGCGATGGCATTTCTGAGAAAGAGCTCGAAAATGATATGCTGACAACAGTTCGAGAAATCCACCAACACTTGAGAGTGGCCAAGACGTTGAATGTTCAATGGACGCATCATATCCTAACGACGACAGGCAAAGACATCAGAAGTGGTGAACTGGTACTCCTCAATAACCGATTTCTTCGCACTGCGAACTTCGCTAAGGAGAAACTTATATCACTAACTCAGAGATTCATGATGCTCGACTCGATGTACCTTTTACTCGTTGACGTGGAGAAGATTCCATCATTCAAGAGAGTAATATGGAAAGAAGGCAATTCTGAATACAATGTCAATACGAGAGACGTCGGAAACGAGGTGGATCAACAATTGACTCGTTTGGACCAGGACATCAAAGACATCGAATACGAACTGAGCAGGGCTGAGAAGATGGTATATGAAGAGAAGAAGTCGAACACCGTCAATTTTCCTGATTCGTACCATGAAACACTCAAAAGAATGGAACAGAAGATCGATGAAATTTTCGCGAAAATGGGAAATGCCAGTAATGACGAGCAAGTCGCCAAAAACCCGAAGAGAAAACTGGATCGAACCGAAAGCGAAGAGCCGGTGGAGAAACAAGCTATATCCGATGAGGAATACATGACTCAGCTGGTGGCCGAAATTTCAGATCAGTACAATGACCTCAATAAGATCAATAAGGAAAAGAAGACAACACCGTCGTCATCAGCAGTGAATGAGGAACTTGAAAAGGAACAACTTCTTATACTCCAACTGGAGCAGGAAATTGGCCAGCTTCGTGACGGATTGTTCCGCCTCCCTCAACGAAAGATTGGAGAGAGTTCCTTCGGAGTGAACCCGAGAATCGTTTGCACTTTCTGCCAAGCCGAAGGACAGCATTTCTCAGACTCGTGTCCTCAGATGACAGTCGGAGACGAAAGATTCACCTTCGTACAGAAGAACAACTTGTGTCAATACTGTCTTCGCGACTGTAGTAAGCTTGATGAATGTAGTCGTGCCGATAAGGGCTGTTGGTACTGTTCAATAATCCAAGGAACCAGTCTTGAGTTCCTAATCTATAACGATGGTGGACATCATCGAGCTCTGTGTAACATTCCAGACTCAAAGAATATCGTTATCAAGCGTATCAAGGACGTTCAAGAGGAACTCGAACAGGCGAGAAATCGCCGACAGAAATTCTTCCGGTAACTTTGCGCCCCGGGAGTGTAGCCATGGGCTACTTTGTAAATACATTTATTCACTGTTTCTGCTACGAGTTAGTCATAGGAATAGCTTTCTTGCACTTATCTGGTGGCTGATCAGCGCCGATGTTTTTCCACTTTTTTCACCCCCGCGGAGCAAACGAGACGGTATAAGAAGCGGTGATGGTGACTCGTTCAATTCATTCAGCTTCCTCGCGACGTTCAAGGGTTAGTATTCAAATCACCCTTCTGTTTTCCCCTCCCTATTCAATATATCAATAAATTCCTTCATTCCAGTGTGCGAGCTGTCATCCTGCACACTTCAATCGCTGGCGTCAAGTTCTGCTCAACTAACGTCAGTTATCTCTTCTATTCGGTCTGCTACACTGTCAATTCTTGTGGAAATTGATTCGCGAACGGTCCTGTAAGCTCTGGTGCATCCCTAGTGACCTGTTGATTTCGATTATCACCGGCAGCGGAGCGTTGAGCCTCGGTGAAATATAACTAGTGATAAAGAGGTTTCGACAAAAAAGCCACCGCTCCACGCTGTGATAACCGAAAACATGAGTTCACTTGGAATGAAATAGAGTCTACCTTTAGCGGATATCACTCTCTCATTAAACAACATGTGCACAGTAGGTAGCAGTCAGCAGCCGTTGTGTTTGAGGGCTGTAGTAAACCCCCTCAAAATGAAGTTAAGATGATCTTAAACGGTCGTATGAAGAAATGTTGGAATGATCTGTAAGATTATGTTGATGATATGGTGAAGCATATGAATCTCATCTGTGAGCGCATCATTCAGATGATGAACGTTTTTAAGATGGTGCTAATTTCATCAGGTTAGCTGAACTTCTACAGATTATCTGGACAGAGGAAAGCGAGAGAGCACGCACTCCCGCAGAAGCTCGTCTTATCTTTAAGAGTAACCCCGGAGCGCCTCTTATTCTTCAGATGAAATACCAGTTATCATTATCAGCTATCACAAAACAACAAACATCTCATTCCATTCATTGAGAAAGAAGGCATGGAGTTGGTCGATTAGAGAATGACCACCTGCAGAATGAGGGCCGGCTTTTCTCATTCTCACACGTATAATCATGTGTTATCATATAATGAATATGCGAGGACGACCGCTTTAGGGCGAATCATCGCCAATGGAATGAATACGGGCCTAAGTTCGGCGACGAGCCGTGACTGATAACGATAATTATGAATCAATACGGAATTAAGATCATCTGAAAATTGTCTGGAAGAATATCGGATCATCTTATCGAATTAATATCAGATCATCTGATAGGGGTGGTTTACTACAGCCCTGAGTTTCTGAATAAGTTTTTTTTCTTTATATGCACGTCATACTCCAACGATTCACCGCTCGAAGCGAACCTGCTCCATCCAATTATGACGTTATTGCCTGGACAGCAACCGAGGGCTGAAACCCAGCCGCGTCTCTCTTCCGGTTGCTATAACAGTCTCGACTGCCATCCGGTCGCTCTCGGAGCGACTGCGGTGCCGTCGCCGAAGGTTGATAGACGCAGGATTGGCTGTTTCTTGAGTGAGTAACGTGCGAGTCATGAAACTAACAGCTATGAAAGGCCCCTCGTTTCGTACAGGGGGAAAGTTTTTCTTTCGAAGCCACTCCTGAAAAATGACCTCGGGTCGCTCTCTGGGGGACAATTTCTGGCCGCCGTGGGACCGCCTTCCATGGTCCACTGTGAGGGTGGCTCCCACACTGCGTACAAAGCCGCGTTTGGTTGCGATCTGTGATAGGTTTAACCTTCTAGCCAGCAGGCTGTAAAAAGTAGCTTATTCTCGCAGGAATCTTATTTCGGTGCTCTTTCGGAATAGACGACCCACCTAAGTGAGAAATGAATTTTCGTGGCGTTCCATATTTGTTCTTTACATGATTTTCACATGTTGCTCTATGCTTCTTCATGTTAATAAGCAAAACCATGTTAAAATGATCCTGTAGCTGTATGCGAAAACCTTTTTCACCAGAGTGGGTCGTCTATTCCGAAAGAGTACCCTTATTTCTCTTGAGAAGGGACGGAAATGAAAAAAATCAGCTGTTAGAAAACTTCTTGAAAATCGCCCGAACAGCAACCGCGGTTGGAAAAGCAACCGTATTTCGCTCCAAGCGGAACCGCGGTGGCCCTTGCAGCAACCGCTGTCGCTCGAATGCATGGTTGATTTTAGAAGGGAGCACGGAGACAGAGTCGCTCGAGTTGCTCTCCGGTTAAGCTCCGAACGGCGGTTGGTCTGAGATAGATGTTTTTCATTCCAGTTCAGTAAATCACTAACGTAGAGTATAAGGCCGAGATAATAGTTCCCGCGACCAGCGACGGCGAGAGTGCATATCAGTCATATCGATTTTCGATCGATATAGCTGGTAGACCTTACGTTGTGTCGCTTGTCGATAGAAGTATGGTCCCGACCTAAGTGTCGCGCCAACCCATAGCCCATTTGCAGCGGTAGTCTGCACGTCAAGAACAGGTAAGGCGTCGTTCACACTTGCAGGAAATTGCAATAATAGAATACCGTATTTTCTCTTTTAGTACATATACCTCTAATACTCAGACCCCGGTCAGAGTTGGTGCTATTTGCATCTGTAACCCACAGACTCCCCCCAACTTCTCCCCCCCCCGCACCCCCAACACTCACCCGGTCGATACGTATGTTTAAAATGATGGAATGAAGTTGAGAAACTCACTCGGTGTATCCCTCCAACACCACACCCCCGCACCCCCGCGCACCCCCAACACCCACCCGGTCGAAACGTATGTTTAAAATGATGGAATGAGGTTGAGAACATCACTCGGTGTATCCTCAACACCCCGCACCCCCCCAACACCCCCAACACCCACCCGGTCGATACGTATGCTTAAAATGATGGAGTGAGGTTGAGAAAATCACTCAGTGTATCCAACTAGATTTGACGATGATTACGTGGCCAACAGGATTGCACCTGTTCAGAGAAATAGTGAAGGAGAGCAAAGTGAAGAAACAGAGGTAGCAGTGTGGATAGCCTTCTAGTGATACGCAATTTTTTATCATCGGTCCGCCCACCCGGTGATTTTCTCATCCGCTGTCATCCACGTATAGCATGGATATCGACCGCGTCGGATACACCGGGTGATTTTCTCAACCACACTCCATCATTTTAAACATACGTATCGACCGGGTGGATGTTGGGGGTGTTGGGGGATGTTGGGGGGTGTTGAAGGGATACACCGAGTGATTTTCTTGATTTTCTCAACCTCACTTCATCATTTTAAACATACGTATCGACCGGGTGGGTGAAGTGCGAAAGAAAGTGTTAGTGCGGGAGAAAGTACACCGAGTGATTTTTGCATCCCATTTCCAATGCATTCTGTGCGTATCGGCCGGGCTGGAGACGTCGGCTGATCCAACTATGACCGGGGCCTCAGACCCCCTTTTTATGTCTGCTTCTACTAGAGGTGTACTTCAAATAGAGGCTGTACTTCTAATTCTCAGCCCTCTCTTTTTGGTGTACTTCTATTAGAGGTGTACTTTTAATAGAGGGTGCACTTCTATTATTTGGCGCAATTTTTTGAATTTCCAATGGTAGGCTCTTCACATTTCTTGATTTCCAGTATAACACAAAAAACTTGTATTTAAAGGCAGCATCACAAAAATGGTTGAGATAACAGCATAAATAGAACCGCCTGGCCCTACCATGCCGTCAACGGCGTTTGAAGCGCTAAAAACCATCCAGGTTGACAGAATTCGAGCATTCCTGTCTCGAATGCCTGTGGAACCCCACCCCTACAAATAACAGAATGAAGAGTGAAGCATGTGGAAGCATTTGATAATTTAGAGCGATAGCACTATATAATGAGAGTCTACGAGAGAAACAGCTTGATTTCCCTGTATATAACTTGTCTACATACCGATTAATTCCCATCCACTTTCAAGAAAGCCCATCTACTCCGGCTGGCTAATAAAATGGAGCATTTCATCAGTAAACAGACATGTTATATTCAGGTAAACCAAGCCGTTTCTTTCGTAGACTCTCATTTGCTAGGGCTATCACTCTAAAGGTCTTTCACAGTCTGCCGGACGAAGCCGTCCGGCATGTTATAAGATAAGACTGCGGCGTCAGAGCACCCCGCACTGCGGTGTCGGCCGACCGACGTCTCAGTGCGGTGAAATCATTGACACGACATCGGATCAAGTTATGACGGGTTAGAACGGGTTGTTTTCGCCTTACATTTCGTACTGAACAGTCGGAACTGACGGTTGTTCACCGCAGCTTCCCTCGCACTGCGGCTCTTTTTTAACGTGCCGGACGGCGTCGTCCGGCAGACTGTGAAAGGGGCTTAAGCTATCAAATGTTTTCACATGTCTCACTCTTCATTCTGTTATTCGTAGGGGTGGGGTTCCACAGGCTTTCGAGACGGGAATGCTTGAATTCTGTTAACCTGGATAGTTTTCAGCGCTTCAAACGCCGTTGACGAGATGGTAGGGGCCAGGCGGTCCTATTTGTGCTGTTATCCCAACCATGTTTGTGAGCGTGTATGCTGCCTTTAATGAAATTTCGGACTAGGCTCTATTGAATTGATGCTTCCACAATCTCTGATATCTTATATTCACACCTTTCCCAAGTTAATTTCTTCCAAAAAATGTATAAGTTCGTTTTAGATTTTTTTGACACGTGCTTCATCGACTTGTTATGCTTAACACTTAAGACACCGCGTGTCCACACTGCGCACCCACGGCTGTTTTGACCCTCGGACCGCGTGTCCACACTGCGCACCCACGCCATAAAACTTTTAATATTTTTTAAATTTCTCTGGCGTGGAGTCTTTCTGAATTACGGATAGGTTCCTTATGATGTAACCTATTTACACTCACAGTGGTCAAGCATTTTCAGTGTTCCTAGTATTTTTACAAGCATCTCCGCAAATGGCTCTTTCCGGTTTTTCGAGCTCCTTTGGCTGGAAATAAATCGTTCCAAACGTGGCTAAGAAGGGGTATCAATGATGCTCATCACGGAACTGATGTTCTATAGTTGATTGTCGAAACAGTAGTGCCACCTATTTGAGATAACTGTGTTAGTTCATTGTTCAAAACTTTGCTGCATTGACCTCGAGGGTTATTCGAGTTGCTGCACAAGGTTCTGGTTTTTACTTTTCAATTTCCAATGAAATTTCCTTTGACTGCGGTATATTAGCCATCGGTCAACTTCGTTTAAATTTTCGCTAAATTTCGAGTGGAGGGTAACTTGGGGGGAAAGGGGTGAAAACCTAGGAATAGTTCAGTGCTTAAAATGTTACTGAAATTAAACTACGGGGTATGTTTGGAGGCGCTGAACAATGAAGTGGTGTATTTTTCACAGTTTTCTAAAGCTTAGCTGGCGTCTGTCGTTCGTTATCCGTTTGTAAACGTTTCACGTTTCGGTGCGACTTCGCTCACGTGGCCATTGGGGAGGGGGAGGTGCTGATTATGAATCTGATTCCCATTTTGAGATTTCTGATAAAGTTTCTGTCGGTCGCATCAGACAACTTGGTAGATCAAAGTATTCGAGTCCGCCGAAAGTTCTACATGAGGTTCATTAGGGCATCACAAAGGAGAAGTTTGCTCATTTTTCAAATTTTCAATACTCCGGGTCGGCCTAGCAAGGCTCAATCCTAACCATTTGCTGTAACCTAAAGAAAATTCCAGAAGTCGACAAACAAACGCTTATTTCGTTACCAGCCTTGTGCATGTAAAGCTGGAATAACTTGAAAAATAAAAAAAACAGGTCCGCGAGAAAGCGGTGGATCATTGCTTCACCATGGCCTCACTCCAGATCTCTGTGGAGCGATATACTCTCAGGTGGAGTAGAAACGGAATACTTGGTTGTCTAAGTAAGAAAGCCTGCTCCGATCAAAATGGTTCCCAGCCGACCGCGTGTCCACACTGCGCACCCACGGAAACGATTAGCCGTGGAGCGCACCGGTCCGCTGTGGAAATTCGCCGTGGAGCAGGCGGTCTCTTAAGTGTTAAAGGCAGCAGACACGCTGGAAAAAGTTGTTGAGATAACTACGTTATTTGGGTCGTACGGCCCCTAGTAGAACGCACACGCCGTTGGAAGCGTCAAAAACCAGTCAGCACTACTAATTTTGAGCATTGCAAATCGAAAATTTTCTGCAACCCCACCCGAAAATACAAACTCGTCCAGATTGATAGTACTAATACGGCCACTTTTGCTGGTTTTTGATGCTTCCAACGTGGTTAAAGTTCCAGTACAGGCTGCAAGAGTATATCGGTTCCTCTACTCAGAAAAATGAAAACATATTACATGTAATATAAAAGGCCTGAATTAATATACATGTCATATAAATTGGCCAATGTATATTACTTGCAATATATCTCGACCGATGTATGTTACATGTAATATATCGGTCCCTCGCTCGCAGGCCAGATGTCACAAGTAATATGTTTTCGATGGTGAAAACATAATACTTGTAACATAAGAGACGATTACAATATACTTGTAATACATCTCCGTCAATGTAAGTTACATGTGAATTATCTCTACTCAAGTAAATTACATGTACTCAGATAGAGACATCACACTTCCCGCGGTACCACTAGCCGACGTCCCGTAACCCCTCCCGCGGAAGGCCAATAGATCGGTCGCGGGCAGTCGGCAGCGCTGTTTCGTTGACTGCCCGTACGCACTGAACAAGCACTCTGCGGCCCTTCTGCCACCGCCTTACGGCTAATCTGATGATGGACAGAAGACAGTCCTAAAACAGTTTGCGACACATTTCAAAATCACCCTTTAAGTAAAGGCCTCTCCTAACAAAATTCGAAAAATCCGCTCTTGGGGATTTCATCTTGAACTGCTCTTGACAAGTAAGGAGTGAGCTTCTACGGGGAAGCTTCCTACACTCACTAGTTCTCGCAGCCTTCCGGTTCGCAGATGCCATTAACTGACAGTGGTTCACCTGCCCAAGACCAGCGTCGCACACAGCGCGGGTTTCGGAAAGAGTCTCAACACAGCGTTCTCTGCTCAGCAATTGTTCATTGGCTCCACTCTAGTGGGTGGTGCAATGATGATATCAAAGTGGGGATCGATGAGTGAGTGTTCGATGACCCCCAGGAATAGCCGACTGCCCGCCGACACTCCGCGGAAAGACGGGAAAGCCTCTCTGTCAGCGGGAAGTGGGGCGCTGTGCCACGCCCACAAAATTGGGGCCGTGCGAAGTCGACTAGCCCGACTTGGCCGGCGGGAAGTGGGCTGTTTTTATCTGAGTAGTTTAAGTGTAACATAATTCAAATATCTCCAGCAACTGAGAGACAATGCTGAACATCTTCTGCAAACCTGCACAGCATACGGGCCGCCTCATCCCTTACCGATGAGCGCAGGCCCATGGGATTAACATTCGAAAGGGTGGTCACTCGCCCTGACCGAGTCGTTGATCTCTCATTCCTTATGATTCGTTTAAATTGTGGCGATGATTAGAGGGAGCGACATGCAATATTTTTGAAGCAAGCTTAAGCCCACTGCTTCTTGTATGAAGCTGTAAGATCCAAGCTTGCTGCTCCAGTCATGGAGGAGCGAGCTTTAAGCTCCTGGATGTCCAAGAGAGCTTAAAGCTTGTTGATTCGTACCTGATGCAGTAGCCAGGAAATTGCAGCTCCAACCCTTGAAGCATCGAGCTTCAACTTGCAGCTCTAATTAAGTTACATGAAATATAGGTGTGTGTTACATGTAATATAAGTGTAGGTTACATGCGATATAAAGGTAATATACTTGAATGTCTCAAGTATCTTACACTTTATATTACATGTAACATGTTTTCATTTTTCTGAGTATCTCAACCGTTTTGTTGCTAATATTCGCTGTTTCAACCGCGCGCCGTAAAACTCGTCCACTTTCACCCGATAACAGAATAACCGTTACTGTGCTTATCTGGGCCAAATTCCGGTCCGCAATTGCGTCTCGACACGCTTTGCGGCGGCACGCTCCCGAGGCAGAAGCGCTTCCGGCGCCGCACCCGCCGATCTGCTGACTCTAGGTGGGTTTTCGAAACTGGAAACTAAGGAAAATTGGAGAAAATTGTATAAAAAAGCCACATCGAGTCGTCTTTAGCGCTGAAAACCCGACTGACTCGAGCGCGTGCGGCCGCAAAGCGTGTCGATACGCAATTGCGGACCGGATTTTGGCCCAGATAAGCACAGTATTCCTCTATTTGCACACAGTTTTCGTCCGTTTTTTCATCAGTTCCCAATACAACCCGCTCCAAACCTTTGACTTATGTCATAAAATCGATACCATTTTTGAGCGTGTCTGCTGCCTTTAAGAAAAATTTAAAGGCAGCGTTCACGATGAACATCGTCGGTGACTTTCACAGTGAAATGATAGGCGAGAAGGATTCCAGGCTACCAGTGTAGAAAAAAACGGTAAAAAACAAGCCAGGAGTGGCAAAATAACAGCTGCAAACAAGCGTTTTGGTGTCCCAGAACCACCCGGTGCTCCACTTCCGCCACCTCTATGTGAACAAATGAAGACTCAGATTACAGAAATAATCAAGTCAAGGAAGTACTGATAAGTGATCTGATCGCTTGATTGCACCTTCGTAGAGGTCAATTCCTCTACTCTCAAAAATCAGCGTAAAAAGGGAGGGCCTGCTTTGGCTCAAAAACGCGTCTTTCGCGTGGTTTTCAAGCATGCCTTGCTATACAGGGCACCAGACCTTCCGTAAACCAAGGTGATATCGGAAGTGAAATTTATTGTGAACACTGCCTTTAACTGATCGCCTTTAGAGCAGCCCAGAGCGATTGAAAAGCGCGGTTCCTGAACGACCTAACAACAGCTTTTCTAGAAGCGAGTTTTTGCGTCCACAATTCACTATAGGAAAGTCTACCATTAGTGGTTTCTGATTTCCTCGTCGTACAAGCTATTTCCATACGTAAATGATCCAATCTTCGTAACGCTGGGGAATCTTGGTTTTTCAAGCGCCGCTGAAGTCAACGTCTAGGGCCAAAACAAGTCGACTTTGACTAACACTCAATCAAACAAAAATATTTGTAAAGAACCTGAATAAACTCCGGGCATTCGCCGCGAATAACACCAATGTCGAACTTTAGCTCTGCGTTTTTTCCTGGTATTTTGAAGTTCGCTGAGGTTCCATCGTAAGTTGTCCCATAAAAGCAATCTTTGACCAAGATAGGGATGGCCGATACAATACCGCTCGCGACTTTGGGAAAAACGGCGTTTTCGGCGTTTTTTTCCGCCGCAAACCGCCGCTTTATCATAACTTCGTTCAAAGTGGTCCTTTTGGGTCGCTAGGGGCATATTTAGAATCAGTATCGAGAGATCTTCATTTTGAGCTCACACATGTCTTACCCTGCAAACAAGGCATATAGGGTTTACAGAATCAATCGAGTGTACGAAAACTGAAGCTGGGTATCAAATTGTTGTAAATATTTGAATTCATGCCAACCGCACAGATCAAGGACGAGTTATATACAAGTACAATACACGCACTACAATACCCGCACAAAATTTCTCAAAAAGCCGCAAAAGTCGCGAAATTGCGACTTTTCGCCATAACTTGGCTCAAAGTGCTCCAACTGAGCTCTGGAGGACATATTTCGAATCAGCATCGAGAGCTCTTTCTTTTGAGCATACACATGTCTTACGGGCAAAGAAGGCATATAGGGCTTACATAATTAATCGATTTGGCGAAAGGAAAAATCAAGTAAATTGTGATTTTTCAACGTAATGCCACGTCCAACTCAGCAGTGTAAACGATATAGACAGCAGGTAATCGAGCTGTCCGCGGCTGACCGACGTTTTCTACAAAGTTTCAGATTTTCGCATTTTCAAACCCGAATAGTTTTGCCATTTCCTGAGCCACAAACCTCCTTTTGCTCAGATTTACGGGCAGAAGCAATGCTTACCGTAGAATGTCTCTAATTCTCTCCATAATGAGAAACTCGGAGAAAATTCAGATTGCAAAAAGTGGTTCCTAGCGATATCCAATGGGTGACGTTTGACTGCAGCTCATCAAGGAGGCCAGGAGTTACTGCTGGTAGCCTTTGCAGCTCCTCGCAGCTCACGATAAATATGTAGTTTTAAAAACCAGTCGTTATTTTTTTTGCGATCCATTCTTTCTAACCCGGATTGTTGTTATCACAAAATTTTCTTCGTTTTCTGCGGCTCCGCTAGCCACGGTCCACGGTCAGCCAACGCTAGAGATTTAGAATCTTCGTGACAAGGGCTTCCCAACGGTATAATATTTGTTGAGGTTAAAACTCAAACAAAAAGGTTCTGAGTCCTTTGTTCATATCCAAAGGAGCGATTTACTGCCGGTCCCTCGCTTTGCTCTCTGCTTCCCCGCGCCCTCTTTTGAAGATGTCGAAATCTTGGCGCTGCAGTGTCTCGCATACATTTCTCAGTAAGCGAAGTACCCCGAAATTGATTGATTTCCGGCAGCAGAAATGGACTCGGGGTAATAGCGGGAAGATAGCGTCGGTGGAACCAGGAAGAACAAGTGGGGGGTAGAAGGGATTTGACAATATGCATAGTCCTTACAATTAGGTTACGAAGGACAAGAACTGGATTGGAGCGGAGTAAACCTTATGGGTGGTCTAATTGCTAAATATCGATGGTTCGAATTTAATGAAGAGAATTGTACTGTACGGGTGGTTCTCAAATCTTCTCATCAATCTGACTGCCGCGTTGCATCACAACACGTTACGGTCAATGTCATGCAATGTCACTCCACGCGATGACTCATTCACAGTATAGTTGTACACGAACGAAATTTTCGAAAGATTTTTCGAAATTTTCTTCGCTCGTTTTCGTTCGAAAATTCGTCAAACAAAATTTTTTTCAGATTCCGCTCGTTCGAAATTTTTCCGAACGAAAATTTTTCGATTTTCGTTCGGAATCCGATTTTTCGAAATTCATTCGTTCGGATTTTTTTCGAACAGATTTCGAGAAAAAAATTCGAACTTCCCAACAAATTTCGAAAAAAGTTCGAAATTTTCGACGAATTTCGAAAAAGAAATCGAAATTTCGATTAGTTTCGAATTTTGTTCGTACGACCTCCGAAATTTCGAAAGTTTTTCGAAATTTGTTCGGAATTTTTTAGAACGAAATTTTTTCCAATTCTCGTTCGTTCGAATTTTTTTCGAACGAAAATTTTTCGATTTTCGTTCGTTCGAAATTGTTTCGAACGAAATTTTTTCATTTGCTCGTTCGAAAAGATCTCGAACGAAAAAATTTCGATTTTCGTTCGTTCGACATTTTTTTCGAATTAGTACAACTATAATTCACAGGCATTTATGAGCCACGTAAATGGAATCATTTAGGCTTTGATAGAATTCTATTCGAAATCCTTCTGAAATTTCGCCAATTAAATTCGAGCCCTCGATATTTAGCAATTCGACCACCCATAAGGTTTACTCCTATCCACTCCAGTTCTTGTCCTTCGTAACCTAATTGTAAGGACTATGCATATTGTCAAATCCCTTCTACCCCCCACTTGTTCTTTCTGCAATCAATTTCGGGGTACTTCGCTTACTGAGCGATGCATGCGAGACAATGTAGCGCGAAGATTTCGACATCTTCAAAAGATGGCGCGGGGAAGCAGAGAGCAAAGCGAGAGGCCGGCAGCAAATCGCTCCTTAAAGCGAGAGGCCGGCAGCAAATCGCTCCTTAAAGCGATCGCTATGAACGAAGGACTCAGAGCCTTTTTGTTTGAGTTTGAACCTTAACAAATATTATACCATTGGGAAGCCCTTATCACGAAGATTCTAAATGTCTTGCGTTGGCTGACCGTGGCTAGCGGAGCCGCAGAAAACGAAGAAAATTTTGTGATAACAACAATCCGGGTTAGAAAGAATGGATCGCAAAAAATAACGACAAGTTTTCTAAACTACATATTTATCGTGAGCTGCGAGGAACTGCAAACGCTACCAGCAGTTACTTCTGGCCTCCTTGATGGGCTGCGGTCAAACGTCACTAATTGGACATCGTTAGGAGCCATTTTTCGCAATTTAAATTTTCTCCGAGTTTCTCATTATGGAGAGAATCAGAGACATTCGACGGGAATCATTGCTACTGCCCTTAAATCTAAGCAAAGGAGGTTTGTTGCTCAGGAAATGGCAAACATATTCGGGTTCAAAAATGCGAAAATCTGAAACTTCGTACAATAGGTGGGTCAGTCGCTAAATTGTTTTTTTAATTCAATGCTAAATTGGGCCGCACGGTGAATTAACGTCGCTCACACTCCCTGTTCTTAGCTATGACGAATCGATAAGTGAGGTGACAAGTTGGCTTGATCCTATTCTTCTGCTCTTCTTCTCTGCGCTGTGTAGCTCTGCAGCTCTGCCCCTGCATGTCGATCGAATCCACACCGCGGGTGTGACTAAGGAGCAGTCCGGCTAGCACACGCGATGCCCGACGGAAAAACGCTGTGCGCGCTCATCGTCCTTGGGGCGTGTTAACCGAGAACCTTCGAAAAAGTAGTCGTTGTCCCATTGTAGCCGTCCCCCTACATCATTTTTTTGCATTTTATTCATGTTTTTTTTTGGTTCATAATGTGCTTTTCTTTGAATACTTCTCATACCATCGTTTCGATGGAATTCGCACATTTCATACAAGTTTTATTATAGTTCTTTTTCTCTGCTTCTTGGAGCGGAATGGGAGATGATGATATTGATTCCGACGTCTGACACATCAACCTACATGAACAAAATGCAAAACACGATAAAGGGGAACGGCTAAAATGGACCAACTACAACTTTTTTGAGTGCCCTCGGTTAGCGCGCCCCAAGGACGATGAGCGCGCACAGCGTTCTACCGTCGCGCACGTCGTGTTTACCAGCCGAACTGCTCCTTAGCCACACCCGCGGTGTGGATTCGATCCACATGCCCTCTGCCCCTGTCTCCACACTGCACTGGGGGGTGAGAATAGAAACTCGACGAGTGAGGGCGTTGGGAATCGTCCGTTCAGTGGCGTTTGGGAACGAGAAACAGAAAAGGAAAGGGTACGCGTTCTCTCGGCGTAACACTGCCTCAGTGCACTGACTGGCTATAGCTTGTCCCGACAACTCGAAAACCGAAGTTTGATATGGGGCTGATAATAATCTAGAAGTGAATATGGCAGCTTCTTATGATCGAAGTTTGATTCTTGCATTGCGTGGAACGCTGAGATCTGAGCAAGTTTTCAAAAACCTGTATTTTGAGAAGCATTGTTGCAAAAGAGAAAAATTCCTGCAGGTATTGCCGAAATATACTGGCCTGAAAGTGAGCAATAGCCACGAAAAAAAGTCGAGAACGGACAGTCTGAACAATCGATCAAGATTGACCTAAACGTGTTCCCAGAAACAAACAATCAGTTTAAAACAGGGGCCAGAGAAACTTGAAAATTTGGGCGCGATACCATCTGTTTTACTGCACCGCTGTGCCGTACCGGGTTCCAAAAGCAGAAAATTTTATATCTGGGATGAGGGCGGTTTCAGTCGAGAAATGGATAAGGCGTTGCCAGAAGCTCTTACAAATTGAAAAGATTTGGGGATCGTTTTCAGCCAAAGTCACCGGAGTGCCGCTAAGCGGGAAATGCCTCCAGACCTGTTGTTTCTGTTATAAGGGAGTCTGTCCTGAGCGCAGTTGAAATCCCTTACCTTTTGCCCCCGAGCTGGAGGCGATGAGGGTGTAGCCGCAGCGGCAGAACGGCTAAAAAGCGCTGTCAGTTCTCAGGGTTGTGAAAACTCGAGTTTTCCGGATGGGGCGGCCGCAGTGTTCTTCCGAAGAAGGATCAGAAAGTAAAGTTGTAGGCTGAGTCTCAGGTCGATTGTTCCTGTTTGAGCTGAGAAAGTGAAGTCAGTGGTCTGGGACGTTTTCAAAGCCAAATTCACCGAGGTGGCGCTAGGCTGGAAATGCCTTCAGACAGGTTGTTTCTGTTCTGGAAGAGTCTACACTTAATTGAGATCGCGGGCAATTTACGCTCGAGCGAAGGACGATGACTGTGCCTGCAGGGGAGAGGAAACGGCTAAAAAAACATTAATTTTCAATTTCAACACCTCCCTAAATTAGTCTTACATACTTCTATATGACTCGTCCTTGACCTTCACGGCTGATATGGAATCAAGTATTAGCACCAGTTTGATATCCAGCTTCAGTTTTCGTATACTCGATTGATTCTGTTAACCCTAGATGCCTTGTTTGCAGGGTAAGACACGTGTGAGCTCAAAATGAAGAGCTCTCGATACTGATTCTAAATATGCCCCTAGCAACCCAAACGGACCACTTTGAACGAAGTTATGACAAAGCAGCGGTTTGCGGCGGAAAAAAACGCCGAAAACGCCGTTTTTCCCAAAGTCGCGGGCGGTATTGTAGTTTTTTTTTTGTGAATATTCAAACCTCACATTATCGCAAAAATCTCGGGCAAACTGGTCTCTCTCAAATGCCACATTCGTGTTGCCAATCACTTACCCAAGTACCGGGGTTCCACTCCGAAAAGAGATGCACTTCAAATAGAGGGTGTACTTCTAATACTCAGACCTCTATTTTATATGTACTTCTAATAGAGGTGTACTTCAAATAGAGGTGTACTTCTATTAGAGTAAATACGGTATATTCTCTGGATTGTGCCCAACTGAAATCTCGTGATATTAGCGCAAACGTTACATACCTCGTCTTGAATCTAGTGATGGAATGAGTTACGTGGAAGTTTAATTTCAAAATCAGAGGGCTAGCACGAGAGTTGTAAAAATTGTCCAAATACAGTTGTGTGCTTAATCGCTAGTTGCACACTTACCCTTAGCTTATGTGCAATTACATGGTCGAAGCACTTCGAATACCAAAGTGAGCCTGAAATATAGTGGAGTCCACTAAGAGTGTCTCATTTACTTATCAATGAGAAGCGGTCGATTGGAGATCGATGAACATGAAACTCGTTGCAGCACAACCGCTCTCGCTCAATCGGTGTCGAGCGTGCTGGTATGGGATTCATGCACATTGATCCCCAGCCGACCGCTTGTCATTGATAAGTAAATGAGACACTCTTGGTGGACTCCACTATACATTTCATTTCCAAGCTACTCGCAGTCGTATAATCACAATCGTAGATGCGAAGCGGTTTTTGTTCGAGATAAAGCCATGAAAATGAAGATATCATTTTCAAAACCGCACCACTTCTATGATAATGATTCACAAAACTGCGAGTAGCGGGGAAATGGAGGCTACGTAAACATGTTCCAACTGGCATCGAAAGAAAACAATTATAGTCTCAGCATAACAAGCCGAGTTATCGTCGAGTGTTTTTCACAAAAATATCACTTCTCATCAAGAAGGCACCGGTCGCAACGTGGACGTTCTCCACAAATTATTATTCTTGCATTGGATCCAAGAATAAGTTGGCGAACCCACTTCACCACACGAACCCCTTTAAAGGCAGTGGTCGCGATCAAATATGCTTGTCGTCTTTTTTTTCTCTAAACCCTTTTCTGGGTCTCGAGTAGTAGGACCTATGAGAAAAGGTCGCGAAAAAACCACTGTTTTGGGCCAATTTTGAAGCCTGAACTTTCTTGCCTTTTGATGGTGGACGAGCCCACTCCACATCATCGGCATCGGTGACCTCTTATATCAAGAACATCAGTTGGCTTGAAATTGAATTTCAATCAATGAAGCTTTGGATTTATGTGCACATCTAGTCAAAAACATTGACTGAAGTGATGCTTTCATTGTTCAACTGTTTTTCTTCGTTAAATTTGCATTTCTTTCGTCCTCTGAATGTCGATGATTTTTGACTGCTCGGCATGAGACGGCGATCTTTTTCGTCATCGCTGTGCACGTGTGCACGAAACAGCTTCTTTGGGCCCTAAAAACTCTAATTCTAGCCCGTTTTTCACCGCTCTACCTTCATAGTTTTTCAGCTGTTTTTGATCTGAGCTGATTTTTGTAGTTTTTTCTATAACGTTTTTCATCGTGACCACAGCCTTTAATTCATTATTTGGTGCAAGATTCGACACATGAGTACCGTATGTGCTTTCAATACCACAGTTGATCCGATTCCATATGACATGTTAGAGGTGAAAACCTTGATGCCTTGATCAATTTCAGTTTTACGACAACATTCCAACCGTTATGTAAATCAAGGACATTTGAGATTTGGCAAGTTTGTTGTGTTGGCTGTATTTCACCATTCGCCGCTCCCAAATTCACTGGTCATCTTAGCAAGCCGGGTTCTCACATTTTTGCGGTAACTTCTTCACTCAATCCAAATTTAAAGGCAGTGTTCACGATGAAATATGATTGTCGAGTTTTAAATAGTAAAGTCTTCTTTCGGTTCACTGTGGTGCGACCTACACGAAAAAAAAAGACACGGAAAAAGCCCCACCTGAAGTGAAATTAGAAATACTAAATCGGTCTTTTTTGCTGGTTTACGACCCTAGTGCTGATTTGTGGTATCAGGGGTCATCGACTGGCTCGAAACTGATATTCAATAATTGCATTCTTTTCGCCGACTTGGCTTTTCTTGAGCTCCATTGTTCACATTTAGTTGACATTAGCCCTTTTGTTTTTGTTTTGTGAGAAAAACTGTTTTTGTATGCTCTAAAACTACTTTATCAGTTGCTGTGCACGTTGCAGGCTTTCGCCAGGCATAGCATGAAACTCCACTTTCTAAGGGCGAAGCTGTGCACCTGTGCACGAGTTGGCATTTTTGTGCCTTAATAACAGCGCGTTTCTCGCCGCGCAACCTTCGCAGTTCTCTAGCTGTTTTCGAAAAAAAACAGATTTTTGTAGTTTTCTCGAGTACTTTTTTTATCGTGAACACTGCTTTTGATCTTATATCTCCATTGCCTCATAGACTGACCACCACTTTCCCCCTACAGCGTAGGTGAAACACAAAACAGAACAACGAGAGAGGGAAAGTCATTAAGACATTCCACTACATAGACATTGTGTTTGTCCGAAAGTTATGCAACAAATGTAGGTAAGCCAATTTCACCTTGTTGACCTGTGAACTTTCGGTCAAGTGTGATAAAACATTCAGAGGTGCAGCCCGTCCTTTACAGTGTTTTGACAGCTACTCTATAGGGCCCAAACATCTTGATATTTAAATCAGAATGTAGAGAAAGTTTTGGAATCTAGACTTCTCGAAATGTCCCTCGTTCTCTACTTTCCGCAAAGCAAAAATTTTGAAGTGTATGAAACGTTAAGCAAGTGAATACTAAAGCATAATATTGAAATGGCTTCGCAATAGTTCGTCAAAAAGGGGAGGGAGGAATTGAAATTCAATGACACTTCAATAAGCAGCGACTTTTGGGCTCCCAGCAATATAGCTTAGTTTTGGACACCGCCTTTCTCGGAAACAAAGAGTTCGACCGCACATTTGTCTTATAGTTAGGTCAGACCCCTTTCCGTTCTTACCCCCACCTTTGCCAACAGAGGCTAAGTCGGGGTAAGCCACATATATCCTCCTCCCCCGCCCCAACGCCTTCTCACCTGGGAGTACATGAGGGGGAGGAAGATTGGAGGGTCCGACCGGAGACGAAACCGCGGTCAGATCCCGTTCGAGCTGGGGTTGGACTCGGCGAGCGCGTGAGTTTCCAATGATAGCCATTTTTGCCCGCATCTGATTCTTACAATTTTTCTGAAATTCCTTGAAAATGTTGAATAATTGACAAAATGATTGTCTTCAGAAAAGCCAGAGCTCACAACTGTTGACAATGAAGTTGGATGCTCTAAATTCGCTAAACAAAAATGAAGATATGGTGGAAGAAGTAATTTTACGAAACACAGGCACGAACTTCACCACATTCACAGCCCATTTCAGTAGTAAATATAATTTTTTTCTCGATTTGAATGTTCCAGTACACCTGAGCAGCTGTGATAAGTAGAAAAAACGCAAAGAGGGACATATGAAAATTCTGGAGCCTAAAACTTTCTCCGCATTCCGATGTAAATTTGAAGCAGTTAGAGATTTCTGAGAAGCAGTGGAAACAGTCAGATTCTGGAAGATTTGCGTCTTCGACTGGTTTACCCCACCTTACCCAAAAATCACAGACGGACAAGGAAAAACTATTAGTCTTCCCTTGGCGCCTAGCTTGGGATAGGGGCTCTCTACACACAGAGAGAGGAATTGTCCCGTTTCTGTAGTTCGACTCACGCTACTCAATTCAAGGGAAGTGGTCCCGAGTGGAATTAGAGCCGCAAAAGGCACGACAACTCCTTCCTCGCTGTGTAAAGCGCACCTATCCCCAGAACTTCTGGAGAAACGTAACAGTTATCATTCAAACATTTTCACCTCTCGACTCGACTAAATCGACTGGATTTCACCTGCCGCGGTCGGTCCGCATCTTCACCTGGTCTACCGTCCTAGTAGTCACCTCTCTCGAAGAAAAAGATCAATGGCACCGTGGGCGCAGAGAATCATATACCTTCTTCACGTTTTTGGGTAAATTTCAGTGTAATCGTCTGCTTAGTTCCTAGGGGGGAATTTGACGTATCAATAAGAAGTTCTTGACAAAATCTTGGGCTAAAAGCTTTATTTTCAACACTGTTTTACTGGTCTCGTTAAAAGAAATTCAAAACGAAGCCTAATATATATATAGACGCCGGATCACGTTGTATTGAATTATAGCATAACGGTGCTTTCTGAGCGCGAAAAACTTCTGAAACATGAATTTGGCAAAAACTTTGCAGGTTGATGTAGAGTTTGGGTAATAATTTTAGTCTGTTCAATGGACGGGGCTGCGACTGTAGATCACCCCGCGCGAAGCGAAACCCCATTCTCCAGTGAGGCCGCCAACCCCTCACGGGCAGACTAAATTGAAAAAGGAAATCATATGTGCAAGAACGCAACTTCTTGCCCAGTCTACGGTGGGTGTTAACGAAGCTTTATGAAGCTGCTTACAGGTTCCCCTTATGGTTCTTCTAGTAGGGGAGGGAAGGGGGAGTTTCTATGCTCAGGGCAATAAGAACGAACTCTATTGGAGTGATGGCAGACGCGATTGCAAAACCTATAAGGGAATAGGCGGTACGTGTTTAATGTATAGAGCAGATTTCAAATCATTAGAGGTAGCATTATTCGGTTGACGTTTCTGCTATATCACGTTCGTCGGAACCTGGAAATTCAAGAACGGAATAAGACATATCCTTTCAAGCAACCTTTCAAATCACAGAAGAAAGATCTAAATGTTTCAAGATTTGTACAAGACAAAGCGTTTAGTAGAGATCTTATGGGTTATAGTTTATTCTCGTAGTTTGAAAGACCACTCGGGAGGATATATATCACATTGGTTCTTGACTATTTCAGCTTACGGCGAAGGTGGCATAGGCGTCATTCAAATCCTCTACTTATATCGAATTTGGCTCTGCTAACTTCTAGTACATACTGACCATGCTTAAATTCAAAGAAAGTCATACATAGAAATGGTAATGCCCAAACCCGCCATTTCAAAGCTAAGCGAGCCCTCTCAGAGGTTATGGGCTCAGACTGTGCCTTCAAACACGGAGACATACGATGCCCTCATCTCGTTTTGCATATCGGCGAGACTTTTCCTCATACTTTTCTCTATCCAATTCTCGCTTTCTACATAGAAAAAAAACCATTAGGCCCCACCCAACAAAATTTCTGAGAAATAAATTATTTGTGTATATACTTACATTCAGGAGAACCATGCGTTCGATCTACTTCATCTCCGCTGCACTGTCCTTAGTTGTGTGTCAGTACGATGGCTCACCGATGGAGACCAGCGAAAGCTGTTATGAGGCAGCCGAACAACACCAGCCACCACCTCCTCCAGTGTCTGCATCTGGCTCTGATCAGCTTAACTACTCTCTAGAAGAGTCAGCCGGCAAGAAGTCTCCAGCACAACTCATAGCTCTGATTCAAGCTTTAATTGGAAAGCTGAGGACGAAGTTGCAGCACATGCCAGGAGGATCCATGTATCTGTCAGACTTCGATAGTGCGGTACACGATGTGCCACCACCGCCTCCACCAGGGGTCCAGTCTGATTTTATCGGATCAATTGGAACTTTCGTTTCAATGTTCACAAAAATTTTTGGCATGTTTTCGAAAATTTCCGGTGCGTTTGCTCCGTTTTTTGATCAGCCGCAAGGCGCTGTTCAGAGTGGACCCTCCGATGAGGAAATTAAAGCCGCAATCGATGAAGTGACTGCAGCTCTAGCCGATCAACTTGATGATGCTGGCGGGCCTCCCGGTACGCAGAGTGACTCTGTTCCATCCTCGAATGGACTCTTTGGAGCAATCGGTGGTCTAAACAGCATACTGCAACAAGTATCAGGTGTGTTCTCAACACTCGGCTCCCTCAATATTCCGCAGCCGTCTCCGTATAGAACCCCTTACCAAACACGAGATGATGACTCGAGGGACGCTACAGACAGAAACCAAGGCAAACAGAAGGTAACCGTTTTGTCTTTCCTCATGTTATTTAAGTTGATTCACTTTCCACTTTCAGCAACCAGTTACGATCAATGTTTACGTCGACGTGAAGCAAAATGCTTCACAGAACGTCAATCAGGCACCCGCTCAGACCCCACCGCAAACAGGAAGTTATCCACCTCCAAAGCAAGCCAATGACCAACCAAATCAAAGAACCTATCCTATTCGTCAGACAAATGGAGGCGATGTAGATCAGTACAAACAATAAAGTTCTGACTCTGTGTGAGAAGAACCTCTTTGATCCATTGCATTTGTGTTGGACGAACAATCATGCAGCGTTTCAAAACAATAGGGCCACCTCTGAAAACGAGAGTATCCCTGCTTCTTCGTATACTGATAGCGCATCACCGACGCCGTCGTATTCAGCACCTCCGAAAACCATACCGCCGGTAGTTCCAGAGTCTATTTTCATTTATGTGAAGTTTTACAAAACAATTGTCGATTACCCAACGTTTAGAGAACCATGGAGCCAACAACGACGAATATCCTCCTTAACGAAATTTCATTTTTCAATGATTCAATCGCCGTCCGTGCATGTGTCTGGTCATCATCTCTCCGATATCTGCCATGCCTCGCGGAACCATGCAACAAGTCTAAGATCAAGCCCGAATTCCTGCTCTGAACTCTCTGGGTATTACCAGATCTTACATGGCTGCACAAAGTGGCCGACGGGGAAGCGTGGCAGACCACTGTGTAAGAGGTTCAATTTCAAATCGAGAGAGCGAATCCTCTCCAAGTACGTGCTTGCTATCCAGCCTTGACTTTCGCAGGATATAGCGCTTGGTGTACAACTACATTTCCCACGGGAACAAGAAATGTTGCTTCCTGCTCTGGAATGGAAGTTGTGGAGAGTAGTAGACAGCGATCTCAACAGCGTTCAAGAGTTGGTGAAAACAGCTCCAGTGCTAGCGACAGGAATCTTCACCTCGAGTTTGCACTCACATTAGGGGAGAATGGGACATTTTCCTCTCTTAAGCATCCCTTCTATTTCCCACTAAGTTTTCGGTTCAGCAGGTTTTTCCTGACAGAATGAAGTTCGATAAGGAGAGCTAAGTTGGATTACACGCTTACTGGAGTGACCTCAGATAGGAACCGCTCACCTACAAAAAGCGTAATTTGAGATTCGAGATGAGCATTGCTTTGGCGAACCACGATGCTGTCTTCAGCAAATCTTCTACACTGTGGAGATCGCTTGCAACCGGACTCCATATTTTCGATCCCGAAGCAGAGAGCGACATTCTATTTCTGACTCGGTTACTGTAGGCAATGTAGTTATACACCAAACGCTACATACTACGAACGTTAAAGCTGCACAGCAGCCTTGAGGTTCGTAATATGTAGAGCGTGGTGTGAAAGCGAGGACCTCCGGAAAATTCATTCGGGCGATTAGAAGCTCAACCTCTAACACGATCTTTTGTCTCTCTTCTTCTTCGGGGATGAAAGAACAGGTAAAACCTCCAGAATACAGAGCAGAAGATCGAGCTTGATTTCCGACTAGTGGCATGATTCGTGAAGCATAGTAGGTATCGGTGAGGTTATGACTTGGCACATGCATGGAGGGCATTTGAACAGGGTTCTAAAATGGAAGTTTCATTGAGGAGGATAATCATCATTGGTGGCTCTATGGTTTCGAAACGGTGGGAAATCGATAATGTCTGAGCAAAACTTCACCAAAACGAGATTGTTTTCTGAAACTGTCACAGGTATGGCAATCGGGGGTGCTCAATCCGGTGTATTTGGTTTAGTATCATGAATCTTCGAAAGAGCAGCAAAATCCTCAATTTCAGGGGTAGTTTCATTGTATTGCTAAAACTCGTTAACGCGGCCCTGGATCTGATGCGTATGGAGCATTTTTAGCTTGGAGAGAAAACTCAAAGTTGTGAACTCTACACCGGTGAGACAGAAAGCGCACGCTTGAGCAGTATTGTGCCTGCTCTGATGATTTGGAAAACCACGTGTTCGTTTCTGTTGGTGCGGGACAGTTACGTAATTGATCCATGCTCGAAGTTTTCTAAATGCTGCAGGGGATTCCAAAAAACAGCATTTCAGATATCGACAAGACCACATAATGCCCACACCGTAATCCAAGAAAAATCGATAAACGGATCGCTCATCAAGTTTGAACACCCTCCTTGTATCGCACCTGGGCCAGCCTGCAAGTGATGGAGGTGAATATATTGATTGCCAGCAAAATTGAACATGTTAATTGAAATATGATGAAAAATTGGAGGTACCAGTCAGGAAAGCTCATGGCACAGTCGCAGGATCGCGAGCAAGATCCATGTAACTACCTGACAGACTTCGTTAGTGCGGACAACGATGTGCCACCATCGCCATGTGCGAAAAACTTCAAAATCTATGGGATATATTCACCCGACTTTTTTTCACCGCCACGCTTTATTCTAGTGCGAGCAGTCGCGTGGCGGTAGCCGCTGACCAATAGCTTAGTCTTTTCGTGCTTTCGGTCAGTAAGTGTCACAAAGTGACTGCCGCAAAAAATCGTAGAGTCTCAGAGTGGGAATGAGTTGGGTCTTTTTGTGTGGGTGGAACCATAAAAAGCATTAGGCATCTGGCGAGAGCAAATTCGCTGCAGCCGCTTGGGGCAGCGAGTGACTGACTGCAAATCTTTTGAGAACGGAAAATTCTGAACAAAAAAAAACGAAAATCGCACACCCCTTGTACCAGTCAAGATAGCACCGTTGGAATGAGGAATGTTGCAGTACTGGCTGAGATGCTTTTGATCACAGCTGGCTATGAATAGCTTTTGATCAGCTATGTATGACGAGGGCCTAACAGAAGACTTGATATTGGGTTGGTGTGTTGGTAACTGAGGCAGAATTCGGCGGTCCTGTTTAATTAAAAAGTGAGGGACCGGCTTAGAAGTAAGGTAGAAATCTGCACGAAAGTTTGCATGTTCAAAACATCGTTTGGGTAGCTGATAATTTTCTGAGTTATATGAGCCATAGAACTTGCTTCCCTGAATACACTTGAAAATGGCGATCAATTTTCACACGACATACTTGCGAAAACATATGGTTTGTATCTCATCACGTTGTGCACCCAGCGCAACGTCGGATAGCATTGCCCGACATCGGACTGCACAAAAATGTGAAATGTGTTTAAAGGCAGTGGTCGCGATCCAATATGCTTGTCTTTTTCCTCTCTAATCCCTTTCTGGGTTTCGAGTGGTAGCACCTATTAGAAAAAATCACGAAAAAACCGCTGTTTCGAACCAAATTTGAAGCCTGAACTTTCTTGTCTTTTGATGGTGGACAAGCCCATCCCACATCACCGGCATCGATGATCTCTAAGGCCCCCGTCATAGTCGGTGGATCTACTGAGTCCCACCGGGTCGATACGCATCGAATTCGTGGAAGACGGGTGCAAAAAAATCAACCCACTGAGTCCGACTGCGACCGTCTGATGCCCACCGCAATCCCCCCGGTCGATACTGATGGTTCTCATGCGTACAAGGGCGGGGCCAATGCACCGACTGAGTCCGACTGAGTCCCACTGAGTCCCACCGAAACCATCCACCCCACCCGGTCGATATAGGTGTTTCTCACGTGATTTGGGTGCATTTTTTTTCGGCCGACTGCGACCTGCCGAGTCCCGCCGCATCTCGACTCTCGTCGTCTGCGCTCTGTCCCACCTGCTGCTGATACGGAAATCAGATTCAGACATGTTGAAAACAAGAAAAATCAGCCACCAAACACGTTCCGATTCACAGCTGAGGTGATAATCGTCACTATCAATTGCGTGTTTCGCAGAGGAACTGGTTGGCGCTGGGGGCAACCGGACTCAGCAGGTTTTTCGACGAAGTCTGACGGGGGCCTAATATCAAGAACATCAGCTGGCTTGAAATTGAATTTCAATCAATTAACATTGGCTCATCTAGTCAAAAACTTTGACAGAAGTGCCTGCTCTCATTGGTCAACTCTTTTCATTACGTGAATTTGAATTCATTTCTTCCTCTGAATGTCGATGATATTTGACTGCTCGGCATGAGGCGGCGATCTTTTTTTGCGAACTGGCTTCTTTGGGCCATGGAAGCTCTAATTCTAGTGCGTTTTTCATTGCGCTACCTTCATAGTTTTTCAGCTGTTTTCTTTCTAATCTGATTTTTGTAGTTTTTTTTTTCGATAGAGTTTTTCATCGTGACCACGCTATTCATAGCCAGCTGTGATCCAAAGCATCTCAGCCAGTACTGCAACATTCCTCATTCCAACGGTGCTATCTTGACTGGTACAAGGGGTGTGCGATTTTCGTTTTTTTTTTGTTCAGAATTTTCCGTTCTCAAAAGATTTGCAGTCAGTCCCTCGCTGCCCCAAGCGGCTGCAGCGAATTTGCTCTCGCCAGATGCCTAATGCTTTTTACGGTTCCACCCACACATAAAGACCCAACTCATTCCCACTCTGAGACTACGATTTTTTGCGGCAGTCACTTTGTGACACTTACTGACCGAAAGCACGAAAAGACTAAGCTATTGGTCAGCGGCTGGAAACGGAACTTCGAAAACGGAAGAGACCAAACAGATTGTGGATTTGCTCATTTCCACGTTTCGCTGCTGCTCATGGCTTGCAGTTCTCATTCGATAGCCTACGGTTTTAATAAGATGTAAACAGATGTGAACATGATAAATGTAGAAAGTAAGGTGCAAAATTAGTTGAGGACTCAGGTTTGAATTAAAAAATGAATGACATCACTATCAAAAATCGAAGTAGTTCGTGAAAAACTTTCCATGGTGGTTTCCATGAAACAATGACTAATTCGCTATCAGGCAGCTAATATCAGCAGAAATTTTCATTTTCATGCTGAATCATTTCATTTTTTCGAGTGGCCCCCTTGAAGGCAGTGTTCACGATGATTTTCGTCGCCGAGTTTTCACACAAAACGATGCATTGGCTTCCAAGTGTTCCCGAAATTGAAGGCAGCATACACGCTCGCAAACATGGTCGAGATATCAGCATAAATAGGCCTGCACGGCCCCTACCATGTCGTCAAAGACGTTTGAAGCTCTGATTACCACCCAGGATGACAGTATTTGACCATCCCTGTCACGCACGCCCGTATTTTCACACCCCTTTGAGTAACAGAATGAAAAGTTGAACTTGAGAAAACATGTGCTAATTTAGAGTGATAGCACTATCAAAAGGGAGTGCACGATAGAAACAGCTCGATTTACTTGAATTGTGGTGCGCGCGAAGCGCGCACCAGATTTGGTTTTGAACTGGCCACGCGCGCAACCCACTTTTCGAAATCTAAGCTCAGGGTGAAGGTAGAAATTAGCTCTAATTTGCATTGAAAAGAGCGCAAAAAGTTGCATATTATGCCCAGAAATGGTTTAAAATGGTTTCCTAGGATTCGAGAAAATTTTGGAAAACCGCAGGTTTTCTCTGTTAATCCTTTTTTATTCAGACGGCGTTCACGATCTTGTGCTACCAGTTAAAATTGAGCTAGGGAGCTCGTTTTCGGACAGGAGGCTGGAAATGGATGCAGGTCGCTCCTATTCCATTTTGAACTCGACACCTTTACTGTGAAGGGTACCTCAAAATCGTGGGTTTACATACTAAATTAGCCGTGGAGCACGAAAACTGCTTTTTTTCTGCTGCGGCTGTGGAGACCGGCGTGTGTGGGTGAATTTGCAGCCAATCGACACAGGTTGTCGGAGGTAAGTACTGAACTGGTCAGAATTCGTACTCAGGACACGTCATCGATGGATAATCAATATTATCGATTTTCGTGCTTTTTGCACAAAATGCGGCGAGCATTGGTGATTGCTTCTGGGATTGGTTTTCTTGGTTGAGGAATTTTGCTCATCAGTCATTATCGATATATGCCAATCAATAATATCGATTTTTTCGCCTGTTGCACGAAATGCCGCAATGATTTTTGATTGCTGATGGCTCTAAGTCATTTGTTTGGGAATTTTTTCTCGTCATGCAAGATCAAATAAGTATTAATGATCGAGAATATTGTGTTCTCACATGTTGCAATGAGTGGTATTTTTTACTGTTTTGGGTCATAACTTTTGAAAATTGTACCCATACGACAATATCGTCTGTTAGATGTTTCATCATTCCGAAATGGAAATCGTGGAGCGAAATTGAAGTCAGAAAGGGAACCTTTGGGAAAAATATGCGAAACTTCTGGAAATTTAGCTTCCCTGCAAAAGTAGCGATTTGGCAATGTCATTAAGAAGTCAAAAAAAAATTTTCAAAAGTATCTTGAAATATCTTTAAAAAGTGATTTGGCGTAAAATAGCATGGAGTAATAAAAAAGCAGGGGGACGAAGTGAAATAACCAAAAAATACGATTTGGTGGTGGATCATTTCATAAGTTTCTCCGTTAAACTTATCAAAACAAAATCAAGCACGATATGAAACGCAGCCTCGCGTTCACCTAGCTTGACCTATGCTTGTTTCCTTATTACAGCTTCCAAAAATGGCTTGATGTTTCCGTTGCGCGCTTGATTTCGTTTTGATAAGTTTAACGGAGAAGCCTGTGAAATGATCGACCACCAAATCGTATTTTTTGGTTATTTCACTTCGTTTCCCTGCTTTTTTATTACTCCATGCTATTTTACGCCAAATCACTTTTAAAGATATATTACCTGTCTAAACACCCATAAACTCTCATCCACTTTCGAGAATGCCGCTCTACTCTGGATGGCTTTTGAAAATGGAGGATTTCATCAGTGCACAAACATGTAATATCCAGGTAATTCGAGCTGTTTCTCTCGTGCACTCCCCTTTGATAGTGCTATCACTCTAAGTTATCACATGTTTTCTCATGTTCAACTTTTCATTCTGTTACTCGAAGGGGTGTGAAAATACGGGCGTGCGTGACAGGGATGGTCAAATACTGTCATCCTGGGTGGTAATCAGCGCTTCAAACGTCTTTGACGACATGGCAGGCGCCATGCAGGCCTATTTATGCTGATATCTCGACCATGTTTGCGAGCGTGTATGCTGCCTTTGCAAAGAAATGGCGAGAAACGCGCTAAAGCGTCTTATTTCAGTGACATTATTCTAGAACATGGACTAGTTGTCCGGTTGGATGAACATGTTCATGGTGGTAGAGAATATAAAAGAGAAATATTTCATGCAAAGCAGGATTAGTTAGGCCCACAGGGAAAGTACGAAGCAACAGAGGGTAGAGAATTGCAAAGGACGGGTCCACAATAGTTTTCATTGTCACAACAAACACTTCCTGTGATACTTAAGAGGCGGGGTGATACTTAAGGATTTCGTGTACTTCTGGTGCGTTTTTCTCAATTTCTGCGTCATTTTAGTTGTTCCCGGGGGCCACTTAATCAATATAGCGAATAATCTTAAAATGGAAGTTTATCGTGAACACTGCCTTTAACTAGTTTTTGCACGGAAAGTAATCGAAGAGAACAAGTCATATACGCCGACATTCTGCTATCTTCCGAGCTTATGAGCGTCCAATTGTGAATAGATTGGTGATGCTTCAGAATCCCTTCCAGAATCCCTTCGAGTTGTGCATCGATGAATTATTTCGGCTGGCTCAATACGTCCTATGTGACTATAAAGCGCCGTTCTGCCATGGTTGATCTTCTCCTGGGGTCGTATTCGCCATCAACCCGCCGGGGAGTCGAAGGGTAAATGAGGTGAAATTTCAGTGCAAAGTGCGCGCTCCACGGCCACCTCTCGCCTCCCTTGGCTTCCCTCGCGACCGCCGGAATTTTTCGAATAGCATATCTGAAGAATGGCCGCTTCGCGATGGAATCTTTATCTTTTCGCAGTGATATCGATACGTAACACAGTTTGCATTTCCATCTAACCTGGTGTAAGACGGGATGATCTGCTCCTCTGCCGCGCGCGGTATCATCCCTTCCGCTTCCCTTCGACTACCCTCGGCGGGTTGTTGGCGAATACGACCCCTGGTATGTCTGCAAGAATACATGCCATTATACGGCAAAATTCACATGGTTCCTACACGTGCTGGTGCGGAGCGGAGGCTAGAGGCAGTGAGAGAGCGGAGGGCAGACGGAGGACCAGGCGTCGCGCGCGCCGCTCGCGCCTCGAATGATGTGAATTACGACGTTATAGAGGGTACGTTCATGTAAGGAGATACAGTAATAATGGGTGAACAAGAAACTCGATTTTACCCGTAACTCGACTAAGATGAGCTAAACTGGATCCAGGCAGACCACTTACTTGACGGCTATTTCGCGGGTATCTCGCGGCGAGAATTATTTGGCGGCTATTTTGCGGCCAGCATTATTTAGCGGGTAATTGGCGGCTTTTTCGGGTTATATCGCGGCGGGCTTTATTTGGCGGGTATTTTGTGGCTCTTGCGCGGTCAGCAGGCATTTCACAGCTATTTCGCGGCTACTCCTTGGCCAAAACTCTCAGAGTAGCTGCTTCTTGCTCGGGCAATAAGCCCATCCTAGCTTTTTTTTTGAAACTATGTACACGCAGAGGTGCGCGACGCGGCTCCACGCCAACACGCAACTCGGCCGGTGCACCGAGCACCAACGGGGGCCGCCAGCTCCTTTTGTCTGAGCCGTTGCCATGAGGGGCGGGGCCCTGTAACCTAGAATGTGCCCGCCGCCTGCGGCCCATTGTAATGAATGGGGATAGGGATAGAGAGAAAGGAAAAACAATGGGAACGTGAACTGATGACTGACATGATGAAACTGGGCATAGCACTATTATTGGATGACGGTAGCATCACGTGAACCTAGGGTTTTTTGGGGTACGGTAGCGCCATACCGACGCAAGAATCTGCGGAAATGTTTTCGAGACTGCAGGAGAATGGGGAACCGCAGTTTCGGTGTCTCCGCCGTTCGAGAAGGGTCGTTACGGACCCCTTTTGCCTTTTCTGAACTTTTCTTGCCTCGCCCGTCGCGATCGACCTTCTCATGCACTGGTTTGTAGTAGCGAGTTTTTTAGCAGGTTCTAGTAGGTCCTAGTTGATTCCAGCAGGTTCAGTTCATTTACTATTCCGTGTTGTGTTGCCTGTTGTGTATTTCGCGCGGTATTATTTAATAGTTAAAGTTTAATAAGCTTGTTTCAAAGGAGCGTGTCGTGTACTGGCTTTGAGGGTTTCCTCTCATCCTGTTCGTGTAGGGATTTAACAAAAAACTTAAAAACTGTTCACGATGAATCTGGATGTTCAGCTTCCCACAGAATATGATAAGTCAAGTGCTTACTGTGACAACAGCGTCAGGAAGAACTGCGGAAAAGGACGACAAAGTGCTTTTTTCGGCCCAAGCAGGACCTCTCGTGACGTCATATTTTTGAGAATGTAAGGATTGACCAGTGTGAAGGAATGAAGTCTTTCCATGTAATAATGTGATCCACCTTATCCTTTGCGACTTATCGAAGCCATTCCCTTTGCTGACCGGCTGTTTACGTGCTCAAGTTCTTCAGAAAGGGTTAGTTTGAGGGGCGGGTAGCCCAATGGGTTGACTGGCCCACGCAATTTCCACCCACTTCCCGAAGATTTCGTGACTCTCTCTTCAATGTTTTGATCGGCAGGTCCCAAAGCTCACGCCTCTGTGAAAAAAGCTAGACATTTTTCTATCGTGACGACTGCCTTTAACTCCACGATTGCAATACCGACGAAGTGAAAGCGGGTTCGGCACGGGATGCTCTCAAGGGAGAATCAGTTGCGTCTGTGACAATTTTTTCCATGAAACAGTTCATAGAAAGACGCTACAGTATCTGACAACAAAGAAAATCTACAATCAGGCATGATATCAACCACCGTAACCCACCCATATCACTTCATTCATCATGGTTTTGAAGCGGTTGCTGCTTCATACATATCTATGATCTAGTTCCGCAATCGCTTTCAGCTCGCTAACTCTCATTATCACAGTCGTAGAAGCGGAGCGGTTGTTCTGAGAATTCATAGTTGAATTTTTTCAAAAACAACCGCTTCGCTGATTGTGATAATGAGAATTGAACGCGATTGCGGAACTGAACTATATCTCTGCCTTAATGAGGACCACCGTTCTCCCTCACAGATGTACTTTATCGACAGGGTTACTGAGGTTTTCATCTTGTCCGGTTGTAGGTTTTCTTTTTTGTCAATATCCGCTTCCCAACCTCAACTCCGCCGTGCATCAGTGCCGAGTATTACATCTGGAAGACTACGGGTGAAACTATACGGTACAGCTGCGACAAGTCGTCCATTTCAATGGTTTATCGGCAAGAAAATTCGATAAATTTCTACTGTGAAATGGTCAATGTTCATAGAACGACTTATTTTTGCGAGACTTGATAGAACTTCAATTATAAGATACAATAATAGTGACCGCCTGATGATCATCGTCGTTTAGATGCCGGTTTGTGGTGACTGAAAATTAGGTAAATGTCTGGCTATGCACTGATTCACCAATTTAGCACAGCAGCAAAACTCACAATCCTTTCGTTTTCTTGAACTTCCTCTGAATCACAATTTTGGTCAGATCAGAAGAAGCAATCCTCTACAATTTTGAAAAATAGTAATAAATTTCTTACCGGCCCAGTGTCGACTGCCGCGTCTTTTATGTCGTCTCCTCCACCTGTTCGTGAATCGATTTTCGTCTTCGGAGAGCTAGCAGCGTCAGTGCCCACAAAACGCTCAAACACTGATTTCTCTTCCCCCTGAAAAGCTTCGTGAGACAGTATTCTCGGTTGAACTCAAGAAAAACTCGTTGTAAACTTGGTCACATGATGTCATGGTATGGAAGGACGATAGAACGACGCGCTCTTTATTCGACTAGTCATTTCATTGTTCTTTAGATATTAGCATGCCTACACAACAGGCGCAACAGGAAGACGAGGCGCCACATCTCATACATGGGAAGCTGGCCTCCCCGCTGCGGTTCGTGACATGAGCAGTAACCTTGTTGTGAGAGACAATTCCGTGTCCATGGATTAGACCCCACAAGCACCTTAAAGATAACCATGCTGGGACGGGGATAAATGTTATTACCTCCAAGCTGCGTGCTGCAACAGCGGTTCGCCTAAGCCGCTAGAGAAGCCGTGCACCAAATGTACTGTCGTTCTCGGGTCTAAATTCCTGTCAGCATTTGCGAACTACGGCTTTTCCATCATGCGACACGTGATAAAACCACTAGTGACGTGTGGCTCTCGATCATCACCAGCCACGGGGCGGTGAGTCTCGGTGAAATATAATTATTGATGAGGAAGTTACGACGAAAACGCCACCGCTCCGCGCTGTGATAATTGAAAACAGGAGTTCACTTGCAATGAACCAGCGTCTACTTAGGTCCCACCAAAGCTTGACTGTGTGTCCCTCATTGTCCTTACAGTTATGCCATTTTGTTTGGTGATGATACGTAATTTTCTCTCCGTCGCATGGAAAATATTGGTGGAAAATTTTGAATGGCAGTTTTAGTGATTTTCTTGTTATCCAGAAAAAATCATGTTGGTTGGTGTGATAAAAACGAGGAGAGAGCGATATGCGCCGATGCTGTACGGGCTTCGTGATATAATGCAGTGGGAATTCTAGTTATAAAAAACGTTTTCTGGGCTCCAAAATTTTTTTCTGGAACAACAAATTGTTTTGTAGAGGTGCAAGTAATTTTGTATGGAGAAAGCAGCGCGAGCGATCCCCTGAGTTGCTTGCTCCACGGCAACTGTTAGCGTGAGTGGTTCTTTGACGGGACACAAAAACGGGTGTCACTCATTGGAAAGTTACTCTAAGAACTAATTGCTTTCTGGCGGTGGTTATGGCTTAGTCTAGGGGCATGGAGATGATCAGCCCAAAACGGTATCAAAATATCGTGAGATCAATTCGTTTCTACAGCACAGGACACTTGGCACCTGGTACCCATAAACTTGAATACTGTCCGCTACTCAATATGTATAGCCAGTAAACTTTGGATCCGACTCATTTCGGAAAACTGCCAAAGCTGTTTTTCTCTTGACCAAATCAACCTAAAGTAAACTCCAAATACCGTGCGGTACCGATTGCCACAAGGGCATGAAAGGATGATATCGGTTGCATAGCTATATCAGACCGACCGACTCAAACTATCAAACGAAAATTGCAGAGTATTTTATGGCTCTGTGGCAATCGGTACCGCACGATATTTTTCGTCTAGTTCAACCTAATCCTTAAAAAGAAATTGTTTTCCAATCGAAACTCGTTGCAACATTCATGCAAGGACAGAAACGTCGACGACTTCATTGTAGTGTTCGTAAAATGATGGTTATTTGAAATGACTCGGATATCCGAAAAAATCGGATATTTCAAAATTTCTTGTCACAGAATCTCCTAATTACCTAACAGTTGAGATCATTATGCCTTTCTAGTTCAGATACATCTGGCGTTAACGTTTCCGTTTAGGGTGAAGCCGATGAGAGCGATTTTTGCAATCGTCCTGGAGTCGGATCCAATGTATTGTTCCCGCCCGCGCGTGCTTTCATAGTGCACCGCTCTTCCCGCTCGTGCCGCGCTCGCGGTGAGGACTATGAAGATGCTTTAGGATCTCTCGAAACTTAGAGTGCTGACCAAATGAAGAGAATATGGGCTCACAAAACAAATATGTGTAGCCTAGCTCCCTCATTCCCGCTAGTCAGAGTAATGATTTCCGGGCTCATTTTGTCAGGATCTCCTTATCACTGTTATATTTTGCCATGACCGACCGCTCCACTGCTTGCTACACCCGAAATCTTTCGAGCAAGATCAGCTTTAGATATGTGTGGACGGTCCGAAAAGCTTATTCACAATAGAGCACTAGTCGCAACATAAGAAGGTTTCGCTCATTGACTGCAATCGATCCACGGGTGACGCAACCCATATTGTTGAAGTAGGTTCCTCTTCGGCCAGCTCTATTCCGCTTGAGTAGTTATGTTCCAAAGGCCCAAAGCCTCGAAACGAGCACTGCTCTTGGTAAGGAATTTGAGATGAGCGGAGAAGCAAAAGAGGAGCTAGTATACTGGGACGCGAGAGAAAGGGGTCATGACGCAGCCGATTGAGGCAATGTGAGCACGGCCGTGCGAATTACTCTAGGTGGTTACGATACCAACAGCGTCACAAGCTCCCGACTCCATTCAAGAGCGATAGCATGGCGCTTTTCCACATGGGGTTTGTGTCATTTATAGAAAGCCGCCACGCCGTTACAATCTCGCACTTGTACCACTGTGTTTTCTACACAACAACCGCAAGATTTGTATGATAGCTGTACCACCTCGTGGAGCGGCTTCCCTAAAATATAATATGGACGATATATGAAGGAAGAATGTCCCTTGGATGTAAATCAGTGTTGGAGAGGCATTCTCACTGTGTTTGGTCTTTTGTTTAACTTTTGAATGTATTCAAATATAGCTCGAACTCCCTCCGACCATATTTGCCCTTTAGATCTTGGCTCAGAGGAGAACACTTTATTTGACGAAGTTAACAGGTACAATAATTACAACAACGCGAGGGTTCAAAAGATGATAGTACTGGTCATTGCATAACATGCATCAAAGAAAAACTCTACTAATAATGTAAGGCTGCACGTACGGATAAACATAGGAAGGGGGGAGATAGTAAAAAGGAAATGAAGAAAAAGGGGGTGCTGCCGGTTGGTAGAACTCCGAAGCGACAATTTCTATCTGACCAATGCTACTTCAGGAGCCCTCAAGGCTTCATGGTACGTAACGTCGGCATGGATCCTAATAAGACTGCGTTCACTATTGAAGGTTGGTGCAAACTCGGTGTCATATGCTACAGCATAGGTGCACAGAGTTTGCGCCAATCTCTAATGGGGAACGCAAAGTCTCATTAGGAGCCATGCCAATGTTACGACCCTTTCGACAACTTTTCTTCAACTCCTGGACCTAATAGTTGGGTTGGTGAGTTTCTTCTCTCCCTTTCACACGGTTTTCCGTGCTTGCAATCCTTCTCTGCACTGTTCACGATAAATTTCGTTATCCAGTTTTTACGTAAGAAACAAGTGTTGAGATTGTTGTCAGAAGTAGAGCGGCGCCGAAAAATTGGAGGCGACCCCAAGAAAATTGTGTCCTTTCGTTCGTTAATGATATGCGTTTACAGAAGCAGCTGTTTGGTCTACTTGATGTTTGGAAAACTCCCTCTTGATTTCGTGTGGCAGCGGCTCAATGCTGACCGTTTCATCATCGAGCAACTCGCCCGCGAAAAGTGCACGAAGAATACAACAAGTGAATTTACAGCGTTTTTTGAATCTTTTGCTGCCATTAGGTAGGTTTATCGGAGAAAAGTCGAGGATGTCATTTATCGTGAACAGTGCCTTTAACATGAGTTTGTCATCTATTCATGGCACATATAGTGCACAGACACTTGAACATTTCTGTCTATTGTTATAATAATTGTGTGTCAATCAAACCTCGAATTAAGTGTTCTGTTTTGAGGCAAGAACAAGGGAGCATTTGAAGATGTTTGCACGGCTCCTTCTATAAATTCTATGTATGGCCGACATCAATCCTAGTGATACATTGCGTTTCCCATTGAAGATTGACGAAAAATCGGTACACCAATCTTATAGCATATGGCAACGAATTTGCGCCATCCTTCAGCAGGGAGCTCAAAGTATCACAAGGAGCCATGTCGACGTCATGCGTAGGCCCGTCGGCAACGAGTGACCGCACTTTCTTTCAAAGAAAGATGTCTTATATCCATTCCAGCTAAAGCGCAATCCGATCTCATAAAATCTGTAGAAAACTGAGTAACGAATAGTATCGTGAACATTGCCGTCACTTATCAGAACAAGACATTCACATCATTTCAGATGTTGGGAAGGCTAGTCATGTTCCAGTTGGTCTACCCGTTCGTTGTCAAAAGCTACTATGGAGCTCCCAGCTTTAACTGGGTAGGCACCACTTTGTGAATGAAGGTTGCCATGGAGCGACAGTGTGGGCTTCCTTCACTTGCTGAGATAGCTGTTGCGGTATTGGAGGACTGAAATGTTTTCGTATGAGAAGCGCGGTCAATACAGTGTTTCCAGCTCAATGAATTTTTACAAGGCGTGGATACACAACAGTCGTACTAGGTAACCTACGTCGCCGCGTTCGAAATTGGTGTGAAGTTGCCCCATCGTTTTGAAATTCAAGGTGGATTCTCTTTACTTGTTCGATACCGATGCGATCGCATGAACGCCCTTGATGTTCGTGTATTCCTGCACGAACAACCTAGGAACCCAATTGGGAAGAAACTACAATCACTCCATTAGTTCATGGGTAATTTCTCGCCTCTCAATCTCAGTTAAAGCGCAAATAGTGCAGGACCTACTCGACCTAATTAGGAACTCCACAAAAATGTATCTCGCCGATACTGCCTTCAAATTAGAATTTACCTTCTCCATCGTGATGGCAAATGTTTGCTCCGAATTCATCTGCTGCTTCAGAAAAGTGACAACCTGAGAGTATTATAGATTGTAAGGTCGGTACTCGACATTTACCCGTCTATTTCCCAAATGTATGAATGACACAAGGCCTCTAAAATGAATGTTATTCACGGAAAGACCCATTCTGTTCAAACTAGAAGACAAGTCAGGTATATTTGGGAAATAGAGGGTTCAATTTACAAGATAATGACTACCTCATTCATATCAGCTCTAACAGCTGGATCCTTCACATATATTCGTTCACGGAGAAATTTACGAAAAGAGGCGGGACAGGAATCTGGCAGTGTCAACATCTTGCCCTCCACAAGCTGCAATGAGGCACTTAGAACATAACATGAACTAAAAACATTTTTTTTTGAAAATGATTGTAAAGGCAGTTCTCACGATTAATTTAACTTCCGATATCTCCACGGCTTACGGAAGGTCTGGTGCCCTATAGAGCGAAGCATGCTTAGAAGGGACACGAAAGACGCGTTTTTGAGCAAAAATTGGCCCTCGGCTCTATTCTAAGGACCGGGGGGGGGCACTCATAGAAATGAAAAGATTATATCACAGTCACTCACAAGATCGTTTGGTATCACTGTGATAGCAAATGTTTCTGTTTTAAATATTTTGTTGGGTCTTAGTTGAGAGTAGGGCTCACTTTCACTTCTGACTTGAGACCTGAGTGCCCCCCCCCGCTCCTTAGGATGAAGCCTAGGCCCTCTCCTGTTTACGTTGATTTCTGAGAGTGGAGGGATTAACCGCTATAAGGATGATACCTATCAGTACAATGAAGCGATCAGCTCACTTATCAGCCCTTCCTTGACTTGATAATTCCTGTAATCGAGTCTTCATTTTTTCATTTCAAGGGGGCGGGTCTGGGGCATCAGGCGTGTCTGAGGCACCAAAACGCTTGTTTGCAGCCGTTATTTTGCCGCCTTTGGCTCGTTTTCTGCCGTTCTGTCAACACTGGGAGCCTAGGATCGTTCTCGCCTATCATTTCACTGTGGAAAGTCAACGAGGATGATCATCGTGAACGTTGCCTTTAAGCTTTCTAGATATTCATCTTGAGGAAGAGCTTAACGTGAGCATTACCCCTTTTTTAACATCAGCATTAGAGTAGCCATCCCATGGTTCTTTTCCGTTCGCAAAGATTTCGTACACCATGACACCGTAACTGAAGACGTACGTTTTCAACGAAAACGTAAACGTCAGTATGGTTTCCGGGGCAAGAAGCCATTTTATGGGCAACTTCCGAGAACTGCGGATTGTGTAGTTCGTGCCTAGCCGTGACAAACCAAAATCGCTTATCTTCACCTGCAACATTGAAAATACACGCTTTCACCACAGCTTCTTCAATCTTTTCATAGAGATATGTACATATTACCAGCATATACTCACCACTTTAAGATCCTCCGAAAGCAAACAATTCCTGGCGGCCAGATCCATATGTATGCAACTTTGTTTGTGAAGGTATTCCACACCCTGCGCTGATCCTTTGCACATCGTCATTTTCTCAAGCACAGAGACCTTTTCGCCGCGTTTTTGAAGAAAATCACAGAGTGATCCACCTTAATATTATTAACTTTCAATAACAGTTAAATTTTCATCTATACTGTCCGTCTTACACGATTTTAGGAGGTTTTTTGCCGTAACTGCAGTTTAACGTCGCAGTGCACGTTACGGTATGTTTGCACAAGGTGTTGAATTGATCGCAAAACGCTTGGCTCCGGGCGAGACTGAACCTCCAAAAACCTCCAAAAATCGTGTAAGACTTAACTAGGGCCACATCTTGACAGGTCTACGACTGTTAGATAGTCTCTGACGGTATATCTGTTTCATCCCGTTATGCGGGTGAAAGGATGTTTGCTTCGGTGAAGATATACCGAGCAGTTGAGTGAGAGCGGCGCTGGTGCTTTGGTGATGCAGAGCGATAAGGCGCTCCCCCGGAAAGGGAATATGCTGGTTCAATCTCGCCCGGAGCCAAGCGTTTTGCAATCAACTCAACACCTTGTGTAAATATACTGTCCGTGTTAAACAGTCACAATCATGATATTGATTGAAACGATTTCCCCTAATGCATTTGGAAATTTCGTCACGGTTAATCCAGATTTCTGCAAGACAAGAGGTTCCTCCATGTTCTGTGGCTTACTGCAGGTTACGGCTGTTATATTTGAACCCAATCCGAAAACATTGCTCTGGGCACTTTGAAAATTGCTGACACAACATTTTGAAGCACTTCAATTGAGGGAGAAATCTGTCAGTTATGGTGAGAATCTGCGAAATTATTGATTCAAGGCATGCGTACGGCTGATGTATCTAGTGTCAACCGTGTGAGGCCGGATTCGTCAAGGCATTTTCCATGGTAAGTTAGCGTTATCGGCTAACTGCAACCGTTATCAGACGATTATAAATTGCCAACGGCACAAAATTCTCACGGTTAACAAAACTGTTGATGCCTAATTGATAAAGGGTAGGGTTTATACAAAAGAAATAAAGAGCAGTGTGTTACATTCACACACCATCCTTCTCCTGAGGTAGACGGTGAAGCTCTAAACAGACCTGGGAGTAGAGAAGCAGCCTCACCGGTGATAAAACTATCAAGATATCGGGTCCTTAACATGGAAAACACTGGAAAGAAAAACTTCTACACTTCCATGAAAATTTTGTGCCGCTGGCAAATTATAAACTTTTACCGTTATCAGTTATTCACAATCTCGCTGACTCACTGATAACGACCGCGGATAGCCGATAACGCTAACTTAACATAGAAAATGCTTTGATGAATCCGGCCTATGGTCTGCGTCATTCAATAAGACAGCCGCGAGGTAAAAGAGGCACACGGGAAATTGTGGCTATCGATTGTAGACGCTTAGCCTAATAGCTGGGTGCATCAAAAATCTCTTTCGATAACTAAGTCATACAAGTTGCTAGAAGTCAAATATCGGCAATATCCTAGGCAGGGGGGGTACTCAGGATTTGGATTGAACCGTTTGGGGGAGGCACTCAAGAAAATGAAATGATTCATTCGTGAAAAATGAAAATTCGTGATGATATCAGACACCTGATAGCGTAATCAATCATTGTTTTCATGGAACTCTATGGAAATATTTCGATTTCTCAAAGCTGTATCATTCATTATCCAACTGAATCCTGAGGCCCCCCACACGGTGTCATACCCAGGATTCAAGTCAGAAATCAATTGATCCACCGATCGGTAGCCCTATAAATCGAAGTATTTCCATAGAATTTCAATGGAAACAATGTTTGACAGCAATTTCAAGCATTTTTATAATGTTTTTTGTTCATTTCTAAGAGCGTCCCCCAAGATTTACGGGTCCCCCCCCGTCTAGGATAGTGCCCTAATATCTACCTTTGACAAGCTCGAGGAGAATGTACAATGGTTGCTCATCGACAGCGACTCCATACAGCCGAACAATATTTCGATGCTTGAAATTTCGGATTAGCCGGGCTTCTCGCATCATTTCTTTAATTTTGGCTTTACTCATTTCGCCCGTTCCTTTCGTCTGCAAAATACATTCTCAGATTTACGCATTTTCTCGAAACCACTCACTAAGTACCAATTTGATGGCACATTCAAGAGTTTGATCTTTTTTTTTGAGCGTTCCTTCCCGTACTTCACCATATGCTCCCGCACCAATGAGTTTTCCCACTTGAACATCACTGTGTTGAAATTCCCATCGCTGTTGAAGGACAGGACTTTTTAAAACAAATTTAGCCTGAAAAACGACGAGTATTACTCATGTGGAAAACAACTCTCTGATATAGTTCTTACTTTGTGCATAGTTGCTGGATGCGCTTGATAATACTCCACAAGCTCCTTTAGGGAGTCAAACATTTTGACGCTTTCCACATAATATTTGAGACCATGTCTCCGAATAATAATATTCTTTAGCTGCAAGTGAGAACCATTTTCGTTCCCTGTTTTGCTTGCCTATCAAGTTTTTTCCCTAGCAATGTTTGCCGTAATCATATAGAATTCTCCCTCGTGTCAGAGCTTATTTCCAACAACTTAAAGGCATCGTACGCGCACAAAACCGTACATACATTATTTTTCCATGTTTTTTGTGTAGCTTGGCCTCTCTAGCGAACGAAAGTGTCGAAGGAGCCCATGAACCTTCATTTGTAAAGGAAGGTCAATCGGAACACATTGTATATATGAATTTGAATTTCGCGCCAAAATCCTTTTTGAAGTGTTTCTGCTTTTGGAGGCCTCGTCACTGCCATTTTCGGAGTTTTTCTGCATGTGGAGTTCGTGCCGCAACTATTTTTCATGCTGTCTTACGGTCGCACCAACATTCTAGGAAAAAGTGCTAGATGACTGGTGAGAATTGGTGGCGGATCTTCATCTCTGACGCCTTCCAACCTCATTGCCCAACGTTTTTGTCGCACCAAAGTTTACCAGTGTGGTCTACGGGCTCAATCATGAAATTGAGACTGAAAAATGAAAACTGATTTCTAGCGCGATCGATGCCTTTAACGAGGTGAATGAATACTATTATGATTTCCGACAAAGACACTGATGCTGGGACACAGCCGACTCTGGACAAACTATGGCGAGGGGTTTTAAAGGGAGGCAGGGCTCAGCATGAGGCGGTATGGAGGATTACAATGCTGAGAATCTCTCAGTCCAAATATGTTTTCCCCCAAAAGAAGCGTGCTTAAAGTCCTAGGAAAAAGTTCCGGAGATTTATCGAGTGTTCACCCTGGTTTCGGGAGTGTCGGCTTTTGGGCCCGCAGTGGAACCCTATGCGAGCAGAAATGGACGAGAGACGATATAAAATGACAGACCGGCGCCGTCAGAAAAGGAAGCCGCGTTGAAACTGTTATCACACTACCTTGAAAGCGGAGCGGTTGTTTCTCCAACTCTAACATTTGATTTCTCAGAAACAACCGCTCGACTTTTATGATAAAGCTATGGTATAAAACTACTACTTCGGGGGTGGGCAACTCAGGATTCATTTGGAGAATGAGTGATAACGCATTCAGAAATCGAAGTATAGTCTACAGCAATGTTTAAAGGACCTCGTGAGGTTAAAAGCACGCCCATGCCGATCACTTTTTCCGCAGGGCTACCGTAACCATTCTTGAACAAAACATGATAACGAATGTAAACACACGCTCATAACATGCGGGGTATAAAAGAGGGGAGGAGCGGTATGCATTCATTCACACACCGCTCTCCTCGAGAAGCCACTGGGGAGTGGCTGAGGAGGTCGAAATTGTGCAAACATGTTTGTTGGCTATTAAGATGTGCTCATAACCATGCTGACACTTGGAAAAATTTTAAAGGAGGGTTACGGTAGCCCTGCGGAAAAAATGATTGGCATGAGCGTGCTTGTCGTGAGGTTGCGGACTTGCCCTAACATACGGTACTTTGTTAGTAGTATCACTCATTTTTCATGAACAGCTTCGATAGATAGGTGAGTCTGTGTGTTCACCGATAGGACTACATCTGTGGAAGCAATGAAAACAGGTGAGAATGTGAGAGCGGAAGCCAAAACTCACCGACCAATCTTAGTTATTTAAAAAAAGTGAGTGATAACACTATCAGGCTACAGTATGTTAAGAAGAAATCCGCAACCTCACCAGGTCCTACTAACATTGCTGTAGACTGTATTCTCATAGAGTTCCCTGAAAACGATGACTGATTACGCTATCAGGTGTCACAAGTTTATAATTTGCCACAGGGGCACGCCCATTCCGATAATTTTTTCCTAAGAGCTACCGTAAACATTCTTGAACAAAACATGATAACGAACGATAACACACGCTCATAACATGCGGGGTATAAAAGGGCAGAGGAGCGGTGTGCATTCATTCACACACCGCTCTCTTCAAGCCACTGGGAAGTGGCTGAGGAGGTCGAAATTGTGCAAACATGTTTGTTGGCTATTACGATGTGCTCATATCTAAGCTGACACTTGGAAAATTTTTAGAAGAGGGTTACGGTAGCCCAGCGGAAGAAATTATCTGCATGAGCGTGCTCGTATTTGCCAATGGCACAAAATTCTCACGGAAGTGTAATGGTTTTTCTTTCAAGAGTTTTCCATGTTTTTTTGCCTGATACCGTGACAATAAGAGAAGCGGTCGTGCTGTTATCCTACATTATAGTCCGTGTAGAGCCTCAACTACACAAGCACGCTCATGCCGATCATTTTTTCCGCAGGGCTACCGTAACCCTCCTTTGAAATTTTTCCAAGTGTCAGCACATCTTAATAGCCAACAAACATGTTTGCACAATTTCGACCTACTCAGCCACTCCCCAGTGGCTTCTCGAGGAGAGCGGTGTGTGAATGAATGCATACCGCTCCTCCGCTCTTTTATACCCGGCATGTTATGAGCGTGTGTTTACATTCGTTATCATGTTTTGTTCAAGAATGGTTACGGTAGCCCTGCGGAAAAAGTGATCGGCATGGGCGTGCTTTTCTCAACTACTGGCCCATGAAGGATGACGGTGCGCGAATGAAGACACCCCGCTCTCTATCTCTTTTATAACTTTATCAATTGGGTATCATCAGTTTTGTTTACCGTGAGAATTTTGTGCCGGTGGTAAATTATAATCGTCTATCAGGTGTCTGATATCAGCGCGAATTCTCCTTTCCATGCATTAGCCATTTCATTTTCTCGAGTGCCCCCAAACTAGATTCAATCCCCTTAGGTGGGCCCCGGTCCTGGATGGAGCCGTTCGCATTTGGCAGGTGTTACACAAGGATAGCGTACTCCGGAATATCGGTATGGAGCTTCGGGGGTCGGACCTGCTCCGCGCGCGGTCGCGGCGCGGCTCAGCTAATCACTGTCATTTCAGCCCCATCGCAACACTGATTAGCGAAACGAATGAGGAATCAATAAGTGCTAATGGAAATACAACTACTTACACTGAAACATTGAAAACAAGTAATTGCAAGGGGAGATTAACATTATTGTTTGAAATCGCATGTTCGTCGAGCTGTACGTGGTGTGTTCATTCACGGGGTAACGCGCCAATATTACGCCATTTTTTCCATTTTCCTCGCTATTTTGGGCTGCGGATGGTTCAAGTATTAGTGGCATTTTTCCTGCGATTTCTTTGGGTGCAAAGCTAGTTGGTGAGAGCCACTAACGTTTGAGTTATGAAAATGAAACAGGATAGATTTAGCCTACACCCAGGGGATTTCCGTTCAAACTGATTTCCACCCCCGAAATACCCGATACACGATAGATTTAGCCTCCACGCAGGGAATTTCGTCCCCTGAGCGACGGTGCAGCCGCAGGCTGCACCGTCCACATAGAGCTGCTCTGACTGATTTCCATCCCGTAAATACCCGATACACGATAGATTTAGCCTCCACGCAGGGGATTTCCTCCCCTGAGCAACGGTGCAGCCGCAGGCTGCACCGTCCACATAGGCCTTTGTGAAGCATGGTCTCACATTGTATGTTCTTCCGGTGTTGGTGTATTCTCAAGGAAAAAAACGAATTTTAATTGTATTTGAAAAGCTTGGTATTCGGAAAAAGTAAACTCCAAAAAGATAAAGTGCACCGGATTATGTGAGTATTCTGCAGGATGGTTGGAAGCAATCATTCGATTTCCTCCTTTTTCTGATTTATTTAACGGTCTAGTCCGATATGGCTAATAGTTTTCACATTGGTTGCAGCTGTTGTGTGGAAAATTTACGCTTTCTTTGATATGTCGAACGTCATGACGACGCTTTGGAACGCTTGCGCTCATTTTTTTTATTCACATCCGGTTTTTCTATCATGCTCATGAGATTGCGTGTATTAAACACTCAACGTTCAGGTTATCTTCCCATGTGTCTCGTTTTTACTCGTTTGAAAGCATCCAAGTTATAAAATCTAATAAATAATCGGCGTTCTGGTGGCTATTGACGATTTTTGAGTAAATTGCTCTCAAAATAATACTCTGCTAAATTTCGTATACGAAATCATCCCATATGTTGACACTGCTGACGATTGGGGCACTGCCGAGAGCCTTTGTGCCGAGGGATTGCTGCCGAGCCGTGCTCAGCGCATGTCCGCGACGGGACCGCAGGTCCGACCCCCGAAGCTCCCTACTCGCACTCGTGTACTCCGCAATCATTCGGGAATCTCAAACTTCGTCCCAGAGATTGGACTGTGCCATGAAGTTCTAAAGTGTGTCCGAATGAGACTGGCCGACCATGCGGCCGTCTTGCGTGGCAGGTGGTCGTCGTATGTGCCGCTCTCGGACGAGTGTTCAAACGGCTGCCACCCCCTCCCCCTCGGCTGCAGAACTGATTCATTTCTTGTTGCCAGCCGCTGCCGGCCCACTCCTAGTTAATGGCTGCGGGAAAGCCTCGCTGTCGTTTCGCATGCTCGTCCGAGAGCGGCGCACGCGACAGCGGCTTGCACCGTACGACGGCCGCATGGTCGGCCAGTCTCATTCGAACGCACTTTACATGCTTCCCTCCGACTACGTTCATACCGCCAACCTTAACTGGAGATGGTGCTGGTACCAACTGAGAAACGGTCGCATCGCAGGGAGAAACCTCTGTTAAAACCGACAGAATGATAGCTCGTTTGCTTTGCATATCTGTCTCCACCTGCAAGTATGAATTGAGGAATCTTACAGTAAATAGACCAAAACTAACACCTACAGTTTTTTCACCGCATCCAACTTCGCTTACTCGCAGTAGGTAATCACCCTCATTTTTGAGTACAAATAACAAATCTTCACGAGGTAAATAGCCGTGATAGAACTTGAACTCCTTCAGCACCTTAATAATCAACTGAAGACTCCTTCGTAGTTCAGCGATATAGGCGGCTCCGAACCTTCTCTTCTTCCCTTTCTTGTTGTTCATTCTTGTTAACCTCCACATCGCACTCGACCGAGTCCTGGACCCCCATCGTAGGCGTTAGTATATTAAAAAGTGAATCATGCATACCAACAGTTGCTTTTATAGTACGGATTATCGTAATCACATCCTGTGTAAACAGCTCATGAAAGCATTAAAGATAGGTCTGCGCAGACTTCATGCAGATGAATAGCGTAGTGCACCAGACGCTGCACATTGTCAGAAGATATTGAAGCGGTCGTTGGAAATCAGTACGCTGTATCCATTCCATCTGATGGCTAAAATCGCGTCGGATCAGATTTTCGGATATTGCTGACTTTGCGAAACCGACTCATCGGATAAAACGGATACTGGCCCAAACGAGAATTTCGGATGACGGATCCTATCCGAAACGAGAATTTTTGACCGGATCGGTTATCGGATAAAATCGGATCCTTCGGACGGTTCAGATGAAAAAACGGATAAGAAAAATTTCAAGTAGTACCGAAGATTTCATTCCGTGTATTTAAGCAAACACCATTGACGCAGCTGGAAGCGTGATTACGTTTAAGCCGATTTCTGGCAGGATTGCTGTCCTCGTGTTGAGCAGAACGATAAAAACGCTTGTCGTGTCTATCTATGCGCCCACGGAGCCAAGTTCCGACGTTGACAAAGACGCATTCTCCGCGCAACTCCAAGACGTTCTGAATGCGATCCCGAAAACCGATGTTACCATTGTAGCAGGCGATTTCAATGCAAGAGTCGGGAGTGTCAGAACAGGATGGGAAGAAGTGCTTGGAAAGTTAAGCGTCGGTGGAATAAACGATAACGGTTTACGTTTGCTTTCGTTTGCGGCATTTAAGGGGCTTGTAATTGGAAACAGTCTATTTCAACGTCCACGGAAGCATCAGCTAACATGGAGGAGTTCGACTGGACAAGATATAGCCACCTTGGGTTACGTGCTGGTAAACTCCCGTTTCAGGTCTTCGCTAAAAGATGACGACCTAGGCGAGCGGCGCCCTCTAAAAAGAAGTTGGACTGGTCCCATTTGCTGACACCTGGAACAAGAGAAATGTTTCAAATCGCGCTGTCAAATCGCTTTTCAGTGCTGGAAGATTCGATGTCCGTGGACGAGCATGAAAAGCAAACAGCTGATGTACTTCTACAATGTGCAGAGCCTCTCTGCCCTGTTATTCGCCGGCGAACACAGCCATGGATACCGGACGAGTCTCTACGTCTTGTGGATGAGCGGCAGCAAGTAAAGCTAAGCGACTTCGGGCGTTATCGGCAACTGTGTCGAGAGCTACGTCGAAAGTTGAGAGAGGAGCGAGAGTCTTACTGGAATAAGATAGCCGACGAACTAGAGGAGGCGTCTGCAAGAAATAACCATCGCACATTGTATAGTACACTAAACCGTCTCAGAAAGAAGACCAATTCAGCTAGCGATTGTATTAGGAATATGGACGCCCCCTATGTGCGTTCTCTGGATGAGCGCCTGTTACGATGGAAGCAGTTCTTCAGCGAACTCTACAGTCACGATGCACCACAACGCCCGCTTGACGAGCCTCTACCAGTTGAAGTGCCACAGGAAGCGATGCTTGACTCTGAACCCACTCTAGACGAAGTGAGAGCGGCAATTATGGGTCTCAAAAACGAGAAGGCGCCTGGCGTAGACAACGTAACTGCTGAAGCGATTAAGGCAAATGGTTATGTGTCGCAACGACGGTTACATCAACTGATCACCCTCGTCTGGCAGTCAGAAAGCGTCCCATCTACCTGGAAGAAGGCTATCGTCGTGCCTGTTCACAAAAAGGGCGATACCAGGGACTGTAAAAACTATCGCGGAATCAGTCTGTTATCAATCGTTGGTAAAGTCTTCATGAAGATAATCCAGTGCAGACTTCAATGCCATCGGGAGCATACCAGTCGCGAGGAACAGGCAGGATTTCGTCCTGGTCGAGGCTGCGCTGATCAAATATTCGCATTTCGTCAACTTATGGAGGAAAGGATCCGCTGTGGAAAGCGGGTTGTTCTAATCTTTATGGACTTAAAGTTGGCCTTTAAAGGCAGTGGTCACGATGAAAAACTTTATCGAAAAAACTACAAAAATCGGCTTAGATCGAAAACAGCTGAAAAACTATGAAGGTAGCGCGGTGAAAAACGGTCTACAAATAGAGTTTCTAGGGCCCAAAGAAGCTAGTTCGTGCACACGTGCACAGCGATGACGAAACAGATCGCAGTCTCATGCCGAGCAGTCAAAAATCATCGACATTCAGAGGACGAAATAAATGCAAATTTAACGAATAAAAACAGTTGAATAATGAAAGCATCACTTCAGTCAATGTTTTTGACTAGATGTGTACATAAATTCGAAAGTTCATGGATTGACATTCAATTTCAAGCCAGCTGATGTTCTTGATATAAGAGGTCATCGATGCCGATGATGTGGAGAGGGCTCGTCCACCATCAAAAGACAAGAAAGTTCAGGTTTCAAATTTGGCCCAAAACAGTGGTTTCCTCGCGATTTTTTCTTATAGGTCCTACTACTCGAGACCCAGGAAAGGATTTGGAGAGAAAAAGACGACAAGCATATTTGATCGCGACCACTGCCTTTAATTGCGTACACTCGCCTGCCTTATGGAGAACATTGGAGTGCGAACACGTGCCGGGAAAAATTGTGAAGCTTCTGCAGGAAACATACAACGGTTCAGCTAGCTGCGTCCGCGTCGGGGATAAGCTGTCTGAAGAATTCGCGGTCAGTGCAGGAGTACGGCAAGGAGATGTAATTTTGCCACTGCTCTTCAACACTGTTGTTGACGCCATAATGAGGAAGGCCTTCAAAGATAGAAGAGGGGTCCAATATGGCGATAACGTGTTTGTCACGGACTTGATGTTCGCGGACGACAGCGCTGTGTTCACTGATAATGATAAGGAAGCTACGGATTTGATGAAGGATGTAGCGGAGATCGCAGAACCGTACGGTCTACGGATAAACAAAGACAAGACTAAAGTCATGACGTTAGACGGATCACGTGCTTCTGTGTTCTTCGAAGAAGCTGAGCTCCAACAAGTCGAGGAGTTCAAGTACCTAGGATCGGTAGTGCAGCAGCGCAAGGTGGTGGCCGCAACAGAGATACAAGGCAGGATCGGGCAGGCGTGTGCTGCTTTTCCTTCTTTAGGTTGGTGTCTGTGGAAAAAGGGCAATGTGTCAATCAAGACCAAGATGCGGATCTTCCGATCACTTATAATGCCGAATCTACTGTACGGGTCGGAGTCGTGGACCTTACTCAAAACGGATCTCAGCAAGCTGGAGGTTTTCCAAATGCGGTGTTTGCGTCAAATTCTCGGAACAACGTTAAGAGATCGCGTTCGCAACGACGTTATTCGGGACAGCTGCGACCATTAACCGACGATCGAAGAACGAATCCGAACGAGGAGGTTGCGTTGGTTTGGGCACGTATGCAGAATGGAAGTCAGCCGACTACCGCACAGCTTGTTATGAGAAAGCGCCCAACACTGTGGAAGGTCGAGAGAACAGCCCCGAAGAAGACGTGGTTGAAGCAAGTCGGAGCTGATCTGAAACCTCAACGGTGCAGTGTCGTTAATGCTAAAATAATTACGGCTAATCGTTCTGAATGGAAGCGTATCGTTCAGGCCACACGAGCTCCTATGGCACCTACAGCAGTGTACTGGTTGAGAGGTCATCCCGCTCCGCCAGCCGCCAGCTAATGGGATGAGTGAGTGAGTGAGTGAAACACCATTCTAAAACCAAATGTAATCTTCAAATATTAATCGTAGAAACAAACGAATCACCTGTTTTGGGAAATTTTAAAGCAATAGTTGACATGAGCAGTTGGACCGGTGCTAGCAAACCTTCAGATTGAAAAAAAATACAACAAACTATCGTGGTGACCATAAAACAAGACTTATTTGGAGATCTCGGACTGTTATGGTTGCCTTAACAGTCGACAAAATAGTCGACGCGTTTAGTCGACTATTTCGGTGTCGTCTTCCGACACATCTTCCTCTCCGAAAGTAGATTTGTGACCATACAAGTCGGCTTCATCATAATCGGATTTGACCTCACTGCGACACTTATCGACGACTACATGTTGGTGCAGAGAAAATTTCGAGGTCTGACGTTTGGAGAGTAATGAAGCGCAGCGAATCCTGGGCAATTTAGTATTTGGGGCCGCATTCCTCGCAACGGGTTCGGCCGCGGCACGCCGCTGCTCGCGCAGGAATTGCAACAGCGGAAACCAGGAGCCTTTTGAGGTAACCAAAATGAGGCGTGAGCAAAATGCTCTGGTCGTACACAGCACGAAACATAAAAAAGTTCGAGCACAAGCTACAGGAATTATTTCGTCTGCTTTTTTCAATGTTAGCGTCTGGAAAAAGCGGTCAACTTCACAAAACCCACAGTTTTCCTCAGCTTTCAAAATCCGGATAGTAAAAGACCCAGAGGTTTGATATTCTATACAAAGTTGTTTTTCTAAGTGAGCTTATTGGGCAGATAAAGGACCACCTAAGATCGCGGCGGGTACGAATGCTCATAGAATCGTGACTAAGCTCCGGTTCTCCGCCACTAAATGGAACACTGGGATTTTGACAAATTCAAGTACAGGTGAGAAACGTCCTTCCTGGATCCCTCTCCACGTTTCCACGAGAACACACGTACGTATACGTGCTGCTGCAGCCAATTCACGCCACAACATTCTGCGTGCCGTTGCTGGCACCGCCGGGGGCAGCACAAAGGAAGTTCAACGTGAAACGTATAGAGCCATGGTACTGCATGTTTCGGAACCTCCGAGCACTCGCGTAGAGGGGTGCAGATGGCTGAGCACACACGTTTCATGACAGAATAGTTGTCTGCTGCTCAGCCCAATCCAGTGTATGGCGGTGTGCCTCCCCTAGTCGATGATGGTGAAGCTGACCTGCCCAGGCGTACTCGAACCATCCTAGCAGGTCTTAGAAGCGGTCATTCTACCTACGTCAAGGCCTACGCACAGAGGATTGACCAGTCAGTCTCCGATGAATGCCCTGATTGCCAACGTGTTGGACATGATTTATTGCATCTAATTCATGTCCGGTTAGACCTACAACCCTGTCCTCTAGATAAATGTTACAAGCCGTGAGAGATTGCCATCTTTTTGCGCCTCTGATGCGATGCTTTCTAATGACTGAGAAAAATAATAGTAGACGAAAGAATCTTCTGGATTTCGGAATTTCAATTTCGGCGCCAGCAATGCGTCAAAATACATGTGCGCGCGATAATCACAGGCGCACGTCGACGGAGATTGATATCAAATTTCGGACAAGGCATAAACAGTGGGCAGTGGGTCAGATATCACCTTCAGGGCGCGATTGTTGAATTGAGTAAAATGAACAAATCTTTACGGTCCGAAATTATCCGATTTTCAACCGAAATTATCAGATTTTCATCCGAAGTTATCCGATTTTCATCCGATTTCGATCCGATCGATTATCCGTTTTCAACCGTTTTTCTATCCAATTATCCGGTTTTCTGATCGAATCCTTCGGTTTTGACTTTTCCGGATATCGGATATTTCGGATACCTTGTTTTTTCGTCCGATCGGATTTGGGATCATTCCGAAATCACCATTGTGACGTCGGATCGGATTTCGGATGATTATCCGATCGGATTATCCTACCCGGATATCCGAAACTCGGATGGAATGTATATTCCATACTAAGCAGCACCGGTCTTAAAGTAAGAATATGATAAGAATGATTGCAGAGTCTAACTAGTGATCATTTATACTTTTTCTCAAGGTGTCCCAATAGAAAAGCGCGTTCTGACGCAGATTTCAAAAATTCACACAAAAGAGCTCCGAGTAGAAGCTTCTTACTCAACAGCTGCAGATAGTGTTCGATGCTGGTCAACCCTGCTTTCACATTGCTAGCAGTCGTGCAAGATACGTGCTCGCATGGTGTTTTCTACCTATCACTTTCTCCGAGCAGTTCTCCCGCCAATAATGCAGCAGCATGAAAAAGTAGAAATAAGGATAGCGAAATTATTCGGTGACTGATGAGCTCTACGCGCTAATGCGGAATAACCTAACCATTTCCTGATGAATCCGACTGTAAAGATTGCATTCCTATTCGGACACACTAATACTTGTAGACGTCAGTGCGATTAACTGGAGAACTTTTAATAAAAAAATTTATTTGCCTGAAACTTTATTCAGTTTATATGTGACAAACAGCGCAGTGAATTGGTGAGCCGGCATGCTCCTAATGCTTCTACCCAATTCAACACTGTGCTCTTGCATCAGCCTCTGAAAACTTGGCTCTTGCTTCTACCATGGCTGAATCCAGAAGAATTACAATGTTGTTTTTACTTATGGCCAGTGCTAAATGAAAATGGTTGTATAAGATGAATGCGGATGACATCCAATTTTGTATGACCATTGGATCCCCAGAAGATGCCAACAAGTTACATGTAGCTCTTCAACAATTAGTCAAATGAGTGAGTTTGCCACTAGCTGTTGAAAAAAACTCGTGCAAAGAAGATTGGAAATAATTCAATGAAAATGTTTCACTATATTGGAGAAACGAATCTAAAAATCTTCGAAGAAGTTTTTTGAAAAAGAGGTCTAGGTTTTTCACATGAATGACAGCCTAGATTTTGAGTTGCATTAGGAAATGATAGTAAGAAAGGCTATGGTTCGTGCACATATTCTCTTCCGACTATTCGAAACAAAAAACAGGAACATACTATTCAAAGAATACAAGACCTATGAATGTACTACATTCCATCTGTTGTCGAGAACGGAACCTACACGTATTAATCCTTATAAACACTGCTAATGAGGCGCTTCTCTTTAAAGGCAGCATACACGCTCGTAAACGTGGTTCAGATAACTACGTGAATCGAACCGTATGGCTTACAACCATGGATGTGCGTAATAGAAAATTTGTAATTCGTCAGTCGTTAGTCGTTCAACTGGCCAAAACCCTCGTTAGTCGTTAGTCGTTAATCGTTAATCGTAAGGAATTTAGGCTTTGAAAAGTTGAGGCAGAAAAAAGCCCTTATGAATAGAAAAAGAAGGAAGGCATAACAAATTTTTAAGGAAATCGGAGGAAAAAATATTTTCCAAAACATTCATGGCGATTAAACACCTAAACAATTTATCTTTAGGGAACCTACTTTAAACTGCAAACCTACTTGTACATAAATCAAAATATAAATCAAAGCCTAATACTCTTGAGAATGTGTTTATCGATTTTTGTCCTTTTTTCCGGTGAGGGAATAAGCGATATGGGGAACCGGGGAAACCTTGAGCTATTCGCTTTTTTCAGTCCAAAATTTGCAGACTATACATATGATGGTATATGAGATCTATCCCATGGTGACAACACGGAGAACTGCGCCAACTTTGCACTGTTTATTCTTTTCCCAGCGTTGCGAGTTGAGCGCGCGCGTCGTTTCGAGCTTGCTCCCAAAATGGTGGAGAGGTCGCAAGAAATCAGAATTCAAATGAAAACTTTAACTACTCATAGATCTCAGCACCACATTATAGAAATCGCATATCTCGAATTTATGACTGAAAGTCGGAGGAAGGCGCCCTTTACAATCCAATCATCGGATGTAGTTCCTGTGGGTGCGCAGTTGTGGCCTGCATGCACCGCTCCACATTATTTCCTCTGATAATGCCCGCTTCAAAAATTTCCGCTGAAACCGGTCAGTGTCGGAACTGGTTCAGTGAGCCAACCATAAAGTCGTGCGACCGACACGAAGTCGCGCAAACGCTGCACGGGACCTTTCGCAACGTTCGTTTGAGTTCATAATGTGGGGGTTCCAGATCTGTGAAGCAGTTTCACTATAAATAATAAATATTGAAGGCTATGGTTACTTTGCACTATCCACCGCGAAAAACCAACAGGGAACCATGTATCATTTCTGGAGTAATCATTGGTTTGAAGCGCGATGTGAATGACTATTGATTTTCTAACGAATTTTGGGATTGCTTACGAAAATATTTTTAAATTCGTTAGTCGTTAGTCGTTAGACGTAACACCCAAAAAGCCCGTTAGTCGTTAAATTCGTTAGCCGTTAGTCGTAATTACGCACATCCCTGCTTACAACATAATGCTTACGCATTTTGGGGTGCCAAAAACAACCCACAATGCCGCTACATGGGTTAGAAGTTGGCGCCGCCCTCTATTTTCATGCCCCCTGTATTTGCCCTTTTCCTCCAACGCAGGGTTGTTGGGCCATCTTTGCCGTCAGTGACGTGTGTGGTTCACTTGTAAGGCAATCTACCAACAGTACCGACTTTGAATATGACCCAGCAACCTTGCGTTACAGGGAAAGGGCAAATACAAGGGGCGTGAAAATACAGGTCGGGGCCAACTTCTAACTCATGTATCGGCATTGTTGGTCGTTTTTGACACTTGAAAATGCGTAGGCGTTGTAATCTGGGCCATGCGATTCCATTTCCGTAGTTATCTCAATCACGTTTACGAGCGTGTATGCTGCCTTTGAAGGCACAGCTCAACTTCAGAGTCGTTTTTCTGTTTTCCGGCCTATCTCAAAAACGGGGTCAAGCTGATTCCAATGATGTCACTGGAGCAATACAAGACACATTGGGAACGGAGTTATGGCTTCTCAGAAAGAGCTGCGGAAGCATGTTGGACGAGTTGTCCGAGGCGTGTAACTTCCGCCATTTGCAACCGATATATGCAGGCCTCCAGGATTAGAGAGAGGCTAAGAATGAAGGGAAGAATGAGCCATTGACCGGAAAACATGGCTGATCTCAGGGTGGCCGTCTTGTGGCGCCAAACAATGAGGAGAGTGAGCGGATCGGAGGGAGGGGCTAGGAAGTGCTATTGGTCGGCGCCACTTCGGTAACCAACAGCGCTGCGTAGCCCTTCCCTCTGATAAGCCTAATCTTATCACTGTTTGGCGCCACAAGACGACCACCCCTCATCTCACCACTATTGAGCGGCATGAGGGTATATAGGGTGGGTATACTTCACAATCATGAGGTAATCTGTGATTTGGTCCCTGAGCTTGGACTGTACCTTTAAAGGCATACACGCTCGTAAACGTGGTTGAGATAACTACGGAAATAGAATGGTATGGCTCAGAAAACAACGCCCACTCATTTGAAAGCATCAAAAACGACACAAAATGCCGCTACATGAGTAAAAATTTGGCCCGGACCCTCTATTTCTCCGTCCTCTGTATTTGTGCCCTCCTCGAAAACAGAGGTGATGGGCCATTCTCACCGTCGTCGATGTAAGGTAGACTCTGTTTCATTCCAATTGAACTCATGTTTTCGGTTATCACAGCGCGGAGGTGTGGCTTTCTCGTCGAAACCTCCTTATCATTAGTTATATTTCACCGAGGCCCACCGCTCCGCTACAGGTGATAATCGAAATCAACAGTTCACTACGGCTGTACCAGAGCTTATGTCCAAATGAGACGGTTGGCCCAAGCGGTCCGCGAGCGTGTTGATCGGCCGTCATGAAGGCAATTTTCGAACATGTGGATCGATTAGCAGGAATATCAGACGATCAGCGAATAATATCCCTGTCAGGTGTCTCCGAGTTGTTGAAAAGCTCGTCTGAAGAATGTCATTGTGACGGCCGCTCGCACGCACGCCAACCGTGTGGGCAGACAGTCTCATTCGTACAAACTGCACAGTAGAGGCAAACGTATCGGAACCAGGGATGTGCGGCAAACGATTTTGAGATTTCGGCAAACGTCAATCGGCAAGAAAATCCCAAAAACGGCCGACAAACGGCAAACGGCAAAAACCTTATCCCTTAGATTGACCCAAAAGTTAATCATATGTGCCGCTCTAGTTGTTTTTCTTTTTTCCAATACCTATGTCAACATTCTAGTAATTCCAATTCAAGGAAGGAGTTCTATTTCAAGGCATCAGATGAACATAAACAAGACATGTGGGACCTCATGGAAGTCAAAAAAAAAAATCGCCGCTGCGGCTTGGCGAGGAAGCCAATATGGTGGGGATAGTGCCGCTACGGCTCCATGGCATTACCGCTGCGGCTCCGCGGAGGTGCGGCTGTGGCTCCACGATTGGTGGCTGCACTCTGACAAAGCAGGATCGACTGCGAGTAACCTAAACGAAATGAGTCATAATACAACTGAGTGGGCCTACGAACAAAAATACACACCTGCGGTGCTTGCGTCCTCTGCCTGTTAGGAACAGAGTGTATTCCCGTTATTGCGACTTTGGGGATACGGGATGCACGTCATGCACAATCGCGTTCTATCATGCATAACAGTGAATCGTAGTCGAAGCGGATTCGCTGATGCATCCTCGCGAAGTTCGTGCGGTTCCAACACGGAACTGCCGCGGTATTGTCGCTGCAATGTCGCGGCGTCGACGACTTTCAAGACACTGCAACAGAATCTCCGCGACACAGTAATCATCACGGAGCTGCTGCAGCACTACCGTGGAACCATCGCGGCACAGTCGAGGGTCGAGGTCAAGGAGATTTCTCTGTCAGCTCGCCTTAAAGGCAGTGTTCACGATAAATTTCACTTCCGATATCTCCACGGTTTACGGAAAGTCTGGTGCCCTATATAGCAAGGCATGCTTAAAAAGGACACGGAAGACGCGTTTTTGAGCCAAAATAGGCTCTCCCTTGTTTACACTGATTTTTGAGCGTAGGAGGAATTGACCGCTAGAAGGATGATACCTATCACTGCAATGAAGCAAACAGCTCACTTATCAGCTCTTCCTTCACTTGATCATTCCTATAATCTGAATCTTCATTTGTTCCTTTCAAGGGGAGGATCTGGGGCACGGGGCGTGTCTAGGGCACCAAAACGCTTGTTTGCAGCCGTTATTTTGCCACTCCTGGCTCGTTTTCTACCGTTCCTTTGGCACTGGGAGCCTAGGATCCTTCTCCCCTATCATTTTACTGTGGAAAGTCAACGAGGATTATCATCGTGAACACTGCCTTTAAAGGCAGCAGACACGCTCAAAAATGGTATCGATTTTATGACATAAGTCAAAGGTTTGGAGCTGGTTGCATTGGGAACCGACGAAAAACTAACGAAAACTGTGTGCGAATAGAGGAATAACGGTTATTTTGTTATCAGGTGGAAGTGGACGAGTCTTACGGCGCGCGGCTGAAACAGCGAATATTGACAACAAAACGGTTGAGATAGAGAAGCCGATATACTTTTACAGCCTGTACTGGAACGTTAACCTCGTTGGAAGCATCAAAAACCAGCCAAAGGGACCGTATTAGTACTATCAATCTGGACGAGTTTCTATTTTGGGGCAGGATTGCAGAAGCAGCGCGGGGGGGGCGGGGTTGCAGAAATTTTTCGATTTGCATTGCTGAAATTTAGTAGTTTTGACTCGTTTTTGACACTTCCAACGGCGTGAGCAGTCTACTAGTAGCCATACGACTTCAGAAACGTAATTATCTCAACAATTTTTTTTCTCGAGCGTGTCTGCTGCCTTTAAATTATAGTTCTGCTCGAGTTTACAGCGAGCTGAATAAAGTTTAAAAAAACTTCAGAAATTTTTTTTTAATCGATATTTTCGCAGAAAAGGCAGAATGAACATTTTTTGGGGAATTTTCACATACTTTGCGCATCTAATGGCTCATAACGTGGCATGCGAGTGCGTAGTCTCAGCAATATCTGGTCCCTTTCCTGAAAACCGTCACATAAAAAGCTCGCGCTCTGCTGCAGTTTACCGCGAACTTACCGCGAGTGAACTTGCGGTTTTGAGCTTACTCACTACCACCCCAGATAAGTAAAAACCACGGACAACGGTTGAGCAAACAACGGATATTCGGATTACCCCTAGTGCCTTCATGGCCGCGATCATAGTCGGCGTCTCCTTTCAACGTTTTGCCGATTTCGCGGCAAAAATAACAAAAAATTCGGCAAACGACAAACGGCAAAAAAGTCCCAAAAATGGCCGGCGAACGACAAACGACAAACGACAGACGGCAAACGGCAATTGCCGCACATCCCTGATCGGAACCCCACATTCAATAGAATTTTCTGATCTAAGATTTGTTGACCAGGAGATCAACACCTTTACCAAGTTGATTGTGATTCAATATTGTTTACAGGAGGATTATTTCTGCAGAATCGCAAGCAATTTGCACATAATCATGTATTTTCTCTTCGGCTTTCGCCGCCGCCCAAAGTTTAAAGGCAGTGTTCACGATAAAAATCGTTTTTCTGTTTTTCCGCCTATCTTGAAAACGGCCCCATACTGATTCCAATGATGTCTCTGAAATTGTATAAGACCTTCTGGGAACGGAGTTATGGTCCCTTAAAATTTGAGCTAAGGAAACATGGTGGACGAGTTGTCCGAGGCTTGTAACTTCCATCTTTTGCAGCCGATGTGTGCGAGCTGACCTGAGTAAAGAGAGAAGTTGAGAATGAAGGGAAGAAGGGGGCTAATGATCAGAAATCATCGCTCATCTCACGATCTCGAGCATTCATTTGTTCACGTCGGTGGGCGTGTGATGCGCTTTTGGGGTTTTCAATGCGCTCGAAGTTGCAACTTCGGGCTCTTTTGGGGCTCTTCCTGGCTCGTTTTCATGCGTTCTTTCGACGTCAACGTTACAGTGTGCCCTTCCACTACCCATTCCTGGTGGAAACTGAAACACATTTTTTATCGTGAACACTGCCTTTAAGTATTGATCAGCTACCTATTAGATGAATAAAGACTTTCTGTACAAATGTGAAAGGGGATATTGCTCGAGTTCTGAGGGCAGACACCTCCTCGGCGGCAGTGTGATACTTCGCACCGGAAAAGTTTCACTACTAAACGTCAACAAGAAGCCCTATGAATTACAGTTCTGAATGAGCTTTGCGTGAGCTTTGGGTGGTACAAAAAATACAATAAGCAAACCACATACATCTAAGGCGGCAACGAATGACCCAGCACCCCTGTTTCAGAGGAGAACGGCAAATCCAGGGACGGGTCGTTTTTGACCCTTCAGAATAATGTGTTCTAAGACATGACTAAAGCCCCTTTCATAGTTTGCCGGCCGACGTCGGAAGACTCATTACCGAATGTGTAATATCTATCTACCCTACACTACCCATCTTTTTTATCTTTACTTATCAAATTTGATAACGACTCGTCCGACGTCGGCCGGTAAACTATGAAAGGGGCTTTACTTGACTTGAATTAATCGGTAGGCTTTCGCCTGACGCGGTCATTCCGCATCTTCACCGAGGTATGCCGTCCTAGAAGTCAACCGCGTCCATTTTTTCACGGTCTTCAGCCACAATTTGAACACATTTTATCCAGCTGTCACTATTTCATTTCCTGCGAAACGAAACATCGCGCCTGAACTGTCTTTCGATGCCGAGTGACTTCAAATCCTCTTCAACCACATCCGTCCAGAATTTTAGCCTACGCCCAGGTGGCCGTTTCCGGACAGGATTTGGAAGCATTCTTAAAGCGTGTTGTACGAGACGATCCGGCGTTCTTCTTAGTATATGCCCGAGCAGACGAAGTCGACTTTCCATTGCTGCTTGAGATGGCGTTAGGAGATTCTGGCACCTCCCTCGTGTCAAGCATTGATGTACTGCGTCGATCTCCTTGTAAAGGTATTCGTTATGGCATACGCGCGGCCAGAAATATCCAAGCAAACGCCTAAAAAGCTTCCTCTCCGTGCAATCCAACCCTTCCATCTGCGTCTTCGGTGCTGCCCACGTCTCGAATCCGTAAATCATGATAGGGCGAATAGCGAATAGGTAGACGCGCAACTTGACTTCCTTCGCGATGTTGGTAGACCACAAACACTTGGTTAGAGAATTAAATGCAGACGCAGCTTTCGCACATCGTTGTCGATTATCCGCTGCATAACTAACACCGTTCTTCAGCAAACAGCCCAAAAGGCAGAAATCATCCACCAGTTCGATACGTTGTCCGTCCACACAAACTACCGTTGAAGGCCTCTGAGAGACCCACATCTGCTTGCATTTGTCGGGACGAAGACGAAGTCCATAGGCTGCGGCATACTTCAAAACGAGGTACACAATCCTTTGCAGTTTTGCGTTGTTTTCAGCGAATAACACAATGTCGTCGGCGTACTCCAGGTCGACAAGAGAGCGTCCTGATGGTGTTAGGATCACATCCGCAGGAAACTGTTCTGCAACTCTGCGCATAATGTCATCAAAGGCGAAGTTGAAAAGAAAAGGTCCTGCAACGGCTCCTTGCCTTACTCCTGTTTTCACCTCGAAAGCTGACGTAAATCCGACAGGTGTACGAACTGCTGCTGTTGTTCCTTTGTTCATGTCCTCGATTAGCCGAACATACTTTTCCGGGACTTCATCTGCTCGCAGAGCATTGAGCAATCGATTACGATGAGGAGAGTCGAACGCGACTCCAAAGTCCGAAAAAGCAAGTTGTATTGGCTTCGAATACCGCTGCCGCGATATAATTACTCTTCTCACGACGAACACTTGCTCGATGGTCGATCTTCCAGGTCGAAAACCGGCTTGCTCATCTCTGATCGTTCCTTCACGAAGTTTGATAAGTCGTTCGAGAATGATACGTTCTAAAACCTTGTACATGACACGAAGTAGAGAGACTCCTCTATAGTTCTTAGGATCCGTGACCATATGGCACAAATATTGTTGGTCATTTCACGAATCCCAGACGGAGGGAGAGCTTTCAGCATTTCAGCAGTGATGTTGTCATCTCCACCTGCCTTTCCATTCTTCATTTTCCGGACACAACCCAAAACTTCAGACTCAGTCGGCGGTTCCTCACTGTTATCGTAATGTTCTCGCTGAACATGCGGGAGCTCAGGTACTGATGGCGCTGGACGATTCAGCAGTGAACTGAAGTAATCCTTCCATATTGGCAGCGTCGCATAACCAACTGCAACTCCATTGGTAGTGTTCAAGACAGGAGAACATCTCTTCATCTTCCCGCTATACTGTCGCAGCAACGTGTAGGCTTTCCTCGGATTCTTCTCCTCCCAAGCCTTCTCGAACTCCTTAGCTCTACACGTCCACTATCGTTCGCGGTCACTTTGAAGCTGCCGACGCAACTTCCTCCTCAGGCGCTTCTCCTCCACAAAGTTTACTGCAGTTCGGAGAGCACATACCTTGTTGTAAGTAGACGTCGTTTCCTCTGAGACGTAGGCGAACTTCTCCTCAGGCTGTACAACCGGGAGTGACTCTTTCGAAGCGTTCTGGATGCACTTGACAAAAGAATCCGCGTCGCGAAGTTTCTTCTTCGTCCGTACTCCGATGTGAATAGAAACGCGTTGTCGAAAATTCCTTCTGCATTCGTCATCTCTAAGACTTGTCATGTCAATCCTCTGGAGAAGCTAAGCCCCTCGCTTCCTCTTATGAATATTCGCAGTGAAGTTCAACAGAACAGGACGGTGATCCAATTCGAATGCGACATCCCACGCAGCTCTAGATCTTCGAATGTCCGATACTGGAATATTCCTCGTCAGGACATAGTCAAGCTGTAGTTTCAAAGTTGTCATCTTCCGCTTCCGCTGCTCTTGTGGCGATAGCTGGATTGATCCCTGCCACGTAAGCTGATGGCGGCGATGATTCCTCTTGAATGTCGATGCAATAATCAGACCACTGCGTTCACAAAAGTCGACAAAGTGGTAGCCATTGTCCGATGTTTGTTCCACTGGGTAGAATCATTTACCCAGTAATTCTGATTCCTGATCAAGTCCCATCTTCGCATTTGCGTCAATCTTCACGACCACAGCATGTTGACAAGGTATCCTGGTTAGCAACGTATTGAGTTCCTCATAGAACGCATCCTTCGAATTGTCCTCGGCGGTTTCAGTGGGCGCATGAGCACTCACTATCCACAGATTGAATCCTCTGTGATCCCGCATTCGTACGAATGCATTCCGGCACGACGTTGAGCCAAACTTCTTGACCATACCATTGAAATCCTTCCTTACAGCTATTGCACAGCCTCCCACTCTCTTATCGTCAGCGTTACCGCAGTAGATGGTGTACTCTCCGACGCTGATGACGGGTCTATCCTTGAGGCGGGTTTCCTGCAAAGCAGCAAACGGTGCATGGAAATAGCTCAGAAGCCTGGATAGCGCAGTTTTTTGGATATCACTCGACAGCGATCGACAGTTCAGGGTGGCGAAATTGTGGCTTGTGGCCAAAGACTCCATGGACTCCTTAGGTACGGATCCTAAGGTGTTATGGACCAGAGGCCTTAGTGTGCCGGACGGCGACACCTTTATGCAATGTATGGGATACTTTCGCGATATAGTTGTGCACGCTATATAGCACGAACGTTCCCTGTGTACACTCAAGCGCCTGCTGGGTTCAGTAGAAGCAGGGGCACCAACGAGCAGGTACCAACAGACTTGTATACACACCCCCAGTTCTAAGACATGCCATTCTATTTCCGTAATTATCTCAACCACGTTTAGGCCCCGGTCATAGTTGGATGAGCCGACGTCTCCAGCCCTGTCGATACACACAGAATGCATTGGAAATGGGATGCAAAAATCATTCGGTGTATCCCCCACCACACCCCCTGCACCCCCAACACCCCAGCACCCACCCGGTCGATACGTATGAACAACATGATGAGGTGAAGCTGAGGAAATCACTCGGTGTATCCCCCGCACCCCAACACCCCCGCATCCCCAACACCCCGCACCCCGGTCGATACGTATGTTTAAAATGATGGAGTGAGGTTGAGAAAATCACTCGATGTATCCGACGCGGTCGATATCCATGCAATACGTGGATGAGAAAATCACCGGGTGGGCGGGTCGATGATAAAACATTGCGTATCACTGGAAAGCTAACCTTACTGCTACCTCCGTTACTTCACCATACTCTCCTTCACTATTTCTCTGAACAGGTGCAATCCTGTTGGCCACGTAATCATCGTCATATCTAGTTGGATACATCGAGTGATTTTCTCAACCTCACTCCATCATTTTAAACATACGTATCGACCGGGTGGTTGTTGGGGGTGTTGGGGGGTGCGGGGGGTAGTTGGGGTGCGGGGGATACAGATGCAAATAGCACCAACTCTCACCGGGGCCTTACGAGCGTGTATGCTGCCTTCAAACTTTGCAAACTCACATGTTGAAGTATCATTATTGTCGACATAGACGCGGAAAACTGAAGTGCTCGGAAGTGGGTTTTCCGATACTTTTGTCCGCTACTGTATGCGGTTTCCTTATGGTACTTACTGTACTGCCCACAAACGTCGCCGGCGGGGGGAATGTCCAAGCACCCCTGTTTTGGAGGAGGACGGCAATCACTGGGGGCGGTCAGATACGGGGGCGGGCGAACATCTTACTCATGTAGCGGCATTGTGGATCATTTTTGACGCTTGAAAATGCGTAGAGGTTGTAATCTGAGCCATACCATTCTTTTTTTCGTGGTTATCTCAAACACGTTTACGAGCGTGTATGCTGCCTTCAAAGGCAGCATAATAAAACCGTATCCTAGTTTTCGATGTTTTTTGAACAGGTAAGTTTAGAAGTAGAGGTTAATAGGGAAGAATACCCACAGAACTCTCAAATTCCAGAGAGCAACAGTTTGAGGAAACCTCTGAAACATTTAATTACGCATGTTTGGTGTGTTCTGGGAAACTTCAGACAAAGTGTGAAACCTAGAGAATGTTTCGCGCTTCGAAGTTCTTAGGTAAGGTTTGTTTTCGTTTTTTTTCAGAACTTTTTCGAAGAAAGCAGCGAAACCGGGCCCGAATTCAATGAAAACGACCTCGAAAGTAATCTCCACGTTCGACTCTCTATGAACCTCGGCATCAGAATAATGGTGGACAGTTTGACTGTAGCAGGCACGAGGTGGTATGGTTTTATTGTAGACAAACGTTTTAGCGGTTTCGCCCTCTTCGGAGTCTGAACAAAGGTCGAATCTATGTGTAAAATTACTCGGCCAAACGTAGTTCTTACCCCCCAGAAATTCAAGACACAATTTTCCAAACAAATGGCTGGGATGCTTAAAGTTGAGTGACATACCTTTCCGTGGAACATCAGGTATTCGGTAGATAAACGGCGGGGTACCGAGATACCAGAAGGCAGTACCCCAAATCAGAAGGCTAATCTGATGCAGGGCTGTAGTTCCCGCGTTATATTTATACCCTCGTCCTTCCGGTTGACCTTGGGGTCCCTCGCATTGATCCAGAATGCCTCAAGCGCTTTCCGCGCACTTGTTTTGGCCTCCCGTGCTACTATCTCCACTCTCACCTCAAAATCTTCCCCGTCATGGCAATTAAATCTGTGGCAACCCAGCGCAGTACTAATTCGCGCCTTTTCATTCCCATCCAAGTGCTCTTTGATACGCACATGCAGTGGGCGGGCTGTTTCACCGATATATTCCTAGCCACAGCTCTGACATGTGATCTGATAATTAAGCACAGCAGCAGTACGGTCACCATCTCTGCCCGATGGGCAAATGACGCACTGTGGCGTGACGCATGCTCGATCATACTGACGATTCCGCACAATTGCCATTATAAATTATAGGGCGGGATGGCCACCAGAAATACAGTATTTTCCAATCCCGCTCCTCGAAGGCATTTTCTGACAGCGCTGCTCACATCGTCGGATATGAATGGCATTATGAAAGAAACTTATCGCCTTGTGGTATATTATGACTTCGCTGACCTTCGTGGGCGTTCCGCGACCTACCGGGAAAAAACCGTCGGAAAGCTGGTCGCTCTTTCTGAATGTTCAGATTCAACTAGCGGAGGGCAGGAAAATCACAAAATGGTACCGCAAACCTTCGAACAAGAATATCCTGGTCCACTGGCGGTCCGCGCATCCCACTCAGACATAACCTGCGGTTGTCAGAAACATGTTTCGCACTGCTGTAAATGTGTGTTCTAGAGAGGAGGAGCGTGAAGCGTCAAAAAGCCTAGCTTGTCGAGTAGCGACTTTTAATGGCTATGGACCACACGCGCGCACATCGCGGAACGCCCACGAAGGTAAGCGAAGTCATAATCTACCACAAGGCGAAAAAGTTCCTTTCATAATGCCATTCGTATCCGACGATGTGAGCCGCGCTGTCAAAAAATGCCTTCGAGGAGCGGGATTGGAAAGTACTGTATTTCTGGTGGCCATCCCGCCCAATAATTTATAATGGCAATTGTGCGGAATCGTCAATATGATCGTGCATGCGTCACGCCACAGTGCGTCATTTGCCCATCGGGCAGAGATGGTGACTGTACTGCTGCTGGGGTTAATTATCAGATCACATGTCAGAGCTGTGGCTAGGAATATATCGGTGAAACAGCCCGCCCACTGCATGTGCGTATCAAAGAGCCCTTGGATGGGAATGAAAAGGCGCGAATCAGTACTGCGCTGGGTTGCCACAGAATTAATTGCCATGACGGGGAAGATTTTGAGGTGAGAGTGGAGATAGTAGCACGGGAGGCAAAAACAAGGGCGCGAAAAGCGCTTGAGGCATTCTGGATTAATAGGGACCCCAAGGTCAACCGGAAGGACGAGGGTATAAATATAACGCGGGGACTACAGCCCCACATCAGATTAGCCGGCGCTTATAACGGCGTCAGCGTTTCGCGAGAAGCATTACGAGTATAATCGTGTCCCTGTTTCCCAGCAGATACTCGGACAGCTGAATCGGACAGGCGGATTTCTCAAGATCTGGGAAGAAGTTGAGGAATGAGTGATAAGGGAAAGCAGAGAAATGCGGGTAAGGCAAAGCCATTAGGGGTATGGTAGAAACGGTATCGTCGCTCCGACCAGCGACGGCAACGGCCTGTCGCGGAGCTCCGCCCTTTAAACCTGTCGCATTCGCAGGGCGCTGAACAGCGACAGGCTTCGGTATATTTGCAGTGTGCAGCCCTGCGCAACATGTCGCTGCGGCTCACGCGCGATAACTGTTCCTACGACAGCCGATGCCGCTGCGCTTATGCGGGTTCCGCCGCGATTTGTGCTAGATTTCATGTCTGTCGCTGACGACAGCGACAAAGTGTACCATACCTCTTGAACGTAGTTAGCTGTAAAATACTGAACGCAATCTATACTTATTACGTGTACTTAGTACGTGAAACTGTGGACAGTAAGTACATGGTTTCTCTTGTTTCACCATAGCCATAATATTTTTAGTGGTTACAGCTATTACTTGCTGTTTACGATTTACGATTTACGGTTTACGATTTACGGTGGTTTCGTCGTAATTACGTTTTACGATTTACGCACACCCCTGCTCGGTACTCCGTCGTCTATCTACCGAATACCTAGTGTTCCACGGACTTTGAAAAGGTGTGTCACTCAGCTTCAAGCATCCCAGCCATTTGTTTGGAAAATTTTGTCTGGAATTTCTGTGAGGTAAAAGCTACGTTTGGCCGAGTAATTTTACACATAGATTCGACCTTTTTCAGACTCCGAAGAGGGCGAAACCGCACATACAGTAAAACCATACCACCTCGTGCCTGCTACAGTCAACCTATCCGACCTCGAAAGTTATCCCAGAGTGCGCCAGCTTATCCCCGATCCGTCCCCCATTCGGACGAGCTTGTGGCGCCGCACATGTTTCGATGGCGAATTGCCATGCAATTCTGCCGAGTTCAGCCTAATCGATTAGCGCAGATTTCGCGATTAGCGCGAACTTACGGATATCAGCAGAGCCCATGATTCTCGTCCACGCCTTGAACGCTAGAAACCGTTATTTTAGCTCATTCTGAACATTTTTTTTCGATGTTTCTTTTCTATTACTTACCCCGCGACCGAGCAATCCCATTTTTGGGTCGAACTCGAGGGCGATAATTTTATTTATTTATTTATTATACGCCGTTGCCGACGCGCTCAAAAACAACGAAACAGCGCACAGAAATCTTGGAAAGAACAAAAATGTAAACTACAAAATAAAAAACAAAGAAAAAAAACTCAATGCAACTATTCAGCGGCGGAGAACAAGACTAATGCTTTGATCAACAAATTATTAGAGGGCAACCCTAGTTAGAGTTAGGAGCTGGTAAAGGTATAGAGGAGACAGTAAGAAAGAACTCTATCATCGTGGACACTGTCTTTAAAGGCCGAAAAATGAAATTTGATTAGATAATGAAGCTCAAAATTCTAACAGGCAGGATACAATTCGATCCCACGAATTTTTTCTTTACTAAACGATCTTGATTTAGAAGTACGAGGGCAGATTTTGGTATCTCCCAGTGCGTGAACCTGACAAGGGAAGGAGTATTACAGTAAACTCCAAATACCGTGCGGTACCGATTGCCGCAAGGGCATGATATGATGATATCGGTTGCATTGCTATATCAGACCGACCGACTCAAACTATCAAATTAAAATTGTAGAGTATTTTATGGCTCTACGGCAATCGGTACCGCACGGTATTTTTCGTCTAGTGAATATTACAAGACGAAATCCCCGCGTACAAAATATGCGTTTCTAGAATCGCCCAGGAATCAACCCATAGTACGTTTTAACGCTTAAATATGTTGCCATGAAGAACGAGGCGGCCAGACGTCATATACGAAGTCAGCGTCGGTAAACAGATGGCGAATCGACGCAGTGAATGTGGGTCCTACAGTGAGGAATTAGGTCAATTGTTTGAATCCATTCCGCACTCGTGGTTTTTGCACTCTTGTAGAGTACTACTACTTGTCTTCATCACGTAAAGTGTAGAAGATCAGCAGTTTTATCGTGCGAGAGCTTCTTGTAGAACTCTGAAGCGTCTCAGTCGTGAATGACTGATCCCCGCGGCTGGTGTTTTACTGTGAAAGTAATTAGACTTGCAACAAATTTATTGCTACGAGCACATGTTGTTATTGTGAACAAAGTGTTCAAAACAAAGGATTTTCTCACAATGAAAACAACGAATGGAGTGAACTTTTGAACAACCATCAAAATCACACAAGCCTACCAATTGAGGAGGAAAACAGTATTCGAGTGCAACTGTCGATGGCTTTCCATTCAACTTTCGAAGGAGTGCGTAATGCTTCACACGGGCCAAAGCCCCTCACTAGGTGTGGTAATACAAGCTGTGGGCAGAACATTGCAGGAGGCATCGCTTGAGGAGTTAGGTTGGAACGAGTGCTTGCAGACAAAAATCAAGATTGATTGGGAGAGGACGGCCTCGAAAAAATCGGACTGATCTGATGCAAATGCAATAAACTCATGCATAGTCTCAGAAAAAAAGCTTTTTTTGGAGAACTACTCTAGATTGTAGTAGCCAAAATACCATATTCCTATCTACAATAATCAACTTGAGTACCGAAAAAGAACCTCATTTTGTGTTCAGCGCCCCAAATAACCCTCTAGACGACGTTTGGGCAATGATTTGTCCAGGGGGGGGGCTTATTTGGGGTGCTGAACACAATCATCAGGTCCATTTCCGGTCTTTTGGGCGAATTCTGTCAGTTACGGCAGGTGCAATATCATCTAGCTATAGAAATCTATTTTAAAAAAAGCTCATAACTTCGTTCAGAGAAACGATTCGCCGCTGTAATGTAAAAGTTCAGACTTTTCTCAAAATTGATCTTAGAAACGCATATTTTCATTTAAATAGTCACGGCGTGTAATGATCCTTCCCCTTTGAGCACGAAACAAACCTCTCGAAAGGGATAAAGGCCAGGTTGATACTATATTTGTAATGTAAACAGCCTCTAGGAAAATGGTGTGTATGGTTTCCAAGGATTGTGAATCCGTTAGAATCTATGACAGACCATGTAGATTGATCCAACCGTGACATCCCCAAAATCGGGGGTGGCTCTACATATTTCAGCGAAACGTCCTGTACACGGCAGGAAATAGCGAGCGGATCTTTCGACGACGAAGTTAGTCAATGCAAAGCTGCTGATTTTCTGCATCACCTCAATAACCTTTCAATTCCCGCTCGTTCTGGCCGCTTAATTGCGGCCTTGCCTGCTCAGATTAAAACAGCCCACTTCCCGCCGACTAAGTCGGGCTAGTCGACTTCGCCCCCCCCCCCTCAATTTTGTGGCCGTGTCACAGCACGCCGCTTCCTGCGGAGAGAGAGGCCTTCCCATCTTCCTGCGGAGTGTCGGCGGGCAGTCGGCTATTCCTGGGGGTCATCGAACACTCACTCACCGATTCTCACATTGATATTATCATTGCACCACCCACTAGAGTGGAGCCAATGGACAATTGCTGAGCAGAGGACGCTGTGTTTAGACTCTTTCTAAAACCCGCGCTGTGTGCGACGCTGGTGTTGGGCAGATGAACCACTGTCCGTTAATGGCATTTGCGAATAGGAAGTTTGCAAGAACCAGTGAGTGTAGAAAGCTTTGCCGTAGAAGCTCACTCCTTACTTGTCAGGAGCAGTTCAAACTGAGGTTCCCACAAGGGAATTTTTAAAATTTCGTTTTAACAGACCTTTACTCAAAGGGTGATTTTCAACTGTGCCGCGAAATGCTTCAGGATTGTCTTCTGTCAGTCACCAGCTCAGCCGTAAGGCGGTGGAAGAAGGGCCGCAGAGTGCTTCTCTACCGCGTACGGGCAGTCAACGAAACGGCGCTGCCGACTACCCGCTACCGATCTATTGGCCTCCCGCGGGAAGGGTTACGGGACGCCGGCTAGTGGTGCCGCGGGAAGTGTGATGTCTCTATCTGAGTGCGCTTTACAGGCGACACGCGGATATGTCGCTCTACGGTCACCTTGGAATCGATGAATACACAAACAGATGTTTTTTTGCAGGGTCAGGCAGACCGTTCTTAAGGGCCTCGACGAAGCTACGTCCCCCACCAGGTATGTGCTGAAATAGTGTTGTGGAAACAAAAAACAGAAAATCCAGTTTGACAGAAAACAGAGAAAAATCTCCAAAATAGGCGGAAAACAGAAAACAGAAATTTTTAAAAAATCAATAAAAAGTGTTCAGACAAGTTTTTTCCACAGCATTAAATTTTCATACATTTGCAGGTTATAAATTTTTTAGCACAATTTTGAAAACCCAACAATTGACCAGGGTTCAAGGGTATAATTTACTCCGCTGGGTATATTTTTGCAATTCATCAAAAAATAAACCCTAATTTTCGGGGTATATAGGGGAGTATCCGATACCCGGCTGAAGGAGTCGGGTATCGGATACTATTGCCTCAACAAGGGTACTCCGTCTGCAGTTGGCTGCTCACGAAGTGCCAGAATGGAGAGAGCATTGCAAGTTTTTTTTTTAATTTTACTAACCTCGCTCCCTAATCGGAACTAAGTTCCGGTGCGCAGTTGCGGAAAACCGGTCCGATAAGGACATTATTTCAGTATGCACGCTGTTTTTTTTATATTTCATCCAGTGCTTCGTTCCCTTCTTGACTACATTTTCTTTCATGTTCGCGTAGAAATCATATAGGCCAAAATTTTTTTGGGAAAGAAAAAATTCCAAAATTTCAACGATCCCCGATATTAATGATTTCCTTAGCTTTATTTGAGTGAGTTACTAGACAGTTTGAAGTGCATGCTGATTCCGTGCAACTAACTATTTTGAAAAAAATTACATTTGCGCCGAAATTCTGGGAATCCCCTCAAATTTTCATTTTTTCTCTAAAAATTTCACAATTTTTTTCAACCCCCTGTTGCGCCGAGTCGTAACCCTGCTCAACCGTGACTGCTCAAAAATTACGAAAAATTCAAACCGAAATGCTCTCGAACAACATTAAGGGATCTTTAAAATATTCATCTTGGAGTAATGCTGCATTCTGTCAGATATATAACGCGCTCCTCCAATTTTTTTTGCAGCTCAATATTTGAAATTAAATATTTCAAAAGCATCAATAAATCTCAGAAAATAGATGAAAATCAAAGAACAAATTTCAATTTCTTTATGTTTAAATTGCTTGCGGCGTTCGGTAATGCTCATAAATGTATTCAGCAATATAAATAACCTATGTTCACTTGTTTCTATAACAATAGCATAATAATGTAAACTTTTATTTTAAATTATCACATTATTCGTCGTTCGGAAATGATAGGGACACTATCAAAAAACAAAAATTATCAAACAAGGATCAACACATACATGAAATCTAATATGATATCGCACCTCCAGAGTTGGAAATCAATTCAAAAATTCTATTCGGCATGGAAGTTATCAAATTGGATATCACATTTTTATCCAAATTTCTTCAGGCTCCGAGTACAGCGGCCTTTAGCTTGTCTACGGTCCCATACTGCTTGTTATTCGCGTAAATCTGGCGCACAATTATGCCCCAGATATTCTCTATCGGGTTGCAGTCAGGCCTACACGCGGGCCATTCCATCACGCAAACTCGGTTTTGTTGAAGCCACGCCTTTGTGGATCTGGAGACATGGACCGCAGCGTTATCTTGCTGGAAAATGTAGCGTTGACGCCTGTTTCCAGTGAAGAACGGCAGAAGATGCGCACGCAATGGTTCTTGATACTCCTCCGAATCCATCCGACACGAAGTGAAGGCGATTTCCAAAACGCCTTCGCTGCAGAATGCTCCCCAACACATCAGCGAACCGCCTCCGGAATTTCTTCGGCTAAATACCTTCGGATCCTTGCGAAGATCTCTCCAGTAGCATCGAGCACCGTCAGGTCCATCAAGGTTAAACTTCTTTTCGTCGGAGAAAATTACTTGGAACATGTTGCCTTTATCTTTTTAAATTTTGTCGGGTTTTTAGAGAATCCTTTACCTTTGACCAGTCTGTTGCCATGTTGTTCCTTGCAAACCGGAGTCGAGCTACTTTGTAGGCTTCTGAGAGTGATGTAGCCTTCTTCATCACTTGGCGGACGATGTTTTTGTCTGCGTTTACGCCGCTCCAAACAGTAGTCTTCGACACATCGAGCGACAACTGAGCCCTCACTTGGTTGAGAGACAGACTACTGTTTGAGCAGAGTCGGCTTATCCACCGTGCATCCCTGCCGCTGACCTTTCTTGGGCGTCCAGGACTCTTCGCCAAGCCGTAGGAGTCTGGATCTCGTAGGAACTGGCTGATGCTGTTGGGGGAACGTCCGAGCTGGGAGGCAATTAGACGTTGGCTCAGCCCGGCAGCGTTGAGGGCACGTATTTGGACTTGTTCGGAAACAGTAAGCGATGTACAGGCCATAAAACGGCCAATGTCTCACCGTCGACTGCGTACCACGCGCTGCGCGACCGCACGTGCGTCGGAAGCAGACGAGTTTTGGCCGCCGCGCGATAGTTTCGGCCGCCGCGCGTCAGCCGAAACGTCGCGGCGGCTGCAAAAAGTCGTCGCGGCGGCAAAACCCGTCTGCTTCCGACGCGTGCGGTCGCGCAGCGCGTGGTACGCAGTCGACGGTGAGACATTGGCCGTTTTATGGCCTGTACCATGGCCCATGATTGTAATAAAGATGTTGGGTGTCCTCGTGTTGCGTTCATGTAGTGAACTTGTAACGGGAAATTTTGTTCGAAGTGAAAAATTAAATTGTTTGCAAGGTGTCCCTATCATTTCCGAACGGTGAAATTTCCTAAATGTAAAGGAAAAATCTTATGAAATTAGGCACGGTTTCAAGGAAGTTGCGAACAGAGGTTTTTCATAACGCTGAATTCATTGATGAACACTATTCATCACCATTCCCAGAAATTTTTCGAAAATCTCATTTTTTAGAGGTGTCCCTATCATTTCCGAACGCACTGTATATCGATTCGGCCAGATCGATGAGTAAATTACCGAAATTCCGGTCTGACAACTAAGAAAGACGTTGAGAAATACATATATCAGCCTCAAAACTGCGCATCATTGGTCCACTGGAAAACTCCAGGGGCAGTGGGTTAGGTTTTGCAGAACAGTTCCGTCGAAATTAACGAGGACGTGCAATTATCGTGCTGCAATTTGACTTTTATACTGTGGTTGCGACTGCACTAAAGGTTTCTAAATTGACGGCTGCGAGGTATCCGTTCCTCTCACGAGGTAAATGTTAGTGAATCGCGTTCGGGGTTAATTTGAGGGTATGTAGTGGAGTTAATTAAACTTGGGGTATAAATTACCCCAAATTTCGTTGATGAATCCGGGCCCAGAGTGAGAAGTACAGACACCCAAAAAACGCAAATTATCAGCGCGAAGACGACTATTTCTCTCCTACCTTTCCTTTCCCAGACAGTAGCAGCCAGATTGCTCAGCAGCTCAATATGTATGCGCAAAAATTACGTGGATACAGTGACAGCGAGTTTACCCTCCCCTAGTTTTCAGATTTTTACACTGATTCTGGGATAACTGCTGATTTGAGCAGCGTACTACTCTTCGGTTCGAGTATAAATGACCTGACACGCCGCTCGCTCCACCGTGGTGGGGTCGCTCGTACCTCTTTGGGAGCTTTGTCATCTGCTTTAAAGCCTCACCATCGATTTCTTCGCGCTTTAACTTCTTTTTTAAATTCTGTACCGTACTGCGTTGCAATGGGTTAAACACGCACTCAGAAGTTGCGTGTATGGTACAGTTAGTGCCCAACTTATCCCCGCTCCACTAAAGCTGTGGCTCTAGAATACTCTTAGTCTGTGCCCACGTGTGGAAGTAGTATACTTTGACCAGTGTCAGTATACAACACCATTATAGTTTTCGCGTCATTGGACTGCATCGCATACCTTCCGAGGGATTAATCAACGGCAAATCTCTGGGTAATGGTAACCACTGTAAGATGAAGATAGAACCTCGGCTCCTTGAAGGCATTGTTCGCGATTAAAACAACTTTTAGCTCTCGTCGTAAGAATGTAGATTTGGTCATCACAAAAGTAAAAATAAGGGAAAAAACCCGGAAATTCGCGGGAGAAACGCTCAAAAACAACGTATAACGGCTGGTGTCGGCCGGCCCCACTAATTAACGAGATTTTCATTAGTGCTTGTTGAACCGCCTTTTATTTTGCCACTAGAGTAGTCAGCAGTCTCCAAAAGTGCTCAGAAATAATTTTAGAAGCAAAATAAAAGTCGGCAGAACAGGCTTTTACACAAATCTCGATAATTGGGGGCGGGAGCATACCAAGCTATAACTTGTTCCTGAGCGTTTTTTTCTCAAATTTTTTTTATTTTCACTTTTCTGATGGCCAGATCTACAACTCCATGGGTATAGCACAACCGATTTTATCGAGAACCGTGGCTTTAAATCTCTATTGGATTCGTAGCGCATTCATCGTCGTATTCGTAAAGGCTTGAATGCTTGTAGGGGCTTGACTTGCTGACGAGCCGACTTTCCAGTCAGTGGGCTCATCTCTGCCACATAGATCTGTTAACAACTCAAGGACCTCGGAGGGATGGTCGGTTTGGCTGACCTCAGGCGAGAATCGAATCCGACCGAGCATTGCGAGCAGCAGCGCCTCCTGCCATCACGCCACAAACGCTACGATGACTTACTTTTGACTTAATCGGTTGGCTTTCGCCTGACGCGGTCATTCCGCATCTTCACCAAGGTGTGCCGTCCTAGTAGTCAGCCGTGTCCACTTTTAACGGTCGTCAGCCACAATTTGAACACATTCCATCCAGCTGTCACTATTCCATTTCCTGCAAAACGAAACATCGCGTCTGAACTGCCTTTCGATGCCGAGTTACTTCGGATCCTCTTTAACCACATCATCCAGAACTTTCGCCAACGCCCAGGTGGCCGTTTCCAGACAGGATTTGGAAGCATTCCTCAAGCGTGTTGTACGAGACGATCCGGCGTTCTTCTTAGTATATGCCCGAGCAGTCGAAGTCGACTTTCCATTGCTGCTTGAGATGGCGTTGGGAGATGCTGGCACCTCCCTCGTGTTGGTGTACTGCGTCGATCTCCTTGTAAAGGTCTTCGTTGTGGCATACGCGTGGCCAGAAATATCCAAGCAAACGCCTAAAAAGCTTCCTCTCCATGCGATCCAGACTTTCCATCTGCGTCTTCGGTGCTGCCCCACCTCCCATCCGTAAATCATGATAGGGCGAATAGCGGATAGGTAGACGCGCAACTTGACTTCCTTCGCGATGGGGGTAGACCACAAATACTTGGTTAGAAATTGATTGCAGACGCAGCTTTCGCACATCGTTGTCGATTATCCGCTGCATAACTAACACCGTTCTTCAGCAAACAGCCCAAAAGGCAGAAATCATCCACCAGTTCGATACGTTGTCCGTCCACACAAACTACCGTTGAAGGCCTCTGAGAGACCCACATCTGCTTGCATTTGTCAGGACGAAGACGAAGTCCATAGGCTGCGGCATATTTCGAAACGAGGTTCACAATCCTTTGCAGTTTTGCGTTGTTTTCAGCGAATAACACAATGTCGTTGGCGTACTCCAGGTCGACAAAGGAGCGTCCTGATGGTGTTAGGATCACATCCGCAGAACACTATTTTGCGACTCTACGCATGATGTCATCAACGGCGATGTTGAAAAGAAAATGTCCTGCTACAGCTCCTTGCCTTACTCCTGTTTTCACCTCGAAAGCTGACGTTAATCCGATATGTGTACGAACTGCTGCTATTGTTCCTTTGTTCATGTCCTCGATTAGTCAAACATGCTTTTCCGGGACTCCATCGGCTCGCAGAGAGTTGGGCAATCGATCACGATGAGGAGAGTCGAATGCGGCTTCAGACCAAAAAAGCAAGCTGTAATGGCTTCGAATACTGCTGCCACGATTCAATTACTCTTCTCACGACGAACACTTGGTTGATGGTCGAACTTCCATGTCGAGAACCGGCTTGCTCATTACTGGTCGTACCTTCACGATGTTTGATAAGTCGTTCGAGAATGATACGTTCTAAAACCTTGTACATGACACGAAGTAGAGAGACTCCTCTATAGTTCTTAGGATCCGTGACGAATAGCTTCTTGTGAAGAGGTACGATGATCGCATTTCTCCACGAATCGGGTATCCTTTCGCTCATCCATATAGCACGGGTGGTGTTGGTCATTTCACGAATCCCAGACGGAGGAAGAGCTTTCAGCATTTCAGCAGTGATGTTGTCATCTCCACCTGCCTTTCCATTCTTCATTTTCCGGACACAATCCAAAACTTCAGACTCAGTCGGCGGTTCCTCACTGTTATCGTAATGTTCTCACTGAACATGCGGGAGCTCAGGTACTGATGGCGCTGGACGATTCAGTAGTCAACTGAAGTAATCCTTCCATATTGGCAGCGTCGCATCACTAACTGCAACTCCATTGGTAGTGTTGAGGACAGGAGAACATCTCTTCATCTTCCCGCTATACTGTCGCAGCAACGTGTAGGCTTTCCTCGGATTCTTCTCCTCCCAAGCATTCTCGAACTCCTTAGCTCTACCCGTCCACTCTCGTTCGCGGTCACTTTGAAGCTGCCGACGCAACTTCCTCCTCAGACGCTTCTCCTCCACGAAGTTTCTGCAGTTCAGAGAGCACATACCCTGTTGTTAGTAGACGTCGCTTCCTCTGAGACGTAGGCAAACTTTTTCTTAGGCTGTACAACCGGGAAGCGTCCTGGATGCACTTTACAAAAGAATCCGCGTCGCAAAGTTTCTTCTTCGTCCACACTCCGTCATGAATAGAAACGCGTTGTCGAAAATTCCTTCTGCATTCGTCATCTCTAAGACTTGTCATGTCAATCCACTGCAGAGGCTGAGACCCTCGCTTCCTCTTATGAATCCTCGCAGTGAAGGTCAACATAACACGACGGTGATCTGAATCGATTGCGACATCCCACACAGCTCTAGATCTTCGAATTTCCGATACTGGAATATTCCTCGTCAGAACATAGTCGAGCTGTAGTTTCAAAGTTGTCATCTACCGCTTCCGCTTTTCTGAAGGTAGCTGGGTTGGTCCCTGCCACGTAAGCTGATGGCGGCGATGATTCCCTCTGAATGTCAATGCAATAATCAGACCACTGCGTTCGCAAAAGTCGACGAGGTGGTTGCCATTGTCCGATGCTTGCTGTAGACTCCATGAACCCCTAGGTACGGATCCTAAGGTGTTATGGACCAGAGGCCTTAGTGCGCTGGATGGCGACACCTTTATGCAATGTGCGGGATACTTTCGCGATATAGTTGTGCACGCTATATCGCTCGAACGTTCCCTGTGTACACTCAAACGTCTGCTGGGTTCAGTAGAAGCAGGGCCACCAACGAGCAGGTACCAAGAGACTTCTATACACACCCCCAAAGCGCTAGGATAGATCACAGTGCAGCGAGTAAAAACGTTAGGTGTGAGAGAACTGCAGAACCCCAGGTTGCATTAACCCTCAATCTATTGACTTACGTTCAATGAATCAGACCTTTGACCTAAGGAGCAATCTTGCTACAAGTCGCGGTTCACGGTTCTTTCTGTTTTCTGCCGAATTTTGCCTATTTTTACAAAACAGAAGGCAGAAAAAATGGCCAAAAATAGGCAGAAAACAGAAAATTCCGCACATCCCTGCCCCACACCCTTGGAGATCATATTTTTCAAATTTTCAAATCTCTCACGTCCTCCCTCAGGTTCTGAAAAATTTTACCAGTTTTTGTGGTCAAAAGTTTTAAAGAAAACGTATATTTTAACCTGAATTTTCGAAAAATAATTACTACACTTGCTATCCGACTGATTAGCCTCGGAGAGTGTAGTTTTGACTTGCCCTTGAGCAACAACATCTGTTTTGAGAAAGAAGTAATTAAATTTGTGACACAGATCGCCTCACAATATCATGATGGCATAAAGATAAAGAAAAAAGTGGACAAATTAAAGCAGAAGTCAAAAACGGTGGATACTTGTTCCTTGCTTGCATTAAGTTTTGTTCTAATCTTGATCATGCAGTAAGCTAACAAAAAGTCAGAAATGATTTAAAAATGACGCAATAGGCGAGCTTGAGCTGATAGGAATTTTTGTAGTGGAGGAAATCACGGTGAGGATTAGAACGTTCCCTAACTAAAAATGAATTCCAACCTCGGAGTGGGCGCGTATGTCAAGCATTATTCGGGGACGTTTCGATATCTCTTAACAGCTTGTTAATCATAAGGCTCCATGACACCTGGGTGCGAACCTAATTGGATGGGGTCACTCAGGATACGAGGGAAGAATGAATGATACACTATCAAATTCCTAAGCATTTTGATGGAGTTTCTGTAAAAACAATGACTGATAACACTATCAAATAGCATATACCGGCAGAAGTCTACATTCTGACGGATAAGAAACATCCAACTAGGTTTGCGTTGAGACCCTCGGGTGGGTGAAACCCTTTTGTGGGTGCGTCAACCTTCACTGATTCAAAAAAGTTCTGTTCCCAACTACAATTGTCAAAACAGAAGGGGTACGACCGCGGGCGGCAGAGGGGCGTCACTGGCGGTGATTTTCGGGCACTGAACTGCGCAACAGTGCCCGCATAACCACCGCCGTTGGCGAACGCGGTTTGGCATTGGAGCGCGATATTTTTCGACGGCTCGCCGCAGAGGTAAATTATACCTCTTGCTGCGGAATGCGCTAAACTGAGGAGTTTCCGAGCAATTAGGTCCTGGGGCGGCATGCACGAACGCAGCGAACGGTGTCAGGGAGCCGCTCCGCGTGCCCTGCGCGCAGCGTCGAGCAACGGAGCGGCCCGAAAATCAGGCACATTAATACACGCCACGAAATTCGGGGCCGCCCCGTTGCTCGACGCTGCGCGCATGGCACGCGGAGCGGCTCCCTGACACCGTTCGCTGCGTTCATGCATGCCGCCCCTGGTTGAAGGAATACTTAGATGAGAGGACTTTTCAAGTCAATGTTAACGGGGTGCTTTCAAAAATCAAAAATGTAAGTAGTGGTGTGCCACAAAGGGGTGGGGGCTCTTCCTCCATTGCCTTTCAACATTTATACAGTCAAAGTACCGTTGCTACTAGAAACAACTGAGGTCAAGTGCAAGCAGTATGCAGATGAATTAATAATCCACTGTGATACATCACAAGCTAAAGGAATATTATCTAACTGTCTTGCTTTGCTACTTATTAGTATGATTTGGAAATGTGAGATTTGTGAGAAACTCGTTAAAAGAAGTGAAATGTCTTATGCTACTGATTTGGCATGAGAATAAACTCGAAAGAAGCGCTAAAAATTCAGTGAAATGATTCATCGTTGATTTGGCTGTGCACTTTTTTACTAAACAACAAAAATTGAGTGTGTGATTGAAAAACCAAATCACGCACTTGTTACTGAGCATTTATGTATCCGTGTGACAGCAGTTCTCTTAGTTAAAACATAAACATACTGCATGATGTTATTTCCGCTTTCATTAATTGATAGTCAAATTTTAGTAATGCTTTAAAATCAATATTTCTGAATGATTGAGGTGGGAGACGCAACATAATTTTGCAAGGACCTGAGACTTGTCAACCTAAACTGCAAGCGTTAGGTTGATTTCAGAAGAGAAGCGCGTGATTTGGTTTTTCAATGTCACACTCAATTTTTGTTGTTTAGTAAACAAGTGCACAGCCAAATCAACGATGAATCATTTCACTGAGTTTGTAGCGCTTCTTTAGAGTTTATTCCCATGCCAAATCAGCAGCATAAGACATTTCACTTCTTTTAACAAGTTTCTATAAATGTTTCATTTCCAAATCATCCTAATCAGTAGCAAAGCAAAACAGTTAGATAATTTCACTTTATTTTAGCAAAAGTTTCCTTTTAAAGGCACATTACACCCTCAGATATGACTTTCATATGTCCATGCAGTTTTGTAGTAGACCCTCTTTCATAACACTTGCCCACCCCTTCTAGCATCACCACAGTTCACACCCTTTTTCTTGGTTTCCAAACCCAATGACGACTAGATGAAACAGGATTATAATTTGCCACCGGCACAAAATTCTCACGGAAGTGAAGTAGTTTTTCTTACCAGAGTTTTCCATGAGTAGGCCCCAATATCGTGTTATCTCTATCACCGGTGAGGCTGTTTCCCTAATCCCTAGTGTGTTCAGCTTCAGCCGCTCACCTCCGGAGAAAAATGGTGTGTGAATGAAAATACACCGCTCTCAATTTCTTTTATACCCTACCCTTTATCAACTGGTTATCATCAATTTTGTTTACCGTGAGAATTTTGTGCCGGTGGCAATTTATAATCGTCTCTAGATGAACGGATGAATCGCAACCGCGTTTTCGAATTTCACTCCCTTGTCGGTCCTCCCACTTATGTCAAACACACGATCCGTAACGCTTGGCGTACTCCCAATTGGGTCCCCCCTTTTTTCCCGGTGCTGGCGCTTTTTCAGTCGAGTCCCACACACTTTCCCCGGCGCTTGGCGCACTCCCTGTTGGGTCCCTCACAATTTACCCGGCGCTTGGCGCACTCCCAGTTGGGTCCCGCACACGTTCTCCGGCGCTTGGCGTGCTCCCAGTTAGATCCTGCCCACTTTCCCCGGCCCTTGGCACACTCCTAGTTGGGTCTCGAACACGTTTTCCGGATCTCGGCGCAATTTTGGTGGGGTTCCGCGCACGTTCGCCGGCGCTTGGCGCACTCACAGTTGGGTCCCGCACACTTTTACGGGCGCCTGGTGCCTCTTCAGTCAAGTCCCGCAAACGTTCCCCGGCGCTTGGCGCACTCTTGGTTGGGTCTCACACTATCTCCCCTGCGCTTTGAGCATTTTCATTCGGGTCCCGCGCGCTTCCTGGCGCTTGGCGCACTTTCAATCGGATCCCACACACGTTTTGTGGCGTTTGTCACACTTCCAGTGGGGCACCGCGCGCGTTCCTTCGCTCATGGCACACTTCCAGTCGGTCCCCGGACAACAAACGGTGTCCATACGGTTCCTGATGGACGTAAAGGAGACCGACTCTAACGCTTGCAATCAATTGACTCTTATCACAATACCACTCCATTTCTCTCAATTGGCGAACCATGTTTCTTATTAATTCAAAAGTTTCACCGGACTCACACACACACACACACACACACACACACACACACACACACACACACACACACACACACACACACACACACACACACACACACACACACACACACACACACACACACACACACACACACACACACACACACACACACACACACACACACACACACACACACACACACACACACACACACACACACACACACACACACACACACACACACACACACACACACACACACACACACACACACACACACACACACACACACACACACACACACACACACACACACACACACACACACACACACACACACACACACACACACACACACACACACACACACACACACACACACACACACACACACACACACATTTTAAAAATTCACTAATTTTCAATACCTCGAGAACCACAAAGCAGATTTTTCTGAAACTTGGAAAGTGTTAAGAACCTTTACTGCTCTACATTTTGTGAAAATGCCAACTTTGGAACTATCTTCCAAACCGAGATTCTGTAATGAGGGGTGTGCGAGAAGCAATCCTTTTCCAGATCAGGTGCGCGCTTCGCGCGCACAACAGTTGGGTATGCAGTCGGCTATCCATACCCTCATTGCATGGTCTCAGGAATGGCAGCTTCCCATATCTCGCGGAAAAACCCTACACCTCAGATTCGGATCCCCTAAAGCGTCATTTCTATACCTGATGGGAAATATCCCGATTCGCACAGTTAATACGGTTAGAGATCAAGGGTTCCTGTATACAGATGATCTCGATTTTTCTCCTCATTACGATCAAATAAGTAGAAAAGCAGCGGTTCGTACATTTCGCATACTTAAAGGCAGTGTTCACGATAGAAATCGTTTTTTTGTTTTTCCCCCTATCTTGAAAACGGTCCTATGCTGATTCCAATGATATCTCTGAAATCGCACAAGACGTTCAGGGAACGGAGTTATGGTCCCTCAAATATTGAGCTAAGGAAAGATGGTGGACGAGTTGTCCGAGGCTTGTGACTTCCGCCTTTTGCAGCCGATGTATGCGAGCTGGCCTGAGGAGAGAGGGAAATTGAGAATGAAGGGAAGGACGGGGCTATTGATCGAGAACCATCGCTCATCTCACAATCTCGAGCATTCATTTGTTCACGTCGGTGGGCGTGGAAAGTGCATCTGGGGGTGATGAGCTGATGGGTGTCCAACTTTGGGGCCGTAGGGGACCGTTCCGAGCTCATTTTTCTCAGTTTTTTCAACTTCAGGGTTCCGCTGGGCTCAGCAGGTGCCGATCTCCACCAAAAAATCAGACATGGTTTTTATCGTGGACACTGCCTTTAAAGCTCTTTGGACAAATGACCCGAAGATCTTACTCACAGCGTACAAAACCTATGTAAGACCTCTTCTCGAGAGCGGATGCACAGTATTCAGTCCAGACCGAAAGAGGGATATTCTCAGGATACAAAAAGTACAAAATACTTTCACAAGGAAGGTTTCCACAACAACAGAAGGTTATCAGTACTCTAGAATCCCACATTCAATGGAAAGGAATGCCATTTCGAATTTGCCTACCCTAGCGTCGAGAAGAAAGGTAGCCGATGCCGGCATGGTCCACAAATTAATGAACTGTGGTGGTGCTTCCAAGTTTTATACCACTCTCTAACCAGAGGAGGTGGAATAAAAATCTCCTATCGGAAGCCGAAAACGAGTCATAGGGCAGTTAATTTCACAGCTCGAGCGGGATCAATTTTTATTAGGCTGAGCAAAACCGTGGAAACGTCTTGCACGACGAAGACGCTCAAGCACAGAATTGCGATGAAACTTCTCAAAGCATAGTGCTGATGCAGTTCGCGTAACCCGGTCTTGGTTTACTTTTCTCTGATTCCTGTGTTTTTGTTATTACCACTATATGCCTTCATAACTAGCTAGTAGACTATTCCTTTCAAATCAACTTTTCTCAAGGTAGTCTTAAACATCGTACAGAGTAAATAAATAAATAAATAAATAAATAAATAAATAAATAAATAAATAAATAAATAAATAAATAAATAAATAAATAAATAAATAAATAAATAAACAAATAAATAAATAAATAAATAAACATCATGGTAGTTAGTAGAAGTTAGGCCAGGTATTAAAATCTTACCCTTAGGATCTCAGAATTGCTTTTTTGAAATAAAAAAATTAGCGTTGTCAAATTTCGGTCGAAGGCGCGGTTTTGGACAACGGTTGTGGACAACGGCAAAACGTGTTTTAGGCGATTTTCTTCGTGATTTGTGCTGGGAGGGGTGTTAGGTACCAGTTTGTGGGGAATTTCATGGAGAATCTGAATCTTTTTTTCAGAATTTTAAAAATATGAAATTTTATAGGGGGGGAGTACGTTGTCCAATTTTCGAGGTGATGAATTTAAGGTAATAGGCCCGATTAATGAACCTAGCTCGTCTAAAAATTTGTTTTATGTGCTGAAAGTTTGAATAATGTCTGAAAAATGTCTATTACATCGTTATGTATGTAAAAATACTTTCTAACATGTACTGTTGTGGTGCTGTACTGTTGTTCTCTTTGATATTTTTTTTGCTATTACTATTACAATATTTGAGACACCCTCTTCCGAACCTCTCGTTGCACGGCCTGTTTCTTTCGTAGAAAGAGAAACGCAACTGAAAACACCCCCCAATTTTTTAAAGTTCTGGGCCGAAGTTTTCACGTCCCTACCCTAAAACATCTTAATTTCGAAAATTCTTACGTCCCCCCTTTTGTTCAGTCGGACAACGCTCGCCTGACCTTGGTCTTTTGTTCTGTTCCACTCTACCATTTTTTATGTCCTAGGTACCTACAATCTACAAATTCTGGTATTGTCACAAATCATTCCACTATTACAGCAGGGCTCCAATAGTTACCAGAAAATAGCTGCCTAAAAGAAGTTGAAAAATGTATTTGCACCGGAGGTCCGCCATTGTGAATGCCAGATACTAGACATTAGTCGAGCAACGGTGAACATTGCAGTGCTTAGGAGGAGACCTAATCAGAGAAGGGCAGAAGTAAAAGTTATGAGTATCGAAAAAACCCTAAATATCATTTCGAGGAAGCATTCCGTACTATCGCTCTTCACTCGACAACAGCCGTCAATTACCCATTTTAATTGAGTCATTTAAAGTGGACGAAGACTGAGCAAAGTGCGAGAACCCGAATTACGTACGCACCACAAAAATAGGCGTTTTTCTTGAGAAGGTTCATCATTCCACATGAGAAATAGCTGAGGATGGAAAGGGATCATCTATTCTGAACGCATGTCTTCCACTCTCATTTTCTTTATTAATTCCACTGGAGTCTGTAGGCCAGACGTTTAATAAGCGGCATGCTCCCAGAATCAACACGAGTGTTCGGTCTCCACTCGACACTTTTCTACGCTTTTCTCCCCTCAATAGCATTGCTACAATTCCTCACATTTTTATATCTTTCAAAATGTCACGCTCTTCATAGGAATGCTCTGAGCTCTCCACGATCCCATGTCATTATTCATACTGAACCAAGTTTCGTTTCTCGTTCTTACTCACTAATTCGGATGGGAGGACTCTCCAGGTGAACGGAGCTAGTTTGCTCGTTAACAGTTTTACACTAAACGACAAGACGCATTCGGGAGAGGGATGTTTTTCACTGCAAAAATCGCAACCTATGGCTGGAGACTTGATTAGGGGGGGGGGAAACGTTTTCTTGTTCTCTTCCTTGCATGACGAAAGCGAAAAAACCCGCGATTCATACGGCCCTTTAATTAGCCCACTTTCGTCACCGTCAAGTAAATATATGTATATTCACAGAAGTTGAGCTGCCTTTCAGGATTATTTTCTGAGCCTCCCCTATCTAAAGCCTTTATCAGAGTGCGATCGCACTGTGACTCCACCGAATGAGAAACTCTCGCATCGATCCGGTCGCGTCACACGATCAGGGGTTCGTTCCAATAATGTTTCCAAGTGGCCATGGGAGTAAAAATAGCCTTCCCCCGGACAAGTTCGCTTCCCATGGCTACGAATTATAACTGCGAATCGCTTCTACACCGGCATCCATGGAAGCTCTTAGCATGGGGAAGTGCTTTGAACGCACCCTAGCTCATTGTAAATTAATAAACTTCTTCTTTAGAGTTGCCTCGTCACGTGTACTCTGAACGGGTAGGTGATACTGATATCGGAAGAGGAGCAGCTTGCGATCCTAACGCCATTTCTAGGATTGACCGCTATCAAACAGAGAGATCTGCCGGAAATCTCGTAGATCCGCGGTCCGACCGAAACTGTAATAACTGCCTTGAATCTGCTAGACGAACCCTTTGCTTATCGCTATCCGCCAGCCAAGCTTCTGGTCCGCAAAGGCTTTCAGCGCGGTCAATCAGACCGGTGTTACTATCTGCAATAGCGAAGCAACGCACACACCCGTTCATCCATTTTTCTTACCTTAACTGGAACATGTGAACGACTAATCTCATCTTGATGAAGGTCCTAAATATCAAGTCTTTGTTAGATTATTTGTGATGCAGAACGAAAATACTGCAGGTGAAGTACAGTTGCCCAGGAAGGACGCTGAATGGACCAAAGTTGCTTGAAAGCCTCCATTCAAACTAGGCTTTCGCAGATAATCCGTTAAATAATAATTAGGTTTAGAAGGTCTAAGCGGCTGACTAAGACTCCTTGTGGTTCGTCAGTGAGGTGAATGGAGTGGGTGAATGGAGGGCAGGGTTCAGCGTGGGTCTGAGCTCCGGAGGGGTGGAAGCGGGGGGTCTGATCTTTAGACGAAGACCAATTGAACCAACGTGTTTGTGAGAAAAAACCCGTCAGAAGCAGTTTTTCACGCAGATTTCAAATATGGATTGCGATTTAACTAAAAGGCTGATTCAACTGATTTACGAGTCATGGAGTTCAATTAGGAAGTTTAGGGTTAGGTAAAGGTCTTCTCAAAATAATAGTCAAGACATATGAATCCTCCATGTAAAAGGTCCAAAACAGTTTGACTACTAAATGCAAAAGATTTCCGCAAATGATTTCAATCGGTCGCGAGAGTTGATATCTGAGTTGAGCGGGGTCTATTTTCTCTATATACAATTTTCCACCATCTCAGATGAACACTGAAGACCGCTACACTATACGGGATCACACCTTTCTCAGGTGTGGCTCCGCCGGAAGTCGACAGTTTTGAAAACTGGGAGTCATGGGAGCAGGTCATTTGAGTCCAGCGTAGTCAATTTACCCTTATTACTTACTTTGACCATCTCAGAGTAACGCCGAAGACGGCTAAATAGAGACGATGAAAAAAAAACGACCAAGTTCACGAACATAAATTTGGGTTTTAAAACTGCAGTAACGTAAGTTCTAAATGAGGTGCTTAGAAAAAATATTAGCGTTAGGAAACTACGCTCTGAACCTTAACGTTTAAGACCACCCGCACATCTTGAGAAGGCCTTTGAAGGAAGTTTTCCTGGTGTGGGTCCTGCAACATTTTTGCGCTTTCTCAGAACTTAGGTGTGGGCCCAGATGTGGGCCTTCAGTGCTTTTTGAAGAAGAACTCACACCTAGTAAATTTTCTTTGAAGGGCTTTCTCCTAGGAGGCGGAAAGTTTTAGACGATAGAGAATAAAGTCTAGTTTCTGAAAGCCAGGATTTTCTCAAATAACTCACCCAGCACTTAACTTACAACGTTCCAAAAAACCAATTTTTGAAAGACTTCCGATATTTTTTCATCGTCTCCCGCTACCTATGTAGCTGTCTTCGACATTCATCTGAGTTGGTCAAAGCAAGTACTAAGGTTAACGCGACCACGGTGGACTCAAGTGTCCTACTCCCATGATTCCTTGTTTTCAAAATTGTCGACTTCCGGCGGGGCCACACATGAGAAAGGTGTGGGCCCATTCAGTGCAGCTCCCTTCAGCGTCCATCTCAGACGGTCGAATTTCACATACTGTGTAAATCAATCACGCTTGAGTCGAATATCCTACTCTCGTGACTCGTAAGAGAATATGGACTCGCGGCGAAATCGAGCCTTTTCTTAAACATATGCATTTTATTAAACAGCAACAAGCTGTTACCAGTTACTCAAACTTTTGCAATGTTAGCTCCTCTTTACATAGATGAAATAGGCGCTGTTTGTTCTCTCGCCCTCTCGAACCTCCGAATTTTTTGCGAAGCAATGGCTTCGAGCTGTCAATTTTGGTTTTTTAACCATTTGGCAACTTTATACTTACCATTTGAATAGGACAAGAGAAATTTTACTGCAGTGAAACGTTAAAGGTATGCAAACCTGTTGGATAAACTGTTTGAACACATCAGCTCTAGGTGGGGTGGGAGAAAACGGTCAAAAATTGACCTGCTAATGTTCCTGGGGGTCTGAGCAAAACTGCCATTAGAGGGGGGGGGGGCTGAGCAAAACTGGCCAGCTCACACCTCGTGCAGTACCCTCACATTCCCTTGTATTCAGACATAATAACGCTTGTCTTTTTACGCTTCAAGGATGAGGCTAGAGCCACGCAGCGTGCACTTCCATGGGATTGCTCTCCTTAGGCAGACTCTCGCTTATGTATATTTATGCTTTTGACAGCACCATTCACATTATCAACCATTCTCAATCTCTCAAGAGAATATTTGCCGCAAACTTGATTCGACTGCTCCTCTAACTTTTTTTGCTGTTAATCAAAACTTAGAATGCCTACGAGTTTTGGAAGATGCAGCTCGTGCTACTGCTATTCGATTCTAAGTAGACATCCACTATGAATTCCTTTGTCATCGCAAAACCACAACTTCGTTCACACGGTCAATTACCGTGTTTTCTCTTTTAGAAGTACATGTACTTCTAATACTCAGGCTTCTATTTTATATGTACTTCTATTAGAGATATACTTCAAATAGAGGCTGTACTTCTAATTCTCAGCCCTTCTTTGTTGGTGTACTTCTATTAGAGGTGTACTCCTGATAGAGGGTGTACTTCTAATATTCGGCGCGATTTTTGAATTTCCACTGGTCAACTGTTCGCATTTATGGCAGAGATTTCCAGTATAACACCGGAATTTTGCATGCATTGGAATTTCAGTTCGTAACAACAAAAACTTAGCCACTTAGGCAAAAACGAACTGAGGCTTCCGCAATCACTGATATCATATTTTCAAAGCTATTATTACACCCTTCCCAAATTGATTTCTTCCTAAACTTGCATGAGTTCAGTATCGCTTTTGTTTACACGTGCTTTAAGAGAAAGAGAGGGACCAATGGGATTGTACTCGTTAGGCCTAAAAGCAATGGAACTGATCGGCTTTCCAGCCGACCAGGGCGATTAAAAAACACAGTTCTTGTACCATCTGAGAACCGCTCTCCCAGAGACAAGTTTTTTGAGTCCACAATCTACTGCAGGTGAAGTATACCATTGGTGGTTCCTTATTTCTTCGTCGTATAAACGATACCTCTGCATGAATGATCCAATCTTCATAATGCTGGGGAATCTTGACCTCTCAAGGACCGTTAAAGTTATCGTCCTGGGCCAAGACAAGTCATCAAAATTCCTTTGAATTACCTAAATGGACTTCGTGCATTCGCGTGAATAACAGCAATACCAAATTCCAGCTCTGTGTTTTTTCTTGGTCATTCGAAGTTCGTTGAAGTTTCATCGGACGTTATCCCATACAAGCAAAATTTTACCGAGGAAGGGGTGGCCGATAGATTTTTTGTGAATATTTAAACCTCACAAAATTGAAAAGCATCTTGTGCAAACAAGTAGCATTTGAGATAGACGAGAAAAGTATCTCGCCTCTCTCAAATGCTACATTCGGATTGCCTAACATTTAAACGAGTACCGGAGGTCCAATTAGATAAGAGGTGTACTTTTAAAAGAGATGTACTTCGAATAGAGGGTGTACTTGTAATACTTGGACCTCTATTTTACATGCACTTCTAATAGAGGTGTACTTCAAATAGAGGCTGTACTTCTATCAGGGGAAATACGGTATATATGGAATATGAGCGAAAGTGATCCATGTTCTCGTGGCTAGCGCTATACATTGACTTGGAGGTTTTGTCCTTACTTAATGTGCCTACAACGTTTTGATGTGATCTAAATTCAGTGCCGATCCGTGTTCGTAGGACCACACCTAATGTCTGGTGTTTAATGGTGTGCTTATATACATACGCCTTCTGAGAGTGCTTTGGGAACAGGGAGTGCTCTCGAGATTCAGCAGAGAACTTTTTGCAAAACAACTTGAGAGATTCCCACGGATAAGGGTGAGTATATAGAGTGCTACTCTTGGGAGAGTAATCCTGTCCGTTGTGGAGATGAAAAGAAAGTTTCCCTGTCCTTCCAATCGAAACACGCCGCAGCATTTTAGCACCCACCGTTCATTGACCAATCAAAGTTAATTTGTCGAACCTCACTCCTCATAATGGTTTTTTGACTGTTGAAGGTCACGGCCGTGAGCATCATATTGCAGAGGTGTTTTTGCAATCCCGACAGGAGTCTTCAACACTAACGTTTAACACTTAGGAGACCGCGTGTCCACATTGCGCACCCACGGCTGTCTTGCCCCTGGGACCTGGTGTCCACACTGCGCACCCACCCCATGAACTAGATTTCCATTTTACTCAAAACAAAAACGGATTTCTTTTATTATTACTGGATTATTCATACTGGAAACAACTTGCATAACTGGTATGCAGATACAAACAGCTTAAAGCTAGAGGTCGCGATAAAATATGACTATCTTCTTCTCTGAACCGTTTTTGAATTGAGGGCAGTAGGGTCTACACGGAAAAATTGCGTCTTTATTTCTTAAATTTGCAGAAATTTCTGGCTGTGAACTTCAACGAATTTTTACTGTACGCAGCTCGAGACTCCAGGCTTTTTTGGCGGGGTTGGTTGCATGTGCACGAATTGGACACTGATAACTCCTCAGATGCCTTAGGTACCTAGGACACCCTCACCGGCAGGTGTGGGCTTCAGTTTTTGTTGCGCTGATGCCTGGACTTTTTGCACAATACAGTATCTTTGACTTATAATCAGAATGCGTTTAGTGAAATAGGACACGTAACTGGCTCGCATTGTTAGGTTCACGCTCAACATTCTCACCTGTTTTGAGCACAGACGGTTTGAGCGGCAACAGGAGGCCTTGCAATGTTTCACATATTTAAATTCTTCACAAACCGAGCGGGCTCTGCATACTTGAAGTTGACGAAGTCGGAACTTCCCCTATCACTACTCTGCTTTAAAGGCAGTGGTCGCGATCAAATATGCTTGTCGTCTTTTTCTCTCCAAATCCTTCCCTGGGTCTCGAGTAGTAGGACCTATAAAAATCGCGAAAAACCACTGTTTTGGGCCGAATTTGAAACCTGAACTTTCTTGCCTTTTGATGGTGGACGAGCCCTCTCCACAGCATCGGCATCGATGACCTCTTATAACAAGAACATCAGCTAGCTTGAAATTGAATGTCAATCAATGAACCTTCGAATTTATGTACACATCTAGTCAAAAACATTGACTGAAGTGATGCTTTCATTATTCAACTGTTTTTATTCGTTAAATTTGCATTTATTTCGTCCTCTGAATGTCGATGATTTTTGACTGCTCGGCATGAGACTGCGATCTGTTTCGTCATCGCTGTGCACGTGTGCACGAACTAGCTTCTTTGGGCCCTAGAAACTCTATTTGTAGACCGTTTTTCACCGCGCTACCTTCATAGTTTTTCAGCTGTTTTTGATCTGAACTGATTTTTGTAGTTTTTTCGATAACGTTTTTCATCGTGACCACTGCCTTTAAGAGCGAGTTCGCTGCACTGCTGTTGTAGCCGTGGCGTGTCCTTATTTGGTCTTGTCTTCGGTTATCTCATACCCTTATCCAGATTGTGTGCACTGCTGATGATATTTTATTTTATGTTTGTTCCATGACGTTCGCCTTAGGTGGCGTAACAAACTTAAGTGAACTAAACTGATTAGACTTATATTCTTTTTCGTGTCCTTATTGTAGAATAGCTCCAAACCTCTCAAGTCCTAAGTGAACAAGAGAGAGTGATTCCTATCACGAATGATGTTCCCAGCAAAGTTTCCCCATTAGGTATGAACTGCGCTTTGCCCCTTCTTCATTTCCTGAAAGTTCTCTCCTTCGGCTAAGGTAGTAGTGCCGCTTGCACAGCTGCTTCACAAAATGAAAACTGAGCGAGGAGCGCTCTCCAGCTTTTTGCAGAGAACTTTGGGGAAGAATAGAAGCTTTCTCGCTGACCCGCTCAAATGGCATTCAACCAAGACAATCCTTTTCGAGTAACGCCAAGAACAATCGGAAGTAGTTTAAGTGTGAAAAAGCAGTTGAAAGTGTAACGACCTATAATGGATCCATAGTCTTGCGCAATTAATTATCGCCATGCTGGTATACTAAGCAGGGTGCCATCAGAAATCGTCCCAAACTGTTTACCCACATTGCCATATCCAACCTGTTACCTGGCCATCGTTCTGTTCTCACACTGACGTTTAGTACACCAGCACATAATCATTTTCCACGCCAATGCGCTTTGATATACCCACACTTTTGCATAATGGCATAGAATCAGAATTGAAAACATCCAAAAATAGAGCTGCCCTTACCAGTAACACAATAGATCCCCTATAATTTTTCTGTTTACAGGTGTGCTCTAATTACGGGCCGACGATAAATAGTCGCTGTAAATCTTGTAAAGAACCGAAAGAGCAGGGTAATGATGAAATGAAATTTCTAGCTCATTATAACTAGGAATCTGTCTCGCTCCATCAGCATCTAGGCGAGACTTTGAAGGGAGGAGCGCGTACACCAAGTCATGCAGTTCCCTCGTCTGCACTTTCCCAGAAGAATGTTGGTTTTTGGGAGGGTTCGCTTTTAGAAAAAAAACTCTGTACTCCTCTGAGTCTGGGCCGCGAACGACAAAAACAGATGAAATCGGGAAAGCGAGAGTGGTGCATGTTTTGGGCATTACACGAGTTGTCGGCCGGAGGAACTATCAATAGAATCCTAAGCGAGTTTGGAAAGAGTGTACGTCATGATTGGAAAGGTCCGAAATTTATGTAGTACAAAGGCAGAGTGGAAGGATTAGCAAAACGACATCAGCCCATCGGCACAAACCTTTCCAGCGAAGTTTTTCGGCAAGGTTAGCAGTCGTCTCGATATTCTTCATTTCGGAACCAAAATAGATTACGAAACGCGCTGATTAATCAGAACCGTTGATGATTTGAGCTTGACAACTACCACCTGTTCGCCACAAGCTATGCGACTCCTTGAAAATTCCGCTCCTGCCTTAACACCGATAAAAAATTTTAAAACCTCCTTCATAACCAATACCTTCTTGTTCAATCAGTTTGAGAAGGGAAAAAACCAACACACTTTTGCATGTTCAGAAAGTCAGCATAAACGCTCGTGAACATGGTTGAGATATCTGCGTAAATGGAATGGTATGGCCCAGAACACAACGCATACGCATTTCGAAGCGTAAAAAACGGCCCACAAAGTCGCTGCACGAGTAAGAAATCGGCCCCGCCTTGTATTTGCCGCCTTCCTCCAAAATAGGGGTGCTGGGCAACTCTCACCTTCGGCGACTTTTGTGAGTGGTACAATAAGTACGATAAGTAAGCCACATACATCGACGACGGTGGGAATTGCTCAGCACCCCTTTTTCGGGGGAGACAGCAAATACAGGAGGCGGGGCCAACTTCTTGGTCGGGTAGCGCCATTGTGGGTCGTTTTTCACTGTTCAAAATGCGTAAGCGTTATGTTCTAAGACATGTCATTCTATTGTATTTCCGTAGTTATCTCAACCACGTTTACGAGCGTGTATGCTGCCTTTAAAGGCACCGTACGCGCAGAAAACCGTATATTATTTTTTCATGTTTTTGTGTAGCTTGGCCTCTCCAGTGAACGAAAATGTCGAAGGGGCCCATGAAAAACCATCATTTGTAAAGAAAAGTCAACCGGGACACATTGTCAATACTAATTTGAATTTCGCGCCAAAATCCTTTTTGAAGTTTTGCTGCTTCTGGAGGCCTTGTCACTGTCATTTTCGGAGTTTTTCTGCATGTGGAGTTCGTGCCGTAACTATTTTTCACGTTGTCTTACGGTCGCACCAAACATTCTGTGAAAAAGTGCTAGATGACTGGTGAGAATTGGTGGCGGATCTTCATCTTTGAAGCCTTCCAACCTCATTGCCCAACGTTTTTGACGCGCCGAAGGTAACCAGTGTGTTCTACCGGGCTCAATCATGAAATTGAGCATGAAAAATGAAGATTGATTTCTAGCGCGAACGATGCCTTTAAGTCACGCTTCCACGCAGATTTTATTTCAATGCAGTACTTCTCACTCACCCTATTCTCAGAGGGTTCTATTGAGACTAACGGCAAAAATTGTTAGCGGAATCGAAAAGTTGGTAGTGGAGCAAAGCGAATAATGTGCATAGGGTGCGCGGTCTCTGCCAATAATTCTGTAGTCAAGTATGCATTTTGTAAATGATGAACACCGATCTTCTGTTACCACCCTATAGCCTTAGCAGTTGGCTTGAAGGCAATGTACGAGCAGAAAACCGTATACTATTTTTTCATGTAGTTGTGTAGCTTGGCCTATCCATGGAACGAAATTGTCGAAGGGGTCCATGAAAAACCTCCATTTGTAAAGACCTCGTAACCGTCATTTTGTGAAGTTTTTCTACATGTGGAGGTAATGCCGTAACTGTTTTTCATATTCTTTGACGGTCGCATCAACACAATGAAAAGGTGGTAGATGACTGGTGAGAACTGGTGGCGGGTCCTCATCCTCAACTCCTTCCAACCTCATAACCCCACGTTTCCGACGCGCCGAAGATCACCGGTGTGTGGTCTATTTGGCTCATTCATGAAATTAAGCCTGCAAAATCGGAAAGTGGTTTCCAGCGCGAACGATGTTTTTGAGTATGCCACTCGTCATCATTAAAGTGAGTTGAAATCATATTCACGTGAGACTCGCTTTTTAGGAAAGTATAGGCTGTGAAAACGCATGCTGATTGAAGCGGAGGTTAGAGACAGCAAGAGAGCGCATGACAGACGGAGGGACCAGCATCGCGCGCTCATCACGCGCCATGGGTGATGAGAATTTCGATTTTTTACAGATTATACAGAGACTGCATTTACTCATCTGCTCGGCTTTGCCAGGTGGTGTGCACTTTCCTCCATCAAACGATTATGAACTCAGATCGAAAAATACGCGTTGCAATTACCAGCCTTCATTCTCTCGTAATCAGCTTCATTCCTCGGATCTCTCTCGTATCTATAGCAGGAAGCAAAAAACTCCTAGAGGATGTTTCTTCGACTGCATTTATGTTTGCAAAATCCTAAAGCATTAGAAGGGTGTTGAAAGAAAGACGCAGTACATTAAGAGCTAGGTGTAGTTCTTTAGAAAGTGTGGAGGCATTCAGAAAAGTGATGTTTCGGGAAGGAGCGTGGAGCGTTGTGGAACTGAGCATGGCTACAAGAGGCATTCACAGACAGCAGCAGTGCACACAACGCCGGAGTTCAGGAATTCCTGAAAAGTGTTTTGGAAACGTTTCTATTGGAGAAATCGTTTGTTCAAAGATTTGCACGCGCTACTGTACAAAAGTAAATACAGTCAATCGTAGCGATCCTTACATGGTGCACTGCAGACTTGGGTTGCGTATAGTGTTCCCTCTTCTCCTCTCATATTTCTCGGTAGAATTCCAACACACCAGTGTTCATTCAACACATATATTAACAGATGTTGGAAGATGCTTAACTCTGAACACAGGCTCAGAGGATCGATCACAAGCCGATTTAGGACAGGTCAAAGGTGCGATGGTTCGCCCCCTTTGATCTTATCCAACCCAATCTCCCAATCGGCTCCCTCGAGTTGGCTCTAAATTTTTATAAGTTTAGACTCTACTTTCGCTACATCTTAACAGCCGGTGGTGCTGTTCTCCTGCTTTATAGTCCAGGCAAATCCTTAACTGCTGATCCCTGTAGAAGAGCGGTGCATGAATGAAGACACACCGCTCTCCATTTCTTTATACCCTACCCTTTATCAATTGGTTATCATCAATTTTGTTTACAAGAGCCGAATGGGAGGGGCCTGTATAACATTATTCCTCATTAAAGTTGGGATGACGAAGTCAAAAAAAAATCTGAAAAATCTTCGTAATGAAGGGAGTCCGAAACCGTTTTCTCTCATGTACCTCGAAAAAGAAGGGCTCCTGGATGAATAGTAGTGAAGTCTAGCAGTTCTAACAGGAGGGTCTTTTTCAAAACAAAGGAGAATCGTTTTTAATCTAAAAAATCTACCTCTCCGGGTAGAGTCGTTTACCGGATCACCTGAACCAACGCTGCCCCTGACCCTGACAGGGCAAGGTGTACTGTCGTTCTTTCCCTTGATGATGGTGATGAAGATTATATGTTTACTCCCGAACCGATGCATATTATTGGAACCCAGTGCATAAGAAATTGCCCACTAGCAGGTTTTTTTTTCGATTTTACGATTAGGTCAGAGGACTCAGAGCGTACACGGCAAGATGTACTCATATGACTACAATGCATCAGCCAAATTGTTATTGTCCTTATTTTCATTAGTGTGCATGCGCCACTCAGTCCATCTACATTCGGGAGCCTCATAGGCTTTGGGATGTGCACGGAACCTCCGAAGGACTCGTGGGGCCGGCTGATGATCAAGCAGGACCGTGTAACGGCGGAAACAACTTTTGTCAGAGGTAAATACATACGCGTTTACCCTCCGAATGTTCAAAAACGATTGCGTATTGACATTCCTTCCTACAGAACCGAGCTTTTTTTTAGCAGAAACGGCATTTCGCGGCACCGCATTGCTATAACAGAGTTCAAAATTGAATAACTCAATTTTTAAAGGCACATTCAGGCAAAATAAGGAGTAAAATTCGATATTATAGTTGCCCACCGTGATTAGCAAGCCTGATAAGCGCGAGATCTCAATTCTCTCAAATAAGTGAGAAATTAAAAAAGGAAAAAGTCGGCCTCGTCACAATACTCCAAAAGCCTAACCGCGCACACCGCCGCGGAAAGCGAACCAACAGCTTAGCTATTGTACATTTTGCCTTTGAGCATAGCCACACAAACCAATTTTTTCGCTTGCAAAGATTTTGGTTCCCAACTAGGAACGAAACATGTTTTTAGGGTATTGGGGGCGTGCCGACTTTTTCCCTGCAGTTTGTCACTTATTTAATTGAATGGAGATCTCGCGTTTGGTAGGGTTGCTACTTACGGTGGGCGGACTATAATATCAAATTCCCTGATGATAGATAGTCTGCGCCTTTAACTCTTTTTGACACAGCTGCAGAAAAAAAACGAACTATTGTGAAGTTGTTTGTACATATTCAAGAAAAAGTATTCACTCTCTGCTCGACACGTTTCCAATATCTAAGACGTTTGTTTTCTGTGACCTATGTATCTCGATTTTTGGTTTCTCATCTTCCTCTCATTGCCAGTGGGGCAAATGCAATGCTATGTAGAAAAAAAGTTCTTTCAACTTCGGAATTTCGTCGAAAAATGTGTATTTCTTCCTGAAACCCCGATCGACCACAGCTCGAAACCTGACGAATCCCTGCGATTATGATCGTCTGACCACTTCATAATATGTGACTTTGAGGTGGAGATGAACAATTTTCAATAATATTGTAGAGCTAAGTCTATCATTTCGTAACAATATTGTATCTGACCCGTTGAAAACGTTTCAAAATGATTCGAAATCTAAAGCGGACGACTTTGAAGCAAATTAATTAAGATGTCATTTTTACAAAGATCTGATCTGCACTGTATGTTGGATCTAGACCTGCGATATCAGAAAAAAATAAAAGTGTAATCCGACTTATTATTCGAATAACATTTCGATTTGGCCCTGCTGCTTGGCAATAAGCCATTCAACGAAGCCATTGAAAACATCATAAACCTGTCTGACCAATTCAACAATATTTACTGCTTTACTAAGCTTTTGATTTCTGATTATCAATCAGTTGTTATACTCCAACAAATGCCATTTCCATGTAGGAATTGCTGCCGTTCACTAAGTGAGAACCACTGTTTTTTGGGGGGATTACGATAATAGGCGGAGCTCTGCACACATACCCTAACAAGCTATCATTTGATTCCTGCCATTTCCTGGACGCGTAGGGTTTTCATCGCCTTTGCGTTCCTTCACAAGTCTAAAATAAAGCCCGGCTTCCGGCTAATGGCTGTTAAAGGCAGTAAATCGTATTCTAGCTTTCGATGCTTTTGAGTAGGCAAGTCTTCGAAGTAAAGGGTGACAGGTGAAAGTTCTCACAAAACTCTCAAATATATAGAAAAAGAAACTGTTGAGAGACACCTCTAAAATATTCAATTACGCCTTTTTGGCGGGTTTCGGGGGACTGCGGTCCTCGAACGATCCAGACGTCGGAAATTGTGACCTGAGTAAAGAGAGAAGTTGAGAAGAGAGGGAAATACGGGGCTATTGATCGGAAGCCAGCTATCATATCACGATCTCGAATTTTCGTTTGTTCACGTCGGGGGGCGGACATTGCGCTTTTGGGGTTCGCCTTGCGATCAAAGTGGCAACTTTGGGCTCTTTTGGGGCTCTTCCTGGCTCGTTTTCATGCGTTTTTTCGACGTCAACGTTACAGTGTGCCCCTCCATTACCCATTCCCAGTGGAAACGGAAACACATTTTTTATCGTGAGAACTGACTTTAATCAAGTGACGTAGTTTTCCGTTTCTTGTACCGAAATCTCTTAAAAAATAAGATAGGTCAATACACATACTCGGATGATAGAATTTTCCGTACTCGAAAATTCGGTCACTGTTTCTATGAAGAAACCAACGGTGGACAACTGTCATATGACGTGGGCGAGGTTATCCAATCGGTCAGCTGTTCCCTCAACGTTCGGACGATGATACGATTCGCAAAACGTAAGCCTTGGGTTCCTCTCAGAAGCGAAAGGAGGAAAGAGCGTTGAAAAACGGCCAGCAAGTGGTTGAAAATCTCGCTGACCAGCCGGCCCATTGGATTGACCCTCCCACGTCATATAACAGTTGTCCACCCAGAGGAGCAGTGGCTGAAATTCAAATACTCTTCGTAACTTAAGATTCTAACATCCAAGCTATGCGTTGAACCCATATTATTTTCAAAGAGTTTCCGGGAGAAGAAACCGAATACAGTGTCTTTACTGAGAGTAGAGTCCGCGCAGAAAACCACAGTTAGTTTTTTCTACTCAAGCTACTGTTTGAACCAAGTGGAGATAGTTGGCGGAGCTTGAGGCTTCAATAATGGTTACTCATAATACTATAGCCCTTTGAAAACTTCTCTGTAGTCTGAGTAGACGTTTTCTCGGTCGACCATCTAGCACAAGGAATAGAAGCGCAACTAGGATTTTAGGCCGTTCAAGATTGACGACTCTTCATTTCGAGGGATCTTCGCATTCAAAAGCGTAGAATGAAATCTTTTTATTTTAATAGTTTTCTAGAGTTTTCGACAATAGAATGGCAGGAGAAGTGAAATAACCTATGGAGTTTAGGATGCTGAACAATTCCAGACGTTCAAATTTCCGACGCATATGTGTTACACATACCACGCCAATATGGGCGTAAAAAGGAAAGTTGAATACTCTGGGATTTTCGAACGCGTTTCTTTCCTATGCTTGAGCTTTATATGGCCTGTTTGCTATATATCACGACCTCGTAGGCTTATCTGCTCAGAACAGAAAAACAATTTGATGCAGTTTCTTGCGAGAACGCTGTCTTTCGAAATGCCGCACTGCGACATGTAAGGTGCGACCGAATGAGAATGGCGGCCCATGCGGCCGGCGTGCTTGGCAGGCGGCCCTCGCGTTCGCCGCTCTCGGGCGAGCATACGAAAAGTCCCCACCGCCATCGACTACGAACGGGGCCGGCACCAGCAGGCAGCAAGCACAGCGCCGATCAATCAGCTCTGCAGACGGTGGGAGAGGGGACGGCCGCCGTTGAATTCTAACACTCGTCCAAGGGTGGCACATGCGACGGTCGCCTGCCAAGCACGCCGGCCACGTGGGCTGCCATTCTCATTCGGGCACACTTTACACCAAACAAGCGTAATGGATTATTTGTCGAAGTTTATATAGTCTTTATCTAAAATTCGAGGGTTTTGTGCGAATTTTTTTCCAATTATCCACTACTTCGCGGAGTTACCTACAAAAAACATCACTAATTAGCATATGGTTCTTTTATCGTGAACACTAACTTTAAGTTTATGAGGGGAACCACTTTCCTTCCCCTTCCTATATAATTTGAAGGTCTTACGAAAAGTTCGTGAGAAAATTATGTCTAGAGGGGTAATTGACGGCGGAGAACACGAATATGTTGTCCCTTCTGAGTTTTACAGAATGTTACAGTAGGTTTTGGTAGCTAGACCTACTGTAATCTACCAAAGTAATCGTCATGGCTGAAAAAGCTCTTCTGTATCTGTTTAATCCTTTGGGAAATCACTCGGATTGAGTTTGGGGCTGAAAAGAATCTGCTCTGAGGAGCTATGGAACACAGCTGTTGACTAATTTGCGTATCGTGTTCCATTCAATCGAAATTACTCATTCAATCAAAGAGGACATTTGGGATATATGTCTTGATCAAAATACGAAAATTTTGCTTTCTTTTGCCAAAAAAATACGAGAGAGTTAAACTTCACTCGCCCTAAGAGGCCGAAAACAATTATGTTTCCAATGTAACATATCGTATATCTATGCAAGCAGCAGAAAATCAAGTCTGTCATATATTAGAGAGCGAAATCGAGGATCAGGAGCAACATGATGGAACATATCGTTTTCAGCCAAGCATTTCTATAGGAACTAATGCATTTACTCAAATTCTCGGATCAGCAACTGATTCATCGCTTTTAGGGGGGGGGGGGCTCATGTACTTAAGCTACGCAGTGCAGCATCATCCGCAAGTTGCCCGCCGCTGCTGTTCTCTGACTCCTTGTTTCCGTGAATGAGCAACTTTGGAGAGATGAATCTAGCTGCCTTGAATCCATTCATCTTTGAAGAAGTCCTCAGGGGCACTCGCTCTCAAACAGAGAATTACTGACAATGCACTTCGAGGGAACGCCATACTCAGCTGGAAGAAGAGTCAGAACAGCTTGTGCCCTTTGTACCGAAGCTTTTCATTAACCATTTCTTTTTCGAGTTTTCATCGACTGTGAAAGGTCCAGGACTCTGTATTTATATCATTGACACTTAAGAGACCGCGTGTCCACACTGCGGACCCACGGCTGTTTTGCCCCTCGGACCGCGCGTCCACACTGCGCACCCACTCCATAAAACTTAATATTTTTTATATTTCGGTGGCGTGGAGTCTTTCTTAAAGGCATCGTACGCGCAGAAAACCGTATATTATTTTTTGATGTTTTTGTGTACCTTGGCCTCTCTAGGGAACGAAAATGTCGAAAAAGTCCATGAAAAACCTTTATTCGGAAAAAAAAATTCAGTCTGAACATATTGCAAATTTGAATTTGAATTTCGCGCTAAAATCGTTTTTTGAGTTATTCTGCGTTTGGAGACTTCATTACTGTCATTTTCGATGTTTTTCTGCATGTGGAGTTTGTGCCATCACTGTTTTTTTATGTTTTTTGACGACCTCATCAACATTCTATGAAAAAGTGCTAGATGACTGGTGAGAATTGGTGGCGGATGCTCATCTTTAACCCTTTCAACCTCATAAGCCTACATTTTTGACGCGCCGAAGCTCACCGGTGTGGTCCACCGGTCTCATTCATCGAATTGAGCCTGAAAAACGGAAAGTGGTTTCCAGCGCGAACGATGCCTTTAATTACGGATAGGTTCTTTATGAAGTAACCTATTTACACTCACAGTGGTCAAGCATTTTGAGTGTTCCTAGTAATTTTACAAGCATCTCCGGAAATGGCACTTTTCGATTTTTCGAGCCCGGAAAGAAATTGTTCCACTTGGCTAAGAAGGGTTATCAATGATGCCTATCACGAAACTGAAGTTTATAGTGGAAATAGTAGTGCCAGTGCCAAGGTTCTGGTTTTTGCTTTTCAATTTCCAATGGAATTTCTTTCGATTGCGGTATATTAGCCATCGGTCAACTTTGTTTAAAATTTCGCTAAATTTCGAGTGGAGGGTAACTTGGGGGAAAGGGGTGAAAGCCTAGAAATAGTTCAGTGCTTAAGATTTTATTGAAATTTAACTACGGGGTATATTTGGAGGAGCTGAACAATGAAGTGGTGTACATTTCACAGTTTTCTAAAGCTTCGCTGGCGTCTGCAGTTCGTTATCCGTCTGTAAACGTTTCAGGTTTTGGTGCGACTTCACTCACGTGGCCATTGGGGAGGAGGGGGTGCTGATCATGAATCTGATTCCCATTTGGAGATTTCTCATAAAATTTCTGTCGGTCGCATCAGAGAACTTCGTAGATCAAAGTATTTGAGTCCGCCGAAAATTCCACATGAGGTTTATTAGGGGCATTACGAAGGAGAAGTTCGTTCATTTTTTGAATTTTCAATACTGTGGGTCGGCCTAGCATGGCTCAATCCTAACCACTAGCTGTAATCTGAAGAAAATTCTAAAAGTCGACAAACAAACGCTTATTTCGTTACCACCCTTGAGCATGTAAAGCTAAAATAATTTCCAAAATGAAAACAGCAGGTCCGCGAAAAAGCGGTGGATCATTGCTTCACCATGGGCTCACTCCAGATCTCTGTGGAGCGACATACTCTCAGGTGGAGTGGAAACGGAATACTTACTGGTTGTCTAACATGTAAGTGTTTAGAATGCTAAACGCATCTGCGAAAACGACCAGTATCGTTAGTATCTCTTCTGGCTCAATAGTAAAAATGCGCAGTATCCCGCCCCGAGCTGCAGGTTCGAAAAAGTTATGAGCATTTTTAAAGCCTCGCGAAAAGGCAAGGGTACCATCAGGCATTTTTTTTGAGAGTTTCAAAAAAATTTCGGGTTTAGCCCAAAACTTGCATGTAGGGGTAATCTAGGGTGGTGAACACGAATCTGAAGTCCATTTGTCGAAATTTCGAGGTTTAGTGTAGGTTACGATAGGTAACATGTCAGTTGGGGAGCGAAACCCACCTTAGTATACTGAAAATCGACAAAAGGACGTAAATTCGTATTATTCACCCCGAATAACCCCCGTATACAAATTTTGAGTGAAATCTGAGATTTTGTCCAAACTACCGTACCGTAATCTACCGCAATTTGCAAAAAATCGATAAACGGACTCCAGATTTGTGTTCAGCACTGCAAATAACCCGTAGAGGAACAATTTGAGCAACATCTCTCGTAGCACTCCCAAAACCTCGAAAGTGGCGTTTTTCCCTCGAAATTTTCCCCGGTTGGGAAGCTTCGAACGAAATCGGCCAAAAACTTAGGAAAGTCGACTAATAAACTACAGATTCGTGATCAGCGCCCCAAAAAACCAGCTTGGGAGAATTCGAGATCAAATCTGGAACATTTTTCTAAAACGCTTCCAGAGCCCTCAATTGGTACAAATAAACGACGAACCGAAAATCCGTAGAAGTCCAAAATGCTAACAGTCTGGACAAATTACGGAAAATGCGCCTTCATCCAAATTTTGCTCAGGGTGGGGTAGTTTTAGGCGCTGAACACATTTATGAGGTCCGTTACCGAAAGTGATCATATCCGTATATTTATTTATTTATTGAAAGACTTGGATGAAATCACAAGTGATCAATACATAAAAACAAACAGAGAAAATGATCTGGCAGCAGAACATTAGGGCTTTGGATGCTGAAATATCTTATTAGACTCGTTTTGTTATAAGATTTTTGAAAACCTGCAGAGACGTAAGAATAATGTTTCCGATGAGTGATTATTTTGAACATCATCACAAGATCAGCTTTTATTCTCCTTTTTTGAAGCGATTGCAATTACAATCTCTTTGTTCGCTCGATGCCATTTGGTAGTTGGAAGTAGTTCAAATCGAAACATCTAATCATCATTTTTTGAGTAAAGTTGTTTTGGATGGTATCTAAATAATTGATATCTTTTTTGTTATATGGATTTAAGACCGTGGTACCAGACTCCATGATCAGTCTTACGTAGGTCTTGAAGGCTCGCAAGTACACCTGAGGGTCTTTTGTTTTCAAGATTTTGAATAGATTGTATGTTCTATGGCTTGCTTTTTAAATCATTGCTTTGTAGTGATTATCAAAGTTCAAACAGTTCGACACCAAAAATCCTAGGTCTCGAACCACAGATATAGGGGTGAGTACCGAATTTCTCAGTGTGTATTCTGTTGCGAGATTTTTGTATCCAGCCCCGATCGGCAAATAGTTGGTTTTCTCGGTCGCTATTGGTAGCTCCCATTTTTCCGCCTATTTGTCTATGCAGAGGATCGCCTCCTGAATAGCCGCAACATCTTCGGTGTTTGCAATTTGTTTATATATTTTGATGTCGTCAGCGAACATTTTGCATGTTACGCCGAACTGGGAAATTGCCTCAGGGGCGGCATGCATGAACGCAGCGGACGGTGTCAGGGAGCCGCTCTGCGTGCCATGCGCGCAGCGTCGAGCAACGGGGCGGCCCCGAAAATCAGGCACATCAATACACGCCACGAAATTCGGGGCCGCCCGTTGCTCGACGCTGCGCGCATGGCACGCGGAGCGGCTCACTGACACCGTTCGCTGCGTTCATGCATGCCGCCCCAGGTAACTCAAATGTGTATATGAGAAACAGCAGTGGAGAGAGAACTCCTCCTTTCGGTACCCCACAGTAAGCGGAATAAATTTCAGAACACTGGTCATCTACCCTGACTTGATAAGTTCCATTGGAAAGAAAATCCTTGACCCATCTTATTATCAGTGGGTGAATGCCTACAATTTCCATTTTGAGCAATAATTTCTTTGTTGAGACTTTGTCGAAGCTTTGGCGAAATAAAAGTAGACAACATCTGTGGAGATTTTGGCTTCCATTGCCTTCGTCCAATCGATAAGAGAGGTCAGCATCAGGGATGTGCGTAATAGAAATTTTGTAATTCTTTAGTCGTTAGTCGTTCAACCGGTCAAAACCCGCGTTAGTCGTTAATCGTTAGTCGTTAAAATTAAGATTTTGAAAACAAGCACAGGTGAGGCAGAAAAAAGCCCTCATGAATAGAAAAAATAAGATATGAAGAGAATATGTTTTCCAGAACATTCGTGGCCGTTAAACACCCAAAACATTCATCGTTAGAGAACGCATGTGGGTTAAACCGCAAACCTACATATACATAATTAAATATGATAGATATGATAGCATTTTCTTCCAAATGGCTCACAATGTGTTTTTTCACAATTTTCTCAAAAGTTCTTGCAAAGATGGATGTTATACTTATTGGTCGGCAATTCCTAGGGTCATTTACAGGTGGTCTCTTAGATATTGGAGTAACAAACGCATGCTTCCATCTTTGCGGTACTTCTCCTTTCAGGTAGCTGAGGTTGAAGATGTGTTCATGAGGAATCGGTACGTAGTCAACAATTTTTTTCTGATGAATTTCAGAGGGATAAAATCCGGAGAGGTGGAAAAGGATTGAGCCCACCTGGAAATACTGTCAGCAATCTCTTCTTTGTGAAACCATAGCGATTCTCTCATTTGGGGGAAGTTTGGTAAACTGTTATCAGAAGTTGGAGTAAAATCTCCATTTCTCTAGTCTGGTATATTATATGTCTTTTGAAACACAGATGCCAACAAATCGGATTTTTCGTATATTGGGAGAAGGCAAAGTTGTCAAATCTCATGGGCGGCTGGTGGTAAATTTTTCGACTTGAATTGCTCAAAATTAGTAGTTTTGGCCAGTTTTTGACGCTTCCATCGGCGTGGGTGCTCTACTAGGGGCCATGCAGCCGAAGTAACGTGGTTATCTAAACAACTTTTTCCAGCGTGTCTACTGCTTTTGAAGGCAGCGTATGCGTAAAAAACCGTGTTTAAGTTTTTCACTATTTTGCGCAGGTACTGTGCTTATCTGGGCCGAATCCCGGTCCGCAATTGCGTCTCGACACGCTTTGCGGCCGCACGCGCTTGAGTCAGTCGGGTTTCCAGCGCCAAAGCCGAATCGATGTGGCTTTTTTATACAATTTTCTCCAATTTTCCTGAGTTTCCTGTTTCTAAAACCCACCTAGAGTCAGCAGATCGGCGGCTGTGGCGCTGGAAGCTCTTTTGACTCGGGAGCGTGCGGCCGCAAAGCGTGCCGAGACGCAATTGCGGACCGGAATTTGGCCCAGATAAGCACAGTAGGCTCACCAGGCTATGATATATCGCAAAAAAGCAACCCAAAACACTCAAGTTTCGGAGAAAAACTCGTTTGAAAATCCCGGAGCATTCAGCTTCCTTCTCAGGCTATGGCGCGAGGTGTGCAACCCAACATTAGTCCGACCCCCCACCCAAGTCAAGCGTTCTGAATACAAATGTCCGTATGTATAAACGCGCTCAAATTTTCACGGATGCAGCATTAATCCGAACAGCGCTACATAGGGTGGACGGAGCCTGTTTTCATTCCTTAAGGGCACATAGTAGGTGCGGTTTTCGGCATGAAAACCACGTATAGTAATTGGCTATCCGGATGTGAAAACGCATCCAAAGTTTTATGAACGCAGCTTCAAAGGCAGTGTCCACGATAAAAATCATTTTCAAATTTCCACCAGAAAACTAAGGTTCAGAGCCTGACTTTATCATCATTGAAATCATGGAAAACGCTGCGAAACATCCAAAATCAGCTCTTCTTCTTGAAAGCCACATTTCAACGGTGGATCAGTTGCGCGGGCATGCTCAGACGAAAATGCGGACTTATCGCGAGAAAAAAGGGAGTATAGAACTGACCGCGCGCTGGAACCGCGACAATAAATCAATTACGACTGACCGCGAACAATTTTCCGAACTGGGCGGAATCTCGTGGAACAATCGCTTCGCGATCCGGTTGATCGCGCGAAGCCTTCTCACGGCTCTCACCTCTTTCCGTTCGGACCGCGCGCAACTTTGCAAAGCGGGCAGAAACCGCGCAATTTTAGGATCGATCGCGCGCAGACGTGAGGGAAAACGTTTGGTGTGCACGGGCCGAGAACTCTTCAACTACACGCCTGATTTCAGAATATCTTTGCTGCGGTGTTTGTGTTATTTTGTTTTGCTGATGTTTTTGTTTGTTTTTCTTCCTCTCCGCGTCATCCTTCTGTGTTCCCGTGGTATTTCCTATGGTTCTCCTTGTATTTTTTTATTGACTGCATTGTTTTAGTAGTATTAATAGTGAATATGATAATGCTGTGTGAGCGACTAAGTGTGTTGAGCGAAGGGTTGTTGGTCGTGGGCACATTTGTGTTAAGTGTGCGAGGATTTGGGCAAATGATTAGCATTGTGAAAGTGCTCTAAAGGCGTGTATTTAATGGGGTGGGAAGTGGGTGGGGCTTCCGTAAGAGTGCGCACAACGGCGAATATCCGAAAAAAGTTGTGCGGATCGTTGTTGGACGTGTGTAATGGGTTTCAAAGACGTGTTCAGAGTTCCGGAAAGTGGGCGGCGCTTCGAGTGCGCACAACCGCGAAAAATATATTTTGATTCGAAAAAGAAGGTGGAGACCGTTGTTAGACGTGTGTAAGGGTTTCGAACACGTGTTCAGCGTTCCGGAATGTGGGCGGAACTTTGATAGGAGTGCGCAAAACGGAGGAAACGTGCTCTCAAAATTGTAGAAGTGTTGGGATTGGCGCTAGAGGTGTATGAGGGTTTCGAAGATGTGTTCAACGTTCCGGAAAATGGGCGGGGGATTCGTAGGAGTGCGTACTATGGAAAAAAACGTGCTTCGGAATCTGTAAAAGTGTGGGAATTGGCGCTTGAGGTGTGTAGGGGAAACCTTCTGAGCTGGGAAACTTGTCTGAAATTTTTATGATCCCCTTACCAAATTGGAGAATGCCCTCTCTCGGGCCAAAAAAGTACGACCCCCACACACAGTGTTGAGCAGGGTTGCGACTTAATGCAACGAGGGTTTTACCCGTGATTTCTACCCGAAATCATTATATGTCGCGCTCTTAATTGTTCAAACGAAAGTATCATATTTGTGCGACTCAAATTTGCCAAAAAATATATTTTTTGTAAACCGTTGGGTAATATTTCGCATCTAAGTCCATGTTGTCCGCAAAAATTCGAAAACAAATTTCTCCGTGATTTGTGTGTTCAAGTAAAGTATAGTTAAGTCCGTGGCTTGTTTCCTCAGGAAAAAAATTTTAATCTCATCCACGGCTGGCGCGTGCGGTTTAAACCTCGCAGTCGGCTGGCGGTATGGTAAGGTGATCAGCTGCGCTCTTCTCTCGGCCTGAATCAATTAGCGGGCTGGCGCACTCGTCCGCCGCGCCAGCAGAGCGTGAGATTTAAATGTTTTTTCTTGAGGGAACAAGCCACGGGCCCAACTACACGCGGCCGTATACCGTCTGCTCGTGTTATTTCAGAGAATATGAGATGTCATCTTGCCTGAGCGCATCAGCGATATGTAGGGGATATTTGGGAAGCTGATCACAAATCTGGGGTTCGCTTGTCGGAATTTCAAGGTTTACTGAAGGTTACGGAAGGTAACATCTCATTTAGGAGGCAAAACCTACCTTATTATTTTAAGAATCGACAAATGGACATCGATTTCGTATTCAGCACCGCGGATAAACCCCAAATAGAAACTTTGAGACAAATTTGAGACTTTGACCAAACTACCGTATACCCACCGTAATCTACCGTAAGCTGTGAAAAATCTATAAACTGACATCAAATTCGTGTTGAGCCCTCTAATTAACCTCTAGATGAACAATTTGAGCCACATCTGTCGCCACATTCCGGAAATCGTCAAAAGTCGATTTTGCCGTCAATTTTCTCTGCCGGTGGGAAGCTTTGAACAAATTTAGTCGAAAACTTTGGAAAAACGACAAATGAACCTCAGATTCGTGATCAGCACCCCAATAACCCCCCAGGGCGATTTTTGAGTCAAATCTTGAATACTTTTCTAGAAAGCTTCGAGAGCCCTCTAATTGGTATAAATAAACGCCCAACCGAAAATCCGTACAAGTCAAGAACGCTGTCAGTTCGCGCAAATTTCGGAAAATGTTCCTTCACCCAAACATTGCCGAGAGGGGTCGTTTTGGGCGCTGAACACGATTATAAGGTCAGTTTTCGGATTTTCGTAAAAAATATTCGCTTTCTGGAGGCTACAATAGGTACGAAAATCAGAGAAAAAGCTCCTATAACTTCTTTCAGGGTGGGTCTAGGCTACATTAATGTAGTTCTGGAAAGTGAGACAATTATCTAGTGTAGCTTGTTCACAATGCTCACGTATACAAAATGGCGGGAGCTACTTTGACAACAAGGTGCTCAGGGTCTAAGCCGCCAAGTCTTCCGCTTTAGTTCTCACAGCGGACACCGGAGAGCATAGCGCCCATTCTGAAGTCAATCAGGATGAAGATCGCTTGCCAGCTGCGCTTTCGTCTAAGTACTGGGTCTTGTACTCGACCCATCGCCAACGTTTCATAAAATATCTAGCAAAAGCGGGCAGTTTTCAAAGCCAAGTTCAATGTGCTAATGGCGCTGGTAGGTACATAATGGGGCAAGGAAACTATTCTGGCCACGTATAAGGACATATTGTGGCACCGCTTCGGCAGCACTTGATGCCAGACACATCCTGGACCAAATTGCAACGTTTGCAAAACGCTGCTCTAAGGCTTGCCACCGGGTGTGCTAGGAGTTTACCAATGGAACATTTACATGCGAAGACCTATGCACTATCAGTAAAGGAGCACTGTCAACTCCACGCCCCATAGTTGCATATAAGTATCAACATACAAGAGAACCACCCTTCTAGGAGAGTACATGCTTTTACTCCTTGCACCTAATATGTCTTTCTGTACACTTATGGGCAGCCAAAAAAACTACATTTGTCTCAGCCCGCATCTGGTTGTTCGAGGCACCGTATACTCGTCGAAGACTTACTGAAGGAAACTATTGAAATCTCAACAACACGTCGTCTACATGCTGGGAACCGAGCACATCATAGGATTCGTGGTTTTATTCTTGTACGACGAAACTGAGAACACGATTAACGTCCTAAGAGTACGAATCGACTGACCCATTTTGTTCTCCAATTCCGGAATCAGATAGTCTCGAATCCCAACTTAGGTAAACTTAGAGGAACTAACGCATTCTTTTCAAAAGGCTCGTTGTCTGTCCGATCCGCTGATCTCATAAAGCGTCCAGCTTGCATAATATATTTTGAGAATAGGTAGTTTGCCTCTGTTTTGTAGTACGCTGATTTACAGCTGCTCATTCATGTTTTTAGGCTCCGTGTTTGTTTTCATTTCATGTGAGGGGTTTCCGATAACAAATAACGGTAAATTTCCCCCAAAATGGTTGCATAACGTATAAACGGATAACGATTAACGAACACCTGAATAATAACAAGGAAATTCCACCGTTATTTGGTATCGGGAAGTCTAATAACCGCTTATCCCTGCATACGATCTGCCATGTTGTTTAACATATTTCCGTACATTTGATCATGCTGAGTAATTATTATGATATGTTATTAAGCGTGCATGTGATGAATTTGTGGTCTTTGTTCCAAATGCGAGGGTGAGGTAATAAAAATGTTGTTATTTATATGTGAAGGCTGAGAATTGAAGTAGAAATCCGGGGCCTATTTTTTTGTTTTGAAGGTCACTCGTGGTCAAGCGTGCATGCATTATACTTGTTCCAAATAAAATTCATTTCGAATATCCGACTTTTCGACTATAGTCGGATATCGTACTTTTTCGAATATTCGACTTTTCGACTATAGTCGGATATCGCCCTTTTTCGAATATTCGACTTTTCGACTGTAGTCGGATATCGCCCTTTTTCGAATATTCGACTTTTCGACTATAGTCGGATATCGCACTTTTTCGAATATTCGACTTTTCGACTATAGTCGGATATCGCACTTTTTCGAATATTCGACTTTTCGACTGTAGTCGGATATCGCCCTTTTTCGAATATTCGACTTTTCGACTATAGTCGGATATCGCACTTTTTCGAATATTCGACTTTTCGACTATAGTCGGATATGAGACTTTCGAATATTCGACTTTTCGAATAAAAAGTCGACTTTTCTATCCGACTATGAAAATAATTGAAGTGCAAGTAACTTTTTTTTCACATGAAAACACGTCGATTTCTCACTCATCCACTCGCGGGCGTTCTGACAGATCAAAGCATCACTTTTCAGACCAAAATCAGACCGATACTCAGACACGCTGACGGTTGTTCAGCGGGGTAAAAAGGCTTGTCGGTGCGACGGCGGGAGCCAAAATGGGGAGGGGTCGAATTGTCGGTTGTACCGCAGATAGAGAGAAATTCAATTCACGAAGACGGTTATTTGGCGGTGGAAAAGGGGTTGACGGTGCAACGGCGGGGACGTGCTCTACCGTCAAATATGTGACACGTTCCGCAACTCGGACCAAAAAAGATGGGTGAGCCGGCATCAACATGTTTAGACAAAAGTATTAACATTGATAGGGGTATAAAAGGCTCCTCATCTCACCATGAGCCTCAGTCAGCTTTTCGGAGCCGGACCTGGAAGCTGACCTCGAGTCACCTTCCTCGAGTCACCTCGAGTCACCTTCCGGAAGGTCCACCGGATACCGGAGGATCATTTTTGTCTCCGAGGGGAGGGGGCTCCCCACGGCTCGGGGGAGGGGGGTGGTACCCAACTGTATGGCCATCTCCTCATGGTCCGCAGTAGGGTGCACCCCACCGTGGGCCGTGGGATCACCTCTTTTGTGGGGACCCCAATAGGGATTTCCCCGGAGTCCCCTCTGCGGACCCGGGAATACCCAGGATGTATTGGAAAGCGCGTGACCGGAAATCTGGTTCGGTTGTACCGCGGTGTGATATCGGTTGAATGGCGGTGGAAGATCGGTTGTCCAGCAGATGCCCCAGCCGATCAACCGACGTTCCCCCGCCGAGTAACCGCCCATGAGTCTGTGCGGTTGTACGGAGGAACAGTATCGGTTATACACTGGATGACCAGGGAGGGGCAACCGACATTCCCCCGCGGAATAACCGCTCCCATGCTTGAGTATGGCTGCTTGGCGGATGTTTAGGCGTGCCTTATAGTATTTGTCACAGGTTTCGTGGTAAGAGCTTATATCTGGTTTCCGTTTTTTCCAGTTTCCCTAGCTATATGCTGCTAGCGTGCTATATTCTTCAATTTAGATGTGAAAAAGGCAGTTCGCAATGAATAAAGTGTGCCCAAATGGAAATGGCGGCCCACGCGGCCGGCGTGCTTGGCAGGCGGCCGTCCCATGTGCCGCCCTCGGACGAGTGGTGGATTTCAACGGCGGCCGTCCCCTCTCCCACCGTCTGCAGAGCAGATTGATCGGCGCAGTGCTTGCTGCCAGCCGGTGCCGGCCCCGTTCGTAGTCGATGGCGGTGGGGACTTTTCGCATGCTCGTCCGAGAGCGGCGAACGCGACGGCCGCTCGTTACACGCCGGCCGCATGGGCCGCCAATCTCATTCGGACGCACCTTACGTTCGCCGATCAGTCAGAGCTGTCCGATTTTTTTGTAAAGAAATTAGGTTGATTCTATATGTGACCTTGTTTTTGAAGTTGATTTATTGCGGTAGAGAGCCTATCACATTTTGACTTGCTATGAAATGTCACATATTCAGAGTTCTCCTACCGTGGAGACAAGAGCATCTACAATTTGGGAAAAACGTAAAAACATAGAAGTTTCAAAAAGTTGCTAGAAATTATTCTTCCTGGGAGAATCTGCTCTCTGCCGACGGGTCGCGAAATGCCTCACACGAGTACATTAGATTCCCGGGCTTTGGAGGTATCTCGTCTAATTTTATCGCGAGAATTTACATAAACTACGGACACATTAGCCCCAGTTGGTGGAATTTTAGCTACGTCACCTTCAAGAACTACGGAAATTCTTGCCGAGAATGCGGGAAAAAGGGTGGAAGATTCTCGCCTTGATCGATCCACCCTGTCCTGATCAGTACTATAGGGCGATCTCCGCTGCAATCGACGGCACTGCCATTTCTTCGCACGGCCTGCAGCGTCCCCGCGCCCAAATGTATCGTTGGCACGGTCTTCCAGAGAGCAGTTCGGGGTCACCCTCCACAATCAGCCACAGAGTATCGAGTAATCGATTCGCGAGAGGACTGGACCAGCACTACGAACGGCATCCATGCGTTCAGCGTAGCCAACGCGGGATGAGATCGCTGTTCAACACAGGCTGTCGCTAATCCCATAACATGGCTGAGCAGGCCGTTGCGGCCGGTGACCAAAATTTTACGACCCCTCTGTGGACCAAAATTTTTGCAACGCCCCCTTCTTGGGATGAAAAATTTCACGACCAAAATCGTGGCCCCTATAATTAGTACTAAATCTCTTTAATTTGACATCTCGAAGTCCACATAACTCGCTACCTTCGCAGAATTATTCCTTTAAGCCAATCCTCGTTGGGACCGGCGTTGAGCCACAGATACAACCCGGGGGTTACCTACGCAACGGTTATTTTTCATGGATAAAATTGAAAAAAAAATTTACTTACCACTTACTAACTACGCCACTTACTACTCCTACCTCATTCTACCTTTCCAAGTGGTTGGAAGCTAAACGCCATTTTTTCCGTAATTTTACGAGCCCACTCCCCCCCCCCCCTCAGTTTTTCATTTTTGTTCAAAAATTACCGGAATTTTTACGACCTCCCCCGTTGCGACCTGTCGCAAGCCTGCCCAACCCTGGCCCATAAATTCTCGCAACAATTAAGGCGAGAATTCAAGAGCTTAGCGACAGCGAGATCGAAATCGAGAATTTTGCGTATGTTTTTGCTTGGAGTATGCTTAGAGCTTGCACCCTTATACCTTTGATGCAGTATAAGCGGGCTTTAGCGAGCGTCGCGAGGACCCGAAAATCCCTGCACTACGGAATTAGAGAGCGTAATAGGCCGCTCCCTTGAAGGCATTTTGCCACCCACAGGCAGAGTTTTGAGCTGTTGAATACGAAAGGAAAACTTGACAGACGCACAGAAGGGTGCCCACAACGATCCATCGGTCGCACGAAATTATGTATGGTGCCTCTATAGTCTGGACACGCACCGTAGTCGTCCAACAAATAGCGGAAGTCTGTCAGCAACATCAATAAGGTTTCTTGAAAAAAAATCGCTCCCATCTGGCCTACACCCACAAAGTTTCTTCCAAAAGCAAATATAAATAAAAATTGTGTTTAAATAATAACTAAAATCAAATACAGATTCCCGGATGAGCGTAATTATTTTGGAGGAGTGTGATTGACAAGCAGTTTTTTGTAGTGAGGTTGTAAGATCCGACTTTGCGACAATAGTCAGATTTTGAACTATTCGAATATCCGACGTTTCGACTGTAGTCGGATATAACCCTCTCGAATATTCGACTTTTCGACTGTAGTCGGATATCGCACTTTTTCGAATATTCGACTTTTCGACTGTAGTCGGATATCGGACTTTTTCGAATATTCGACTTTTCGACTGTAGTCGGATATCGCACTTTTTCGAATATTCGACTTTTCGACTGTAGTCGGATATCGCACTTTTTCGAATATTCGACTTTTCGACTGTAGTCGGATATCGGACTTTTTCGAATATTCGACTTTTCGACTGTAGTCGGATATCGCACTTTTTCGAATATCCCACTTTTCGAATAAAAAGTCGACTTTTTTATCCGACTATGAAAATAATTGAAGTGCAAGTAACTTTTTTTTCACATGAAAACACGTCGATTTCTCACTCATTCTGTGAGCATTGTGCTTTTCGTGAGAAAATGTATTCTCCATTTTGCTCAATTTTGGCAATCCATCGCCGCTCAGCACTTAAAAAATACAATTCTTCAAAAAACAATTGGTTTTTCTGTGGAAAATGCGAGTAAAGTTTGAGTTCAAGGAAACGCATTTTAGAGTGAGGTGATTTTTTGAAATTTCCGACTTACACCTTCCTGATTAAAAAAGGGCTAATTGTTGCAAATATGGAAAAACACGCTAAATAAATTATTTTAGAAGAGCCGACCGCCTCTTGAATTCTCGGTCGGTTTCACACATTCACCATCCGATGAGAATGACGAATTATTCCTTTTTCCAGAACAATTCATTAGTTTTTTAGCCGAGCTGAACCGTTCAAATTGGTCTCAACTAACTACTTTTCTCGAGGCTGTCATTTTTACATGACATTTTATTCAGAGTAAAACGACGTTTGATTTGATAATCAATAAAATACCAAAAGTTTTTTTTGAAGACTCCATGCAACGAGAATGCGAATCCTGCATAAAAGTACCACGTTTGAGAGGTGAGCTCTCCGCGCGATTCATTGGCCGCCACCGCGCGTTTAACCTGAGATTGAGTCATAGAAAGGCGACCAGTCGGAGATGAAATTAAAGTGTTGAAAAATGGCTTCGAGCAGTTGGCAGTTAGTAGCGTCAGGTCGCGGTGATTTGGCGATGGGATGGCAGCGTGTCTTGGTCGACGGCGAGCGGGCGGCGCCTGGTCTTTGACTCGAAGACAAACTGAAGACCAACTGGCATTAAATTGACAAACTTTTGCTTCAGAATCATGAGTAGGGATCGTCTGACTTCAACTCCCTCTATTGTTTTTTGCGAGCAATAGATATTAGTACAGTCCACATGATGACAGGACTGTCGAAAAAGCGTACACCCGGGAAGGTGTGCAAAAATCATTCAGATGCACACACTGAACCAGAAATTCGAAAACATCAGCAATGTCGAAGAAAATGGCTACGAACGAGCACAAAAAGGCCTGTGCGGCACTAAACCTGAGTGTTCCGCTCACGCCCACTCCTTTCAACCGGTACCGATCCGTAAACTACTGAAAACCCGGCCTTAGGGGTAACAACATACCCCCAAGAGGTGCAATCCACTCCGCTCAACAAAACTTACCCCATTTGATAATCGGTTGCCTTCTTATAGCCGAATTTTCAGTCAGACACTTTTATCGGTAGCCGTTGAGGAAGTGGGCGTGGCGTGAGCGGGCATTCAAGTTTAGGGTCGTATAGGGCTATTTAGTGATATTTTTTAGCCGTTTTTCAGCATTATTGATGCAGTGAGCCCTGGTTCTTCCGGTTTACGCTAGAAATCCGAACTGTTTTGATCGTGTGCACTGCCTTTAAGGTAATCCGTGTGATATTTCTGGAGATCGATTGGTTGTGTTAACTCTATACAACTTCCCAGGGAGTGGGCATGTTCATTTTCTTTCAAAGGAAAGCACTCTCTAAGTTGATTATGAGTAAGGTCGTAGTTATTTAAGGGACCACTTTGAGCAGTGTTACCACACTGTACTGGCCACAACACAGAGCAGTAGCTGAGGCGACGAATGGAGAACGAGGGCAGCACGTGCTCCTCCGCCAGCAGCTCGTCCCCTTGTGCTGCTCTCGCTATTCCAGTAAGCATGAGAGCTAGTTGTGCTCCTTGACAGCCTACGATCGTCTGAGATGATAATCAATCGATTCCTTCAATTCCATACACCTTGTTTGGGGGAGAAAAGAGAAATGGTGAGTTGACATATAACTAATCAGATGTCTATATGTGCATGCTCTAAACAAAAAGCTCCCCATGCTGACTGTAAATATGCTCGCAGCTGTCCAAATGGACCACTTTGAGCAATGTTACCACACTACGATTGCCACAAAAAAGAGCAGCAGCTGAGGCGACAAATGGAGGACGAGGGCAGCACGTGCTGCTAAGAGCGGCACAAAGGCAGCACGTGCTGCTCGAGCAGCAGCTCTTCCCCTCGTACTGCTCTCGCTATCCTCGTCGAGGTGAAAGCCTATTGTGCTCCATTACGACCCCGCGATCCCCTGACACGCTACTGTCGTCTATTGTCTTGCATGCTTTTCACCAGTTAATTGTAAGCTCTTTTAGTGTGTTCCTGCCTTATTTTTACATCTCCATTTCACATATTGCCTCATTTGTTTTTTCGCAGTTGTTTCTCACTATTCAGTTTCTTTTTTGATCTCCTGTCTCATTTTGCTCTCTCAGTTGGATTTCCAGTTTTATTTTGACCTCGTATTGTGATCTCATTCTGCTGTCTCTATTTGCCGTCATTTTTATACTAGCGGTATCGCTCTCACCCCCTCCCCCGCCCTATTCATCGTGGTTCCTGGTTGATCGAAGCTCCGACCCCCATCCCACTGGATGTCGACGGGACCGACCCCCCCTCTTATACATTACATCTCACGCCGAGCCCTGCTCCTTTTTTCCACGTCTGTCCAGTGTGTGTTGTGTAATATACAAATGTGGGAAATGCTGGACGTCTGGAAGAGTTTAGCCCCTGTGACTTCTTAGGTTGATTATTTCATTTGGTCTTTTCATTGTCAAGAATTCTCTAAAAATAAGAATTTGAACGCGAGGATTTGTCGAAATAAAAAATATGGAAGTTCTAATTTCCCCGGTATGTCGGAACCTGTTGTGGCGCTTCTGCTCCTCGTGCTAGATGATCGACCGGGAGAAAGCCTTTTCAGACCATGGAGCGTTTTTCAAAAGGCTATAGCCATATAAATACGCAGCACTGGGGTCTCAAGCCTTGCTAACTACATCCACTTGGTTCAAACACTGGATTGGGGACAGGGTCTCTCTACACACGAAGAGAGGAGCACGGACGAGATTCATTGCTGACGCGACGCGCGCGGCGGAACTTTTTATCCTATTACCCCATCATTGAAGCGCGCTCGCCACAAGCTCACGAGATTTCCCGGGGTTTTTCATGTTTTTATTCATTCTCACATGACTTTTCTTTATGGTCCTTAGTTGTTCCTCTCATCATCTTATCCTGGACACTCATTTGAAAAACTCTTGTATGTTCTCGTGCCGTTGTACCGCTTGATATTTATAGAAAATATAATATGGTATTAAAGATCGAGCACCATTTTAGACGTAGTGATGGGATCGTTGCTGCCGTAAACCGGTTTGGCTCTGAATTATGAAACATAAAGAACTAGTCATATGAGAATCAATAATGAAATGTCATGAAATCTCGCTAGATTGTGACAAGCGCGCTCCAGTGATGGGGTAATCGGATAAAAAATTCCGCCGCGCGCGTCGCGTCTGCATGAAATCTCGTTCGTGCTCCTCCCTCCGTGTGTATAGAGACCCTGTCCCCACTGGATTGAGAAGAAAAAAAACCAAGTGCGGTTTTCCGCGCGGACGCTGCCTTTAAGGCACTGTTCACGATAAACTTCATCCTCGAATTTTCCATGATAAACGCTTCTCGTGGCTCTCAGAAGCAAAACAGCATCGAAAAAACGGGACGAGAAGATCCTCAGGAGCCGAAAAACGGCTTAGAAAAGTGGGCAAACCCCGCCGCTTTGGGAATTTCCGGCCCCTTTCCCCCCTCGACGTGAACAATGGAACACTCGAGATCGCGAGATGAACGATGGTTTCCGATCTGAAGCCCCGTTCTTCCCTCCAGTCTTAACTTCTCTCTTTAATCAGATCAGCTCGAATACATTGGCTGCAAAAGACGGAAGGTAAAAGCCTCGGAGAACTCGTCCACTATGCTTTCCTAGGTCAAGTATGAGGGACCATAACTCCGTCCCCAGAAGATCTTGTATGATTCCGGAAGCATCATTGGAATCAGCATGGGACCATTTTAAGATAAGCGAAAAAAACGGAAAAGGGATTTTTATCGTGAACACTGCCTTTAGTTATGAAATAAGCTCATTAATATCAGAAGCATGTTTGGTGGCCAGACCACCTAAACTGAGATCGAATATGAAGTCATAATAAAGACGCTATTTAAAGGATATGAGGGATAGAATAGATACTACGAGGAAGATGACGTCATCAATGTGCTAAGCTCCTTACTAAGAGAGGTGGACCGCGGCACCTTCCACAAAGTAGTGACATCATCTTCGAGTCAGCAGCCCAGGCTTTTTAAGGTGGACCAACGTTATTTTCAAAGCGGACGAGCCACGTTTCGGGTTCCCGTTCTCCGTTTGGACCAAAGCGGTTCAGCTGTCCAACAGAGATTCCATCATGACGTGGAGTAAGGTGTCTATATCACCAAAATTAAATAGAACTTATGTGTCACCTCATCGTGGTGAAGGGGTGAACATTGATGACCGAGATTCGTCTCGTGAAATGGCCAGCGGCACAAACGGTCACGTACTTCGCCGTAGCATTAGTTTATCTAATGTGAGAACGGGCTGCTCCCGATAGCACCGGCTCTGCATTCTGGGAGTAACTAGACCACAAACCTGGCTTCTACATTCGCTAATAATATGAAACCGACCCGAAATCGGATATGCTCTCCCACGACGCCCGGAGATGCCTCTACGAGGACGGACGAGGATTCGGACGTGGCGTCATTGGAAAACACCACAGCCAACGCGGAAAGTGCTTAAACATATGCACGTACAATTGCCGAACAGCTGCGTCCGACACAGATCTCAGAATTCTCCTTTATCAGTCCAGAAGAATCAAATACGATGTCGTCTGCTTGCAGGAGACGAAGGTCAAAGAACCGTACACGAGGAAGACTGATAAAGGAGAGCTGATAATAATGGGACAAAAGGTCACTGCGAAGAATATTGGAGGAGTCGGGTTCCTCGTTCATCCAGGAGTTCGGCACATAGTCCACTCCCACGAAGTTTTGGGCCCCGTATAGCAGTTCTGCGATTGAAGACCGAACACAAGGCCATCATCTCCGTCGTGAACTGTTATGCTCCTACCGATGTAGCGGAAAACCAGGTGAAGGACAGTTTCTACACTGAACTGGAAGCGGCAATCAGGAAGGAGAAGTCTTACTACAAGTTTGTTTGCGGTGACTTCAATGCCATTTTGGGCGGCGGAAGCGACGTTAACTGGAGACTTGGTCCACATGGTGACGGGAACAGAAACAGCAATGGCTATGGCGCTCTAGATCTGATGTTATCATGCAACTTGTTCCACGGAAACTCGCTGTTTGAAAAGAAAATGCACAGACCATGGGCATGAGAAAGTCCCAATGGGCTAACGCGTTCGGAGCTGGATCATGTTCTGACTAATCGGAAGTGGAGTTTGATGGATACCGGGGTGGTGCCGTCCTTCGTCTGCAGGTCTAATCACAGACTACTTCGGGCAAAGATCCGTCTCAACAAACGAGTCTTCAAAAGGGATAGACATCGTCCCGCACCTGTTCGCTTCCCTCAGTACAACCAGGCTGCAATGGGTGCAGCAGTTATGGACCACCCTTGGAGACTGGTCGATAATCCTACGACGGACTTCGAGGAGCTCGCCAAAGGTCTGCTCCAATGTCGAAAATCTGCAGTGGTAGCTCAACAGCCAGAAGAGGAAAGACTAAATTCCGAAGCTCGGGAACTTCTTAAACGTCGCGGCGAATTGAGAAGAGATCCATCCGCAGCGCATTTGGAGAAGACCATCATCAACAAGGCTTGTCGTATAGCAGTCAAGGAATCCCTCACAGAGCACCGCAGGATGAAGTTGATTTCGACCGCCGCTCAAAGGAGGAGTCTCAAACAATTTCGAAATGATCTTACGGATTATCGTAACGTAACAACGTGTCTGATGGACAAACATGGAACGCCCAGAACTGCAAGAGCGGATTTGGAACGCATTGTTGCTGAATTCTACACAGATCTTTATCGCTCAACTACGCCGGTTCCTAGATGTCCCTCTCCTACAGAGGACCCAGTGCCACCCATTCTCTCATCCGAGGTCGCTAACGCCTTGCGGTTGCTGAAGAAAGGAACAGCTCCTGGCCCTGATGGTATATCCGTGGATTCACAGCTCCTGGCCCTGATGGTATACCCGCGGATTTGCTTAGAGCGGCTGGTGAAGCCACGTGTAAAATACTTGCGGAGTATTTCAACTCCTATATTGAAGCCGGATTCATACCAGATCAGTGGAAATGCTCGAAGACGGTTCTGATCTTCAAAAAGGGATACAAGGAGGATGTCGGGAATTACCATCCTATCGCCCTGCTGTCGATCCCATATAAGGTCTTCACCAAGATATTCCTCATTCGTTTGGAGGCCACGGCTAACGCTTACCAGCCTGTAGAACAAGCAGGATTCAGGAAGGGTTTCTGTTGCTTGAACCACATCTACACTGTGTCCCAATTGATTGAACGATGCCGTGAATACAAACTGCCGTTGTGCCTGACGTTCGTGGATTACAAAAAAGCGTTCGACTCATTGGAGACAAACGCTGTTCTAAACGCCTTGTTACATGCTAGAGTGGATTCTGCATACGTGAACGTTCTGGAGCTGTGCAACGCGGGAACATCAACAACGGTACAGTTATTCGAAAGGAAGCTGAGCATTCCGGTCGAGAAAGGAGTTCGGCAAGGTGACACAATATCACCGAAGCTCTTCACGACTGCCCTACAGCATGCAATGAGCAAACTTGATTGGGAAGAGAAAGGCTTGAACATCGATGGGAAGAAGCTGTGCAATCTAAGGTTCGCAGACGATATTGTGCTCATCAGTGGCAGTACACAGGAGATGAACGAAATGCTGTCGGAATTGAATAGCGTAGGCAGCGCGATTGGTTTGACAATGAACATGGGGAAGACTCAGACGATGGCAAACCAGTGGTGCGACGACGGACCAATCTACCTGGAAGAATGCGAAGTGGATCGAGCTGATAGCTATGTGTACCTAGGACGAGAGATCAATATGAAAAACGACCTGTCCAAAAAGATTGACCGACGAAGAAGAGCAGCGTGAGCAGCGATGAGCGCAATTCGAGAAGTGACCAGCGAAATCCAGGATAGCAAGTTGCGTGCTCACTTATTTGACTCTACTGTGCTACCTGCATTGTGCTATGGTACTGAGACGTGGGCCCACAACAAGGGGACTTCTGTTGCTCTGAGAACAACGCACAGGACATTGGAGAGGTGCCTGTTGGGAACGAATCGACGGAAGCAATGGCAAGAAGGACTGAGCAGCCGCGAACTTCGAGAGCGGTCTGGCATACGAGACGCAGTGTCCCATATTGAGTCTGCAAAGCACAGCTGGGCAGGACATGTGCTACGAAGAGTCGACGATAGGTGGAGTACCAGAATCACATTTTGGTAGCCGCGTCACTTCAAAAGGACACTAGGACGGCCTGCGACGCGTTGGGCGGACACTTTCAACAAGTCAATCAAACAAAAAGGCTTACCATATTGGATGACTGTTGCTCTTTCTAGGGAAACCTGGAGCGAATGTGGTCCACATCGAGAAGACCGCCGATGAGAATGGACCATCAAGGTATCAAGGTAAGGTAAATGGAACTAACTTGTGGGGACACCTGGGCTACGGTACTAGCCTTCAGTAAGCATTGTAGGTGATGAAGACAACGACAATCGAATGGAAATGGGTTTCACTCATGCTTTCGGGGTGCGACCATTTTATGAGGCTGTCCTCCTGATAATTGACGATGTTGCTGAGCTTCCAACATGCAAATACTGAGTAGGTGGGTCGGACCAGAGACTCACATCATGCTCCATTTAGCACGCATTCTTGTTTTTGCGATGTTACATCTCCCCATCTATCATCTCCCCACATTCTGCTCGAATATGAAAAACCTGTAGGCCATTCCCATACCATAATTTTCTAACAACACCATATTTGAGTTTCTTATTGCTCCGATCGTGATAAAAGCAGATAAACAAGGAACAAACAGTAAGCAAGAGGCGAATTAGATTGCTGGCATTCGTGCTTCTTCTGTGATAGGAAATATTTCTTCACGTATGCTCCCACAATTCTTTGCTCCCGAAAGTCGCTTCCTCGTCACGTAGCCAAATTGCTGTCACTTATCCATCGACACCAAATGAGGGCATTTTCAGTAAAAATTCCACCCTTTATGTGGAACACGTTCATATTTCTCCTCCATATACTGCCAAATATACTCGGTCTACTCTTTAATGGCATCTTATTTGTAATAGCTCAATATCACAGTCCACGCCCTATCCACAAATATTCACAGCTGATTGTGAATTTTGCTGTTTGCGATTTCTTCGCTTGCTTAACATCATTGATTGTGTGCCAGAGGTGAGACGAATTCTGACATCTCTGATTTTTCCATGAAGCATTTTCTATAATTTCTCCCTTACAGGATAATTCCCGCGGGGACTTCTCTATTTTATGTATCTGAAGGGTTGTGTCAATTATTTGGTCCTCGTTTCTGCTATGTCAGGTGAGCTCCTACAAAAAACTCGAGGAATTTTTTAGGCAGCAAGAAAAGATTTGGGCACACTTTTTTAAAACCTTTCTTCTGTATTTTTTTTTGCGAAAGGATAAGAATTTCTCAGAAGAGTGTTTTTGTTTGAAAAAAAAAACTATGACAGATAAAGGATTTTTTACGGCAGAGTTTCAAAACATGCAGGTTCCTCCGCTAGAAACTCTGACAAAAAAAAACCTTCGCGCTGAATAGCAAGAGCACGAACTTTCTCCTATGGACGCTGCCTTAGGCCGGGATCATACTTGTCGCGATCAGCCAGGGCGACAGTGCATATCGGGCATATCGATTTTCTGTCGTTACCGATGGTTAGTATTGCGTCGCGTCGCTCGTCGCTGGAGGTATGATCCCGTCCTTACAGGCCATCGGCATACGCGCTTGTGATGAGATCATATACCCGCTCCGCATTCTACGTGCCGTGCCAGAAGTGATCCGAAAAAAACATGCCGTACCCTTAACGAAGAGACGCAGTCTCACTACGCACAGCGAACCCAACGCCTACCAGCTGTTTTTCGATTTTAACCTTAGCTGGAACGACTTCATTTCTGCGAAATACTAAGCCAAACGGGAAAATTAATCAGAAATTAATTGGCTGTCACGAAAAATTACAAAAGATAGAAGTTAAGCACGATTGAAGTTTAGAAAAACAGTTAGGCCGGGAGTCAGCGTTCTTACACAATAGGAATGGCATGTTCGTCGGGTCACCTCTGGCTCAACGCTTCGCACTTCGAACGCAGAGCGGCTTCCTGCCCTGCTCATACGCGTAAATGCATGCCGCCCCGGAAGAGCGTGCCTTGTCGTGCATAATTGCGTGACTGCCTTTCCACGTTCATTTATTGATTTTCGGGTGAGTAAGTCAGGGCCTCTAATCTACCCGCTTTTTGATCAATCCAAAAATCGATGAAAAATGAGTAAATCAAAAAAGGCAATTACTCTATCTTGCTGTGTTAGTACCTCCCTTTAACAAAGTTGTGTTCGAAATTTCCAATATTCGGTGCGCAGTTTCCAATTGAAAAAAAACCTATTTATCCCTACTTATGGAACAAAGAATGGTTATGATCTCTGGAAAAAAAATAGTGACGTCCAGCCATAACTATGGCTAGGTCCATGGCTTGTTTCCGAAAGGAAAAACATTTGAATTTGAACCGCGGCTGGCGCTGCGGTTCAAATCTCACCAGCGGCTGGCTAGTAATTACCAGCCAGCCGCTGGTGCGATTTAACCCCCCGCGCCAGACGCGGTTCAAATGTCAATGTTTTTTTAGGAAACAAGCCAAGGTCTAACTATATATGCATTTCAGCTATAGCGTCATGCTGCACTTATACGCACATACGCTTTATAGTATGTTGTTGTCCTTCTCCTTTCGTTTTTATGTGCTCAACTATCGACCACCTTCCAAGCTTAAAATCAAGCTTATTATACTACTCGTATATTTACCATCATTCATGCAAATGGTAAGCGGTACATCTCAATCTTTTATTCTTTTTCCTTTATTCCCGTATTTTTGTCATAGTAATTCCATTCTTTCAGATACTTTTCAGCTTCGCTGACGATCCTCCAGAGGTTGTTGAGCCGCTGTTAAAGGCAAAGTTTCCGCACTACAACCTAACTGGTCGAATGATTACTGGCAATCTCAATGTTTTCGAATGGAAAGCGCTAAGCACCATATTGCACATGACACTTCCTATCACTCCACTCTACATCTGTATTCTGGCTCTTCGACGAGGAATCATCAATCATCTGGACGATGCAGTGATGTCCAGGAAGACTAGAAATCTTCACCACCAGCTACTCACGGTTAGTCGATAGTTGTTCTGTGATTCTAACAGAAGCCTCCATCTTTTGAGACTCTGTTCCACTCTTCCATGTTCAGGCTCTCACCTGGCAAGCCTGCCTTCCATTGTTCTACCTGTGCGCAGTACTTTCGTATGCATGTGGTCAACTCGGCTTCTATCATCATCCACTCATTGAACACTCGACGTTCATCACAGTCGGCTTTATTCCAACGCTGAGTCCACTCGCTTCCCTTTATTTTGTGCGACAGTATCGCGAATGTATACGACGGATTTTCTGCGGGAAACTTGCACCCGATCTTAAAGGATCGCATTCTAGAGAGCTCTCAAAGGATTTCTCGTTCACTTCTCATAACTCTAAACCAGGAACTACTGTGTGACAGAAAATGAGATGCCAATTTAGGTTATTTCTTTATTGAAACCTAAGGCTCTGGCTCAGAACACCTCATCTGGTCTTGTCCCACGTTTCACGTTTGTGCATAAGGGCCCAAGACTCCCTGCCGTATGTTCATCAATTATAGCCACACCTTACTCAACTGTGCAAGTTGTGTATTAATACGGCTACATTCCTGATCGGAACTTGTGATGTCATTGTCTTTCTCATGATTTTTTTTTCGGGTACCCGGTATTCCAGATCTCTTATATTCGTGGTATAGCGATTACTTCTTAATTGTCTTCTTCTGTACGTGTCTGTGCTTGTGTTCATTTTAACAAAGCGTCAAGAGGTGAAGGTAGTGCTATTCCGGAATGGGATTCTTATGCAGACCGACTGCTGACACAGACTAGCGCGTGCAGGGTGCGTCTGCGCGCTCTTACAACCACAGCCGGCACGGATCGCACTGGCAGTTTTAGGAGTATTACATACTTCTGCGACACACGGTTGCGTCGCTGTGCGCAGTGACAACGACCACCTGTCGTGGAACTCCCGCCCTTTAAATTTGTCGCTGTTGCAGTGCGCTGCACAGCGACAGCGGCAGGAATATGCACAAAAGCAGTGTATCAGCCCTCCGCGACCCGTCGCTGCGGCGGGCGCGCAACAACTGTTCCTACTTCGGCCGATGTCATTGCTCCGATATGGGTCCCGCCGCGATTTGTGCTAGATTTTAAGCTTTTCGCTCACGACAGCGACAAAGTATACCATACCCCTTAGTCGTTGTAATTTGCTTTTGTGCAAACTCAGCGCACATATGTGATAACGTATGTACGTGTAACATGTTTGCGCCAGCGCAAGCTACTGTAACCAACAAGCACGCTCATGCCGATCGTTTTTTCCGCAGGGCTACCGTAACCCTCCTTTGAAAATCTTCCAAGTGTCAGCTTGGATATCAGCACATCGCACTAGCCAACAAAAAGGTTTGCACAATTTCCACCTCCTCAGCCACTTTCCAGTGGCTTCTCGAATAGAGCGGTGTGTGAGTGAATGCATACCGCTCCTCTGCCCTTTTATACCCCGTTTGTTATTAGCGTGTGTCATCGTCCGTTATCTTGTTTTGTTCAAGAATGGTCAAGGTAGCCCTGCGGAAAAAATTGTCGGCATGGGCGTGCTTGTCTCTAATCAAAAGTGCCAGCGCGATTCGTACCGACTATTTCGACATTTATATAAAAAACCGCCATCAACTATTGCGCGCACAATCGTTCGATCGATAGCCATCATACCTTCGTTTTCTTACGCGTCACTTCTCCCGCCGAGCAGCGCTATGTACTTCTCAAATTAATGACACTAACCACATTACCTGGTCGCGCTTAGGCATCTTTCATAGTCCTCACCGCAAGCGCGGCCCCCCGTGACGCGCGGTAAGGGCGGTGGACTATGAAAGTTCCTACCGCGCGGCACGCGCGGTAAGAAGTTTCATAGTCCATAAGCACCGCCATAGCGGCGCCGCCCAAACCGCCGTGGCGGTTTTATCGTTTCAATCAATAATTGCTTCTCAATTTGAGTCCACTCGAACATAAATAATTCTGAGACTATCCTGCGCCACAGCATACGCAAATGCAAGCCAGGAATTTCTGTACAAGTCCCAGTTGAGGCCCGACTTTAACCCGCGCCGCCATGGCGGTGCCGCTGGAGATTTCATAGTGGCTTTCCGCTCGTCCCGCGCGGCGAAAAGTTTCATAGTCCACCGCTCGTCCCGCGCGTCACGCGCGTGCCGCGCTTGCGGTGAGGACTATGAAAGATGCCTTATCGTTTGCCCCAACGGCCGATCATGGAAACTTCTATCCGTGGCAGAGTTTTGTACACTCCACCCCGAAGATGAACTAGAGAATATTCGCGATTAACGTGGAGTGTGCGTCTGCAAAAATTTTACTATTCTCTCTCTGGTCTAGTTTCATTTAAAAACTCAAGCTTGGTTTGAAGATTAGCGCAGAACTTGGGGTGCTCTCTTCGTTTTCTTGTTTAGGGACACACCACAAGTGGTGACGCTTTGCGATAGGTATCGCGTATGTTGATTTGTCTCTGCAATATAAAGCACCCGTCGTCAGGTGGTTATCGAGGCCGACAAATGTGTTGGCCACACGCGATGATAGGAAGCAAAGATGGCCAAGAACTGTTTCTGAAATTAGACTGAAGAAGAACGAGAAAACAATTCTCATACCAATCCGACCCAAAAGGCTTCAGATATTGCTTTGATACAGGTTTCAACTACATAAAAAAATAACAAGCAAGACAGGATTCCAAGGAAACAATATATGACGTCGGTCAAGATAGCATAGTCGATTAAGAAAAGCAGTGAAACGTGATGTTTTTCACTGACGTACAACCGGAAGGGAAAGAGCAACGGTACGGAAGTTAATGACCATGATCTGATGATCTGTAGAATAATTAATCTTTAGACATGCCGGGCTCTCCCAATAATGCACGTTTGTTGGCTGAATGTACGGCTATACCTGCGCGGCTTCCTCTCATCACTGAGGCGCGCTATTCAGCGGGGATCCACGTCGCCGTGAGCTCTGAATTCCATCAACAAGCTACTAGCGATCCCATCAGAGAAACGTTTTAAACATTTATTTCTTAGTCAATTGATATGATGATGGGATATATGAAGAAGAAGGAGCAGCTGTATATAGCTGTAAACTTATAGCAGAGTTACACCACCTCATACAAGCTTTCGCCCGCAGCGGAATTGGCTCCTTCCATTTGTGGCTTCACAGCCCTGTTAGCAGCCAAGGGTCAAAATTCAACAAGGGTTCTCATCCCGTCGCTCCAGCAGCTTCCGCTCCCGGCCAACTGCTCTCCGGGCGACTGCGATGCTAATTAGAGAGAACGAGAGAGCGGAGTTATTTGTTCTTCAAATGACAACGTGAGAGTCACTTTAGGCGCCCCATCTTATGCAGACAGGCAGTAAGCCTTTCGTGACCACTCCTAACAATCCGAATCGCCTTCGGGAAGACAATAGGCAATTCTTGGTCGCCGGGTAACCGCCATGGCCCATGGTGACGGTTGCTCACTCAGTGTGGACCATGCCTATGTTGGTGTCCTTGTTGCGGTCTGTGGCACGATTAACCACTTTGCCTGCAGGCTAGGACAATTCTCATTTTCCTCGTCGTGTCTTCATCCTCTTGAGAAGAGGAGGGAATAGTGAAAAAATCGGCGCCTGGGAAAATTTTTTTAACATTGCCCAGACAGCAACCGTGATTAGAATTGCGACCGGTTACCGCTTCGAGCAGAGCTGCGGGCGAAAAAATCGCAGATAGGCGTTTTTTGCCGTTTTGCTATAACTTGAAAAGGGTCCACATGGGAATTTAAAACGACACTTGGAATCAGCATTGAGAAAGTTCTGTTTTGAAATGATACATGGCTTATTTTTATGCGAATCTTACGGGCGTGACGTCATGGACACCTTCATTCATCCGCTAGCAAACTGGGGCGTCGACAACAGGTTGATAAGTTCTCGTCTCATAAAACTCTCCCTAAGGAAAACTCAAATCGTGCGCATTGTCAGCCTGAGACCTGCTCCTTGCCCCGCGAAGTCCGCCTGTTCTCGGGCTGTTGAAATTTCGATGTGTCGCGTTTAGCGGCCTATTTAGCAGCAGTTCACATTCTGCAGAACTGTTTCATCTACCCTCTACTTCCCCACAGCTCGCACTTAGTTTGGCTGCAGTTCGGACTGCGATCCGCGTGTGCGCTGCGGTTCGAAGAACAGATCGTGCTGTGGGTGGCCGTTTGTGGGGGGCAGCCAGGTGGCCATCAATCGATGCAACACGAATTTTCGTCGCCTCAATCATATGTTTTAGCTCGGTGACGAGCATTTTCGGCGCTCCTCCCATGTTGTTCTCTACTAATCTCCCGATTTCAATATTTTTTGCTGCTCTCTCCGATCTTTGCTCTCAGTTTGGGTAAGTTTTTGTTACTACTTTCATTGTTTTTGGAGTAATTAATTTTTTCAAATATATTTTTATTCGTTCATTCGGTGATTTAATTTTGTCTTCATTCGTTCGTCATTCATTAACTTTTTATTTACTTAGGAACTAGTATTTTTGTTTTCTTACACAATTATTTAACCTTTTGAATCTACAAATTGTTCATTTACTTACTCAATATTTGATTTATTTGCTGTCTCAGGCAGTTGAGTGTATCAATTTGATTATTTCGTTTGTTATTACCTAATTCAGTTATTACTAATCAGCAACTTAATTATTCAAAAAATAATAATTTGATAAATATTGTTTGAAAATTATTTGTGGGGCCACTTAGTTCAATTTTCGGGCTTTCAATAATTACACTACTGACTGGAAAGCGGAAAATAATTTTAAATGATCATTAAGTAGTAATGAATAATTTTGATTTCTGGGTTGCTTCTTTCCATTCGACTAACTCTTTTTATATTACCCACCTTGACTTGGGAGCAATTTGTTTGAGCTTGTTTGCGCTTAAGAACTGAATTGTCTAAGGCCCCGGTCATAGTTGGTGCTATTTGCATCTGTATCCCCCGCACCCCCAACACCCCCGCACCCCCAACACCCCCGGACCCCCAACACCACCCCGGTCGATACGTATGTTTAAAATGATGGAGTGAGGTTGAGAAAATCACTCGGTGCATCCAACTAGATATGACGATGATTACGTTGCCAACAGGATTGCACCTGTTCAGAGAAATAGTGAAGGAGAGTATGGTGAAGTAAAGGAGGTAGCAGTAAGGTTAGCTCTCTAGTGATACGTAATGTTTTATCTTGCACCCGCCCACCCGGTGATTTTCTCATCCACGTATTGCATGGATATCGACCGCGTCGGATACATTGAGTGATTTTCTCAACCTCACTCCATCATTTTAAACATACGTATCGACCCGGGGGGTGTTGGGGGATACACCGAGTGATTTTCTCAGCTTCACCTCACCATGTTGTTCATACGTATCGACCGGGTGGGTGTTGGGGGTGCGGGGGATACACTGAGTGATTTTTGCATCCCATTTTCAATGCATTCTGTGTGTATCGACCGGGCTGGAGGCGTCGGCTCATCCAACTATGACCGGGGCCTAAACTGACGTCATGTTCTTGCATTTGATTTTTATCAGAGTATCATTAACGCATATTATTCTGCTTTCGCACACGTTTCCGAGTTTAGCAGCCGTTTTCACGATTAACTGAAATGTGAACTCCCCGCTTACGCTTACGAGAGCGATGCTGATTTTGTTGGAATTGTTACACTGTCGAGGTAGAGAATGTAAAAAAGAATACCAAAAATCAGTCTAAATAGAGCAACCGACCCTATTCAAAATTATCAAACAAATTTTGACAAATATCTGACAAAAAATTTGGACTACATGAAAAATTGTTTAGTATTTAATGAACAAGGAAACAAGAAACAAAGTAATCAAATTAATTTATTCAAATGACTGAGACAGCAAATAAATTAATGAGCAAATTCTCAATAATAAATAAAATAGTAAATGAATCAATAATAAACGAAATCATGGATGAATTACCGAGATACAAGTTAATAAACGAATAAAAATATATTTGAGATGATTAATTACTCCAAAAACAATGAAAGTAGTAAAAACAACTTATCCAAACTGAGAGCAGAGATCGGATAGAGCAGCAAAAAATATTGAAATCGGGAGATTAGTCGAGAACAACATGGGAAGAGCGCCAAAAATGCTCGTCACCGAGCTAAAACATATGATTGAGACGACGAAAATTTGTGTTGCATCGATTGATGGCCACCTGGCTGCCCCCCACAAACGGCCACCCACAGCACGAACTGTTCTTCGAACCGCAGCGCACACGCGGATCGCAGTCCGAACTGCAGCCAAACTAGGTGCGAGCTGTGGGGAAGTAGAGGGTACTTAGATATTCGCCGTTGTCTACAGGCCATCGTTCCGCCCAGAATGAGTCAGCCCTGGCGAACAAGCACTGCTACGTGGCGATTGCCGGGATGCTGCTGAACAGGGGCCGACGGCCTATTAAACATTCCATTGGCCCGCAAAACCTCTGACTGCTGAAGCTCAATGCTGATGTGGTTGGATGTCTACAGAACGTCAAATCGAGATGTCTTCGGCTCTCGAAGTCGATGGACAACTCTACAGAATGCTATTTTAGAATCTCGCAGCAGTGATCTGTTCGGGAGGAAGTTCCGTAATCATTTGCTGCGCAACATTTTCATACCATTATCGCTTAGGGGTTTCGTCCGAATCTTTGGAATCCTCATATACCATTTGGTTTGAATCGCTCGTAGGCTATCGACTAATTTCCGACACATGTTGATGTGTTGAACGGAGTCCACTAACGTGCGGTTCTGTTGCGAAGGAATTCTATAATCCATTCCGAATATATGTAATTGTAGGAGTTGTTTGGGAGAAAAATGTATTTGATTGGTGTAATTTCTTATTTAAGTCCTTCAGTTATCTAGCATTCTGTCCACCATGCCTTCTATTTTAATTACATAGAAAGACTGAGACAAAAAGTTCAACAACAAGTATTCTAGAACTGTTTGTCAAGGTCCTTCAAAGAGCTTGACATGAAATATTGGCGTAGGTTCAAGTCATTCGGTACGTAGTTATAAAGCAGGCAGGGACGTCGAAATTGCAAGGTGCTGTTCATATCCCTCAACGCCAGCGTGACACGCGCGAGCGGGAGCTTGGCGTTGGAGTATGAGTGTCTTGACGCCACGCTTGCTCCGCCATGGCGGCAATAGCCGTAGCAACTTTTTCATAACTTTCATCACCCATCCAGCATCAGATTCATGATAATTAGTTCCATTACTATCCTCTGCTATCGTGGTGGTGAACGCGTGTACAGATTTTGCTTGCTCGGTAAAGTTAGTACCTTTTTCCGCTCGCTATGGCGTTGCCGCCGGAGTATTCATAGTCTCCGCAAGTGCGTGACCCGCGTAGAAATTATTTATATTCTAACGCCACGCCCCATTGTCACGCCTGGGCCGCGCTGGCGTTGAGGATTATGAATAGAGCCTAAAAAGAAGTTTCGAGATCTCAGTGAGTCATAGCTATACATGAGTCATGGCCACCAAGTGGACCACTCTGATTGGGGCCTACACTGTTTAGGATCGGTTTTTTTTTCGAAGAAAAAACTCGTCCGTGATCTACTCTAATGTTGATGTCTTGTATTCACACTACATTGTTCCTCTTCTTTAATTTTCACTAAATAAACAGACCGGGTCACTCTTCTTTGGGGTCTTAATAAAAATGGCCTTCTCCACACCTCGTTCACTAAGAAGTGGATCGTTTCCTCGTGTCAGTTTACGTTTTCTCGTTTTGAGATGAAAATCACCCAAAAATGCCTAAATTTCAAAGGCTGGGTTCACGATAAAAACGGTTTTTATCCCTCTTCGTGATAATGCAGAATTGATCATCAAAGAAGTGAAAAAGGTAAAGACTTGCTAGAAAATCGCACAAAAACAAGGTAGAAGGGCTAACTACAGGTGTTCCCACACCCAATTCCAATTAACGAGTATTTCATGAATGCTTGTTTATCCATCTTTTATTTTACTGATAAAGTAGTCAGTACTCTCAAGAAGAGCGCAGAAGTTACTTTGGAAGCAAAATGAAACATAACAAGACAGCCTTTTATAAACATCTCGATAGTTGGAGGAGGGCGGACACAAAACAATAACTTGATCTTGTGCGTTTTTTTTTCTCCACATTTTCGGTTATTTTCTTTTTTGTGATGGCCAGATCTACCTCCTCATGAGGATAGCACAACAACCGTTTCTATCGCGAACCCTGCCTTTGAAGAAAAAACTCCGCAAATGAGAAACGATGAGTTTCTAAGCTCGTTATCAACCACCTAAAATCTTAACCATAGATAACAAGAAAGACCAAGAAAAATGCAGGAGGCAAAAAATGGAACAGAGAAAAACTCATTCTGTTTTTGTGGTTCCTGCGTGTGCCCATGATGAAGACTTGAGGTGTATTAATACTGTGTGATGAAGGAAAATCTCACCGTTTCTCAACGTTCCCGATGTGTTTTCTCCAAAACTATGGAGAAAATTACAACTGCGTTATGGCGCATTATGGCGCAATCCACGGAATCTTCACCTCATTTATTCATTAATTTACCTCATTTATTTATTAACAGCGCGCACTCCCACTGTTGCTACCCGCCATGTTGGCTGTGGCATCTAGAGGCCTCATCTGAGCGTGCCCTTTGGTCCATCATTGCAACGTGTTTTCATGTACAATCGTACTGTAAGACGATTTCTGGTCCAAGGTTGAGATTGCTGCATCACAGAGTGCTCCAGAGATTTATAATGTGAACACTGCGATGCGCCTGTGAGTCAAACGCTAAAAACGCTTATAACTCTGTTCAGAGAAACGGAGCACGACTAGCGAGGTCAAATTCTAAATCTTTGGAAGATTTTGACCCAATAGCGTGTATTTTGTTTGGAATAGCCACTTTTTCAAGGCGACCTTTCCCTGTTAGTGGAAATACGCAATCGCACAGTCGCTTTTTTCGTTACTCTGAACTGTTGGCAGGTTTTGATAACACTTCAGCAGTCGCACATACCGCCCAGTTACCGCCCTCTAGACGGCAACTGAGGCTGCAAAAACCCATTTGGAAAAGGCGGTCTGTCACTGAAAGGGCCCAAAAAATCTTTCTTTTTTTGCTATTTGGACATTCGCGAATTTGATGGGCCTTTGAGTCTACATTAAAATGAGGGGGCCTAGCGCGGATTAAGCGCGGCCATTGTTGGGTGAGGTCGCAAACCTCAACCACGGATAGGGGGTCGCAACAAAAATGGCCTTTTATCTAAGCGGTTGCTTTTCCCTATCCTCGACTGACGTTAGCGTCCGAGTTTAGTGCAAATTTCTCCGTTGAGGGTTACTCAGGGCTAAAGACAAATAACAAGTCTTGAATCAAACAGACCGCGATGCGACGGGGGAGGTGAGCGCTGGGAGAATCGGGTTCACTAGGCTCCGTAGAAACGTTCAACATGTGTGGTTAACGAGCAAATCTACAAACACAGTTGAAAAACTACGAATAAAGCGGTAACATAAGAGGAACACAAGATTTCCAAGAACAGCACAGAATGGTGGGATTTCATCCGATTTTTTTTGGGTCAGGAGGCTTCAATTTCTCCATCGCGGTTAAATAAGGGCCAAAAGCAGAAAAATTAAGTCTCGTGTTGAAGAATCGGAAGGAGAATTCCACCGTGTGAGTGATGACGTCATAAGGCGGACTAATGTTTAAAGGCACTGTTCGCGATAAACCTCATCCTCGATTTTTTCATGACAACGCTTCTCGTGGCTCTCAGAAGCAGAACTGCGTCAAAGAAACTGGACGAAAAGCTACCCAGGAGCCGCAAAACGGCTTAGAAAGGTGGGCGAACCCCGCCGCTGTGGGAAAGTCCGGCCCCTTTCCGCCCTTCGACGTGAACAAAGGAACACTCGAAATAGTGAGTTGATTGATGATTTCCAATCAATAGCCCGGTTCTTCCCTTCATTCTCAACTTCTCTCTTTACTCAGGTCAGCTCGCATACATCGGCTGCAAAAGACGGAAGTTACAAGCCTCGGACAACTCGTCCACCATGCCTCCCTAGCTTAATTTTTGAGGAACCATAACTCCATTCCCAGAAGGTCTTGTTCGATTCCATAAGCATCATCGGATTCAGAATGGGACCGGTTTCAAGATAGGTCAAAAAACCGAAAAGCCATTTTTATCGCGAACAGTGGGACGGCAAAGTCAGGTTTGTGGAATGTTGGTAGAATGTGATCGCGGAATCGGGAATGAAGACCTTCCTCCGATGGAATGTCTACGTGAACTGCGTTTCCGCGGGTAGAGTGTCTACGGCAATATGTATGTAGAGGGGCGACAATCATTCGTCGAGGGGCGATCTCCGCCATTTTGGATGTCTACAGAGAGCATTGCGTGAGTGTAGGGTATGAGCGAAATTCGAGTTTGAAGGAATATTTAAGTTTATTCTCTTTTCTTTCGTTATTTCAATTTATAATGAAATCATCATATTCCAATTTGCTCGGAATCGAGAGTTACGGGTACTTTCGTGTAGAACTGATTCTTTATGATGCACTTACCTCACGATAACTCTACCAAGTATTTTGTTTGTTCCTTGAATCTCATAACCAAATTTATGTGCACCTCTCTTCCACGTGTCTTTCCAATCCCGCCTGTATTTGCTCTGTAATGTTTGTGCATAAATTATTCTCTGAACTGTTTTTGTTTTATAATCACAAGCGTCTCTGCGTCTAAATTGGCTCAAGGGGCGATACACTATACCTGTTCCAACTCAAATAATCGGATGAGATTACTAATGTTACAGTCGGATAGATTGTCAACTTTTTATTCGGAAAGTCAAGTATTTGAAAAACTCGAAATTCGACTAGAGTCGAAAAATCGGATTTTTGAAAAAGTCTAACATCTATGGTAAAAAGGTCCGAAGTCCAACTACAGCCCGAAGTGCTGATATTCGAAAAAGTGCAACATTCGACCACAGACTTAAAGTCGGATATTTGAAAAAAAATCCATTTAGAGCAGGCATACTACATGTTCACCAATTTTTTTAGATTCTTTTCACTTCATCATCCCAACCTTGATGAGTAGCGTTTAATGCGAGGTTGACAACGAGAAAATTCAGTCAAAGGGAATAGCCACAATAAATTGTGCTTGTCCTCTCTTTCTCTCTAAACCCTTTTCTGAATTCAGAGCAGTAGGACCTATAAGGAAAATTTGCGAAAAAACCTCTGTTTTGGGCCGAATTTTGAGCCTGAACGTCGTCTCGTGATGGTACACGAGCCCGCTCCACATCATCGGCATCGATGATCTCCAATATCAAAAACATCCGCTGGCTTGAAATTGGAATTAAATCAATGAACATTAGCTTTCGAACTGACCAGCTCAAATATTTCTGTCTCATGTAGTCACAGCAATGAATGAAGTGCTTGCTATCGTTGTTCAAATGTTTTTATTAGTTAACTTTGCATTCATTTCAGGCTGCGAACGTCAATGACTTTTGACCGCTCAGCATGAGACTGCGATCTTTTTGAGCGGAGCTGTGCACATGTGCACGAACTGGCAAATTTAGATCCTACTCAGACGATAGCAGGCCCTGAGCGCAACCGGCTCCGCCCCTCCCCGCCCATGGCAACCGAAACGCTGGGCAGGGGATAATTGAACTAACGGTGCGTTTCGGTTGTGATTGCAACGTGCAGTGCGTTCAGGTTGCTCTCCGGGCCACATGTGTTGACTGACGCGCGCATTTCGAAACTCAGCCAGACGCCTAGTCCTCAAACTCCAGCAATGCGGACGTTGATCGTGTCGACACATCTACCACTACTTCTTTTTGATTGGTTCCTTGTTGGATCATTTCCATGAGTTGACTACAGTCTACAGCAATGGAGGTAGGACCTGGTGAGGTTGCGGACTCGTCCTAACATACAGTAGTTTGTTGGTGGTATCACTCATTTTTCTGAAGCAGCTGTGAGGCCCCGGTCATAGTTGGATGAGCCGACGTATCCAGCCCGGTCGATACACACAGGGTGCTGGGGGGAGTCGGTGGGTTAGATCGGTGAGTCTGTGTTTTCACCGGAAGGACTACATTTGTGGAAAAAATGAAAACAAGTGAAAGCCTGAGAGTGGAAACAAAAACTCACCTACCAATCTCAGTTATTTCAAAAAATGAGAGATAACACAATCAAATTACGGTATGTAAGGAATAGTACGCAACCTCACCAGGTCCTACTTCCATTGCTGTAAACTATAATTAGTTTAGATATAATTAGTTAGTTTTTTTTATTCCTGTGGTGGACAGATTAACGTGTGGCTACATTGTAGTTTTGATGTGATGGGATAAAAGATGGTTTTAGAACGCACCTCTCCTTGCAAATGTTAGAAACTTTCTCACAAGAATAGGGCAGTAGAGCAGTTAGGAGGAAACAGCTGATAAATGTGTGCTGGGTCACATTTTTTCTATTTATTTGATTTTTTCCGCGTTCTTTTTGCGTGTTCGCCTAGTAAAAGATGAGGGTTATATTTCGGGCCGAATTGCATAATTCGAGTAATTTTTTTCGAATCCCGAACAATTCAAAATTCGAATGCTTTGATTTTGGAATAATATTCGAAAGCTTTGAAATAAGCGGCTTCGAATAGTATTCGGTATTCGATTAAATCAAAAATAGGTCTACAAATATGATTGGAAATTCAAATATTATAAGAACAGACTTTCGAATAATATTCAGATTTCGACTACTTAGGCGTTAACATATTCGAATGACTTTGCCTCTCGAATGATCAAAATGCGCAATAATCAATGTTTTTATTAGTGATTGGTCTTTCAAAATACGAGGTTGTTGTGAATAGATGCAGGGATATGTATTAAATATTTTGGGACAATCAGGGAAACACCAACGAGTGAAATGGGAGGAGAAAATGTGGTGAAATCGAAACCGAAAGTGCAGGGAATTGTATTAACGCTTAGTTAGGTATAAAACATGCAGGACTAGCCTAGAAAAGGAGAAATTAAAGGTCAAATCAATTTGAGGAAATTCGGTAGAGTGGGGGTAATCGAGTGAACGTGTGGAAATCGTTGGATTCTTCTTTGAAAAGTTGTCGATTAGCTAAAATGGGTGCGAAAATCGATTGGCGAAGCGTCTGAAATACGTCGAGGTATTGATTTTTGGAACGGTGTTACTCAAATAGGTTTACAAAGAGGTCGGGGCCAGGTTCTGTCGAATTTCAGGAAAAAAATAATACACACTATTCTTCTGATTTGCCATATCTTCTTCTCCGCTTTTTGAGTCGAACACTTAAAGAATTCAAATTATTGATAAAGAGGCAGGTTGTGTTCGCAATAATTCATAGTTGCTGTCGAAGTTTGTTTTGATGAAGGAATAAACACTACTCTGTTATCTTGTAGCAAGTAAGGATTGATGTGGTGTCATGTTTCTTTGATGCAACGTTCATTGATTGCGCGGGTTGCTACCGATTCGAGGCAAAAATAAAAGACAGCGCCAAGGAAAGCCGTCGTTCAAGTAAAAAAAATTAGCTGACTGATGTATAGTAGAGTGAGGACTTTTTAAAAAAAGACCGAAAGAACGAATTTCGAATAAATTCGTTTATTTTTCATTCCGAACGAACGAATTTCGAATAAGTTCGTTCATTTTTATTCGAACGAACGAATTTCGAATAAATTCGTTCTTTATTCCGAACGAACGAATTTCGAATAAATTCGTTCATTTTTTATTTCGAACGAACGAATTTCGAATAAATTCGTTCATTTTTTATTTCGAACGAACGAATTTCGAATAAATTCGTTCATTTTTTATTTCGAACGAACGAATTTTGAATAAATTCGTTCATTTTTTATTCCGAACGAACGAATTTCGAATAAATTCGTTCATTTTTTATTTCGAACGAACGAATATTCGAATATCGAATATTCGAATGACGAATAATTTAAGCATCCATAGCATTATCGCGCAACTGCGAAGTGAGCGGCACTAACAAGTTGAATTCTTCTTCTAGAGCTTTATTTCCGCTTACAATTGGGATTGAATACAAGACGACTCATCTCTAGACCTGTACGGGCTACAACGCAAAGAATGCTACAAAATCAACTTTTCCTCTGTAGCTTAGCCTAAGGAGCTTATTCGAGGACCTTACTAACTTTGCCTGCCCCATAAGCCAGCGAGATTGGTGAAGCCGAGCTCCATAGTTATCTCCATAGGGTGCTTTCGCCTCTATGGTTTAAAGGCAGTGTTCACGACAATCTTTAATTTTGAGATTATTCGCTATATCGATTAACTGGCCCCCGGGTAGATCTAGAATGACGTAGAAATTGAGAAAAACGCAACAGAAGTACGCGAAATCCTTAAGTATCACCACGCCTCTTAAGTATCACAGGAATTGTTTGTTGTGACAATGAAATCTTTTGTGGACGCGTCCTTTGCAATTCTTTACTCTCTATTGCTCCGTTCCTTCCTCAGAGCCCTAACTGATTCTGCTTTGCATGAAATATTCTTCTATTTTCGATTGACACAGTTTTCCAACGGTGACAACCACCATTAACATGTTTATCCGATCGGACAACTGGCCCATGTTAAAGAATAATGTCACTGAAATACGACGTTTTAATGCGTTTCTCGCCATTTCTTCGTAATTTTGGTAACACTTGGAGGCCAGCGCATTGTTTTATGTGAAAAACTCGCGGATGAAAATCATCGTGAACACTGTCTTTAAATGAGAGGCGCAGAGTTCTGCTGGAGCCAACAACGGGGTTCGGCTCCACCGACCTGGCTGGCTTACTCTGAGAGAATCTTTTGCGCTAGTACCGTGATGCTCCCGTGATTCGCGTTCGTTCCGCGATAGTTACCCAATCGACTCATCCGTTGACATTCTCGTTCTCATACCGTGATAATACCGCGATCGTTGAGAGGTTTACCGCGCTAATACCGTGGTGCACTCGCGATCCGCGATGGTACCGTGAGCGTCTCCCCCCGCTCCCGCGTTCTCATGTTGTGCAGATTTGTAAAGCAGCGCGAAATGCGGCGAGGGCAATACCTTATAGCTTCGTGTTGATCTGATAGGCAACACTCGCTCGGGTGAAACATCGAGAGGGCCTGGATGCGGTACCATCAGAAGGCTGGAAGAATCTCGCGATCGTCCCGCGGTAGTTCCAAGCTCGGTTCGTCGCGGATCCGCGATGTAACGCCCCGAATACGCCAATGTATAGACGCGATTCGCCCTCAGGTTGAAACTGGTAGGATCTCGCAATCGTTCCGTGATAGGCCCAGGCTCGACTCCTCGCGGTTTCGCTATAGAGCATCGTGGGAGCATCGATGAACGAACGCGGTACGCTCTCGGTTTGAGACTGGCAGAATTTGGCATCGTTGCGCGATAGCCCCATGCTAGAATCCTCTCAGCCCCTACCAGAAACCGAAGATTCTATCCGTGAACGATCGCGGGGGATCCTCTCAGAGTATGGAGCGAGCAAAGTTAGGAATCCGAAATATCATTCGACGCAGAATTTTTCGTAGATTTCAAAAACAACCCTCACTAGGTTAAAGAGTTATAGGCGAAAAACCGGTGTTTCGTAAAATGAATCAGGCTTAAGGATCGAGAATAGTTTTCCAAATTGGAAGCAAAAGTTGACGCAGAATTCTATCTCCAAGCACAAAAAAGTTATGGACGAAAAACCGGCAGTGACACCCACACAATCTTGAAAATGACTTGCATGAGTGTTGGGTGACTTTCATTCTTTTTCGGGGCGCGTACTGGGGGAGATCGGAGTACTGGGCGGTGTTTATTGCTCCGTCGGCCAATCGACATAAGTCTCTCCACCCCTTAAGACGTGGGTGATTGGTCAACGGAGGGGATAAACCCCACCCCACGTATTCCAATCTCCTCCTGTACCTGGGCGTTTCACCGGTTGTCACCGGTTTCCCAATGATGGAGGTTCCCCTTCACCTGCCCAGAGGTGAGGGTTGGTGGAGTACATGGCTCCACCCAACGAAGCTATGGTTGGTGTTATCATTGCCTAGCGACTTGGAAAAATGGGAGTGGCCAAGTGCGATTGCCATATGGCTCCCCCTGTTAGAACCGCCCTAATAGCCTCATCGGACGGTGTGGGGAAAAAATTTAGTTCTTGCGTTCGGGAAAATGGAACAATGGAGTAATGAAGAGACTGAGATCAGTCTTGAAAGGTATGTCGATTCCTTCATACATTAGAGCTGATTTTCATATTTTTTGTTAAACCAGCTCGGGTATTCAAATTGGAATAAAGTTCGAATATTCACCTCTGCGAATAGTCGAATTCGAATAATATTCGAATACTCACCTTTCCCGAATAGTCGAATTCGAATAATATTCGAATATTCACCTTTCCCGAATCGTCGAATTCGAATAATATTCGAATATTCACCTTTCCCGAATAGTCGAATTCGAATAATGTTCGAATTTTGCACCTTTTGCGAATAGTCGAATTCGAATAATGTTCGAATTTTCACCTTTTGCGAATAGTCGAATTCGAATAATGTTCGAATATTCACACTTTTCGAATATTCGAATGTTCGAATAAAAATTCGTTCGAAAAATTCGAATATTTATTCGAACTCGAATATTCGGTCCTCACTCTAATGTATAGCCTATGTCACTCATTTTGAGCTGGTCGAAGCAAGGCTTATCGGGCTTATCATGTCAAAATCTCCTTACCACTGTTATATCAGGTTGTCCGATAAGTTCTTGCCGTTTTTTAAATTTTTTTATAACTTTATTTTTAAACATAAAATAACAACAATTTAATCAATAATGTATTCTCCGTTGTTTGTTATGACTTGCTCCTGTGTGACTTTTGACTTGTTATGTTATGGTATGACTTGCTCCTGTTATGTTATGACTGTTATGACTCGAAATTGCCACTTTTGAACTTCGCAAACCAATATCGAGCAGTTCTTTCAGCTATGTCACCCTCTCCCTATACGGCACAAATATTTATTCTCTAGCAGCTTCCGTGGCTTTGGCACCTCGGTTAAAGGCAAGGTCCGGTCAAATTTCGACACTACCGAAATTTGGGTTAAATAGATTGGGCTGGCCTAGCTGAACATCGTCTGAACGTTTCACGAAGTCCTTAGTTCTGGAGAAAACAGCCTCAAAGTCAGGGATTACGGTATTCACAGCATGATAATCATGGCTGGAATGACCGATAATTACACAGCACTATTGAAGAATGCGTGGACAACCGCTAAAATATGGACGATGGCCACACTTTTCTGACTTTTCTGGATCATCGGCTAACGGAATTGGCTGGAATAACTTGAAGAAGACCGGTTTTTACGCAGTTTTAGCATGTTCCTTGGGACTACCTGTAGCAAAAGCACCGATTTAGCGGTGAATCTAAAAATCGAATTTCTGCCCGAACCTTGCCTTTAAACGCAAAAAGTAGATGGTGTCGAAAATGCTCGTTTTTGTCGACTTGACACTCCATTTAAATGCTCTAAAAATTAACAAAAACTAATCGAAACAAAAAAACCAATATACTTTCTTGTAGAGCGAAAAATTCTCTTTCGAATAACACAAAACATTGTACCAAAAAATTTCATTTCGATCGCTAATTTTTTAATTTAAAAAACGGCAAGAACTTATCGGACAACCTAATATTTTGCCATGACCGACCGCTCCGCTGCTTACTCCGCCCGGACCCATCCGAGCAGGTTAGGCTTTATTTCGACAGTTTAAAAGTACAGATATCACAGTCATCACAACTAGTCAATAGATTTTAATTCATCAGAATGTGCCTTATGAAGAGAGCCAACTGTAAAAATGGAAGACAGCAAGTCTCTATGAAAGAAGCGAATGACCGCGTCGTCCTCAATGAGAAGTACCCTGTACATAAAAACCAGACTTTAATTCATATTGAATGCTGCAATCTCCAATAGACTAGGTGTCGCGAAGCGCTATAAAGCCGTGGCGGCCACCGCCCCTGGGGCAAGGGTGAGTCATCGTCCCCGCCGCGCCGGGGTGACTGCCACACCCCCGCTAGGCTCCGCCCCCGGGGTCGAAGCAGTCTCTGCCAGCCGTGGTCGGTGGCAGGCGGCGCTTGTAGCCGCGCAATGATACCGGCGCGGGGTACGTCATGCCTCGATCGCTGGTTGAGCGCCGACGCCAGGCAAGCGCCTTCCTGGGCGCCTTCTCGACCGCAGGTCCGGGTGCAGGACGGGGCACACCCTTGGTTGAATACGCGTAGGAGGGAGGTTGAGTGATTACGCCAAAACGAGGGATTTACTTCGCAAGGGTTCAGTTCGCGGGCACATGGGCTACTAATTGTGCCGGCCATTCCCAATCAAGCTCCGCTTGGTTTTACTTAGCATCTCTCATTCAATAAGTACGCATTCCACGTATTCCACGTTTCTACTCTAGTATGAAGAAGGCAATAATAAAGCCGTATTTCTACTCGTGTACCCTGTCAGATCGGTTCAACCCGTATATATTTTCATGTCATGTATTGCGCTTTATACTTTGATCAATACGCGTAAAGTGAACGGTGTAACCGGGGCCAGGGAGTCCCCAATGCCAGTGTCAGGAACCAGAACCACCTTTGCAGATCGCGCCAACTCCCTAGGCAAGTTGGTCATGGGGTCATGCCCGGTTTGCCGCTAGAGAAATTGTGGGATCAATACGCCAAGGACCCATAAATAAGTAAAGTTTCTCTCTCACTCCGCGACATGGTGCAATGCGACCGTAGTAGAACGAACCCGACGAAAATATGCCACTACCACTCTCCTGAGCCCTTCAAGGCTTGAAAACGTAGAAAACCACACTTTTTTCCCAATAAGCGAATTATTACGCTTTTTAAGATCGCTGCTGGCTCACGCCAGGGTGCTAAGCGAGTTCGCTGAGCGCAGGTTTGGAAGTCCGGAAGGACTGTGGCAACCGGCCGACGGAAACACCTATGGGTCCATTGAGCAAAGCGTATCCGCAATACCTGGTTAGCGAGACCTGCCAACATTAGCTATGTGAGAGGCGTGGTCAGGAGTGCAGGTAGCGATTCTGGTACCTTTAGGACACTAGGTGCTTAGTAGCACAGTCCCGCACAAAGCATCGCTCATTGGAGGTTCGGCCTTTCTTTGTGAACCAGCGGAAGACCTTTAACACGATTACAATACAGTCGTAAGCGACCATCTGAGTCTTCCTCAGGGTAGGAGACGCCCTTGCAGGGTCGGGGGTTCCAGACAGGTCACAGGACGGGGTGCTTGGATGCACAAGGGGGCGAAGCTAGAGTCCTAAGTCCGGTTTACGATCAACGTTTTCAGCTTTCACGTCTTCCATAGGCCCGTAAAAGCAAAATTCCAATTTAATTTGGGTCAATTCGCCCTAAAATTCGCGTTTTCCCTATACTTCCCCTATAATCAACTTTTCTGTACATGCTATTGTACCTATTTTGGTAGAAAGGTAAAATCTTCGGTCAGTCCGGAATCCCTGCTAAATTCGCTTTATCTCGGCTATTTGCAACTTATTTCCTTTACTTCGCTCAAAATCAATCGGTATCCGCGTAAGTTGTCGGTGCTGGCCGATTATCGTTCCGATGACCTAATTCCCACGGCCAATCGATGCATTCAGACGTAAACAACTCGTGCAGGCACAGCACGGGGCAATCAATACGCGACGCGTACGCACGCGGCCCGATGTCGATCCGGCACTGCACGGCGCAATCGATGCGCTCGGTGCCCGAATGACGGGCCACGGCGCCGCTCACCCCAATCAATACGCGACGCAAACGCACGCAGCCAGCTAGTCACTCCCACTCCTCACTCTGTCTCATCGATTCATCGTGCATTTTGCCTTGGCCAACATCCTTCCAGGCATTCTTCGTTCAGCATGGATCTCGAAATCCACAAGCGAGGAATTACCATGGCAGTCAAAAGACTCACTCAGAAGACGAAGGACGTGAATCCGCAACTGCTGGAACATCGACACATCGACGTCACAGGTGAGCGAGGGCTAACGACTTTCAAGGAAAGGGAGGGAAATCTGATTTTAGCCCAACTCAGTCTCAGGAAGGAGCTTGTCAATACGCAAAGCGCGTTTGAAGCGGCAAACGCCCACGCAAGAGACCAAAACGACTCGCGTGTTTCGCTCCAGTACTTCCAGGACTACTGCTGTCTTTGGGATAGCATAAAAGGGGACGAAGCTCAAAGCCAAGCGCAAGATACGCTTACTAAAGTAGAAGTCGCTTTGCAGATGCTGTATTTGCTAACGCTTACTACGCAGTTCAACACGCTAAATCTGTCATCGCCTGAACACATCCCAGGCCAGCAGACGGAACATGTGGCCAGAGATAACAACCCAAATGTTTGAGAAAATCCGCTGATTTCTCCAGCAGCCACCATACCCGCGTACTACGAGGGTCAGGTGTCTGGGGGAACGGATTCGGCCACTCGCTCACCCATGCAAACACAGCCGCAGTTCGAAAACGAGCGTTAAGTAAGCGAAAATGACGCAACAAGAATTCTTACTACGCATGAGAAATTAGTGCGCCTACCCAGGTTGGAGCTCCCAACATTCTATGGGGAAATCGTTAAATTTCCTGAATTTTGGGACGTTTTCGATTCCGCAGTTTACGCCAATCGGAATGTACCGAGCACAGTCAAGTTTCATCACCTCCGGGCTAAGCTCGCGGGCGATGCATTGGCAATGATCGCAGGTTACGAAATTACGGAAGCGAATTATGAACTTGCTGTCAGTACGCTGAAGGAGACGTATTATCGCTCGCAACTGATACGCACGCAAATGGTCGATCACTGCTCGAGAGATCGCCGCGTCGAACACATGATGCACGCGCGCAAGCGAGGAGGTAATGATCCTATCACTACCTCCTCGCTTGCGTGCGTGCCCCATGTGTTCGACGCGGCGATCTCTCGAGCAGTGATCGACGATAAGTACTAGGCTGCAGAACATGAAGCCAGCCAGTAGCAGCCCCTTGAGCCAACGCACTACGTTGGCCCAAATTAAATCTCTCTGGGCTCAGCTAAAAAAGTTCGGCGAAAGCGATACGAACATCTTAGTCATGCGAATAATACGCGCCAAGTTCCCCACTAAAACTATGGAGCACCTCGGTCAACTGGAGGCACAGCCTGTCGAATTTTGGCAAGTGCCACAGCTCCTCGATGGTCTCAACAAATCCATCCATACGTTTGAAACCATCGCAGACACTACTCCAGGTTACCAGGCACAGATACTGTCAGTACGCTCTAATTCGAGGTCCGATTTCAGAGATTCATTTGATTCGCACGAAGAAAGTCGTGATAGGAATACCAGTCGTTCCCCAACTAGGTCTGGGGAGGAACGCCAAATGCAAAATTACCGCCAGTGTGTTTTCTGCGGTCGATACGGTCACCGTTCAGAGCATTGTCATCGAGTTAGAACACCACAGGATCGCAAAAGGGCAGTTTATGAAGATCGAGTTTGCAAATTGTGTTTCAGTCCAAGTCACATAGCACGCCAGTGTGCTCGACCCACCTGCGTTTACTGCGACGGCGATCATCACAAAACCTTGCGCTGTCAAGATAAAGACTACCTCTGGTCCAAATGATGACCGTCGAGGGAGAAAGATAGAGGATTCTAGATCTTCTCCCAAGTCTTCAATTCGCAAACCATGCCCCCCAAACCGCAGGGAATCACAGTCAAGAGATCAGAGTCAATCTCGTCGTGATACAGAACGATCAACCTCACCTAGAACATCAGCAATTCGCTTCGCCAACGCCCACGAGACTCGTCAAAACTCGGTAACTGTCAATCCCTTTAATCCGCAATACGCCACCGAATCCGAAGATTCTGAGCTCGACTATTGGGGCGGAGATTCCTACCTGTACTAGATAAGGAAATCTCAGTCACATATAGTCCGCTAGCAGAACTTTTGAGTACTTTAGTTAATTCGGTATTTTATACCGGATCCGTTTTACTGCCTATCACCTTGTAGTGATAAGTATTTCTTATCCATGATGAGATGAACCCTACTTCTATACCATACGATTCACTCGATTCATGCTCAAATTGGTTTCTCAGGGAAACATATGAATTGAAATACGCATGTATGTGCAAATTAGTACGCTACTATTAGACACCACCATGTTATTGCGCAATTTCGACTCCTATGCAACCCGAAAAAAAACACAAAAACTATCATAACGTTTTTGCAGCACGGCCACAGACTTCGCAAATTCGTTTTTTTTTTCATTGAAACCGTAGACAAATGAAGGGGAATAGTCACAAAATACTTATGAGGACGTGCAAAGTGAAAAATACGCCAGAATATGAAACAAAACCGCAAAATCTAACGCGAAAGCAATGAAAAATTTGACGCGCCGTCAACTTTTGACGTGCACTACGCTGTTGTGCAATCACACAAATAGGGACACACGCTACTATACGCGCAGAAATCGTGCACTTCAACGACACGCGATGCCTTTCGGATTTCACAATAGAGGGATAGGGACATTCTCGAGGATTCTTCCACCATGTTATTCACCATCCCCCGGCACACTCAATACGCTTCCTACTGAGATTATCCCCCCTTGCACGGCCACTGCCAACAGCTCTTATAGGGATTATCATCAATCAATTCGCATCCTCCATAGAATATCTCCGATGAATTTGCCTCCACTACTCATTCTATTGGCGCCCATTATATAATTCGCATAGGAATCTCGCGCCATCCCCACGATCGCCATATGAGTTGTTAATGCGGTCGCTTCACTGCAATAGATACGCCATCGATTGCCGTCATTGAACTTTCAATACGCTACAGTACCCAGGTCATCCTCACGGGACCTAGGTAGGCTAAACTCGGTCGCGTGTCCATGGCTAATAGCTTTTCTCCCCTATCCACTTCCTGTCTGATTACTCCGCACTCATCAGTTCTGATCCTCAGTTCTGAGGAGTTTCGCTTGCGGTGACAATTCCCGTTGCAGAGCCTACCCGCGACGCGGTCATTTAGCGCGCCGCAAGCGTTAGCATCTAAGTTCACTCAGTTTATACTTCGCCCATCGATCAGTTTCAATGCCATGTTAATCCGCGTCGTAAATTCGCAGTTATTTGCTGAAATTCGCAGTTTCGCTCGTCGTAATTCGCTCCGTGGCAGTCGGTGAATACGCAGGTCACCCCCCCCCTTTCAGGACTGTTGTCTCAAGGTCGTGGTCCAATAATTATTGAGCCAATGGCAGCTATGGTGGATACGACGACGTGTCAGCCAACGAACGACGACGAAGAGCTCGTCAAATCTGACGAAGAGGAAATCGCAAGTTTGCTAGAGCGGTTGATGAACCAGGTTTCTAATACGCAGTCGAGTGTCGAAACCATGGACCTCGGTGACGAGGACGCCACCGATGAGGGGGTGTCGTACAACTTACCGGGGACGGGAAGCTCCTTGATGGAACTTATCACAAAGTGTTTCGACGAATTCCAGGTCAACCCAAATTCAGCAAAGCGCATCGACTCGGAACGCTCTGCGAAACCAGCGCCGCGAGCCGAGCCACCACTGCACCGCGGACCAGAACCGTCAAGCCCCGGAGGGAGAACAGTCGTCCTCTCTACGGGGCAAGACCCTTGGAGTGGCGCAGAGTAGAGTGTCCTACGCAAGGACCCCGAGCAGGGCACGTCCGGCCGCGCAGGGAAGATCGCAGCTGCCGAGGCAGGCGGTCCCACCACAGGGACAGCGACCGTGCGTATTCTGCGCATATAGCGATCATTACTCCGCCGATTGCCTCAACGTTAGGAGTCTTACTACGCGTGCCCACCTACTAGTCGAAGGAAAAAACTGCGCGCTGTGTTTGAGAGGCCACGAGGGTCAGTGCGTGCGCCGAGATAGCTGCATAATTTGTAGGAAACACGGTCATCACCAGGCACTTTGCGTACAGAACCTGTTCGTGCTGACGGACATTAACATGAAGGCTGAGAAATTTTATGAGGACATTTTGAGCGCTACATTCAAACCCTACTATGGTAACAACCAGTGGGTGCCTCACACTCAGTCCCGTCATGGGCCATACGACTACCTGCCGCGCTGAGTACGCATGCGAAAAACAGTGTTACTACGCAGTTACGAGATCACATTGAGGTTTAGTACGCAGTTGATCTGAATTCGTGTTCATATTTGTTTATTATTTTTGTTTGGCTTTACCCGGTTTTTTTCAGTACTGGTTGAATTCGCCTTGATGCTGACGTCATAGACGACTAGTGTGAATACGCGGGCTCGCCGTCCATCGTCCGGTCGCCAACGATTGGTCAATGGGCAATTGATCTGTATTCTGTTCATCGTATTTCTTGTTGTTTAAGATCCTCGCATATTTTACCATGTAGTATACTTACCACATTTGATCTCTCTTACCGCTCAGTTATTTGTTGCGCGTTGAGTATCGAACACCGTCAATACGCGGGATGCTTGGTTCGGAAGGACCGTTGAGAATGGTTTGATTATAATTCTATCTAATTCGGCCTATGAGCCCCTGGAGGGTTATGATCTTTTTGGTTTGAATATTTTCCGGTATATGGAGAAAAACTCCTATAGCTACGGTATAGGGCTTCGCCACCTTCGGGAGCATCTTTTTGTTCTCGGGAGTGTCGCGAAGCGCTATAAAGCCGTGGCGGGCACCGTCCCCCGGGACAAGGGTGAGTCATCGTCCCCGCCGCGCCGGGGTGACTGCCACACCCCCGCTAGGCTCCGCCCCCGGGTCGAAGCAGTCTCTGCCAGCCGTGGTCGGTGGCAGGCGGCGCTTGTAGCCGCGCAATGATACCGGCGCGGGGTACGTCATGCCTCGATCGCTGGTTGAGCGCCGACGCCAGGCAAGCGCCTTCCTGGGCGCCTTCTCGACCGCGGGTCCGGGTGCAGGACGGGGCACACCCTTGGTTGAATACGCGTAGGAGGGAGGTTGAGTGATTACGCCAAAACGAGGGATTTACTTCGCAAGGGTTCAGTTCGCGGGCACATGGGCTACTAATTGTGCCGGTCATTCCCAACCAAGCTCCGCTTGGTTTTAATTCGCATCTCTCATTCTATAAGTACGCATTCCACATATTCCACGTTTCTACTCTGACATGAAGAAGGCAATAATAAAGCCGTATTTCTACTCGTGTACCCTGTCAGATCGGTTCAACCCGTATATACTTTGATGTCATGTATTGCGCTTATACTTTGATCAATACGCGTAAAGTGAACGGTGCAACCGGGGCCAGGGAGTCCCCAATGCCAGTGTCAGGAACCAGAACCACCTTTGCAGATCGCGCCAACTCCCTAGGCAAGTTGGTCATGGGGTCATGCCCGGTTTGCCGCTAGAGAGATTGTGGGATCAATACGCCAAGGACCCATAAATAAATAAAGTTTCTCTCTCACTCCGCGACACCAGGCTGGCTGTGCGATATGGTATTTGTCCGCAGCTACACAGCGCGCACTGGAGTGAACGCGCACACAATATTAATTAAAAAATGTATTTTATTACAGAACGGGGCGGAGAAAATGATTGAAACTGATGTAAATGGAAGAAGGCAGAAATAGGATACTTTCAATGTACCCATTATAGAAATTTAATGTAAACAAACTAAGTTGGAGCGGAGTGAATTTTTTGGACTCGATAAGGTTCTTTCAAATGAACCTAGTTGATTAAAGACACCAATAAACATGAGAACTAAGAGCATTGAGAGAAAGAGGAGAATCGGGCGAACATTTTAATAGCAATAGGTTTGATATTCAATGTGACTTAAGGACCTTAAAACTCGTCCCGCTTTTGTCCCGGTTTTGTCCCGGTTTTCGTGGTAAAACCGGAACGAGATTCAAGGTCCTCAAATCGCATTAAAAATCGATCCTATCGAGACTAAACTGTTTGCCAGATTCTCATCTTTCTCATGATATCCTTCGGTCTCTTGTTTAATGCGACATTTGATCAACTAGGTTCGTTTGAATGAACCTTGTCACGGCTAAATATTTACACCCGCTCCACCTTTGTTTATTTACATTAAATTTCTAAAATGGGGACATACAAAATAGACTACCTTTACCATCTTCCATTTTTTTTCAGTTTCAATCCTTTTCTCCTCCCTGTTCTGTAATAAAATGCATTTCATATTAATATTGTGTGCGCGTCCACTCCCGTGTGCGCTGTATAGCTGCGTACAAATACCGTTTCGCACGGCAAGCCGATTCTCTAAGGGATTGCGGCATTCTAGGAGGGTAAAACTCCTGTTTTTCACTCCCTACCCATCACATGAATCCTAACATTGTTTCACAACACAAAAATATAGTTCTGATTTCCACATCAGAACAACCAAACACATTAACTAATCTTTCCTAGGTTTATGAAAACATTCGACAGGAAACATTAATTATCGCAATAGTAGTAGTTTTGTTGTTTTGTAATTGTTCAATTGTTTTGTAATGGAAATTGTTTTATCTTTCGTCATAACTTACCGTCTTACTTACAAATTTTCCTCATGGGATTGTTTTGAAGTTTGAAAATTACACTACCTTTTTTGTGACATTTTCGGACTTTTAATATATTCAGTGCGTTTTTTAAAATTCTTGTTTATCAAAATCAGGAAGTCAAAATCATGGCTGTTGTGCTCAACTTTTCGGAAAATAGCTGATTTCGATTTCCGATAGGGGGGGGGTGCCTAAAAATTACCGAGCTAAGGGGGGTGCATATTCAGAATCGGTATGCCGGGACGTGTGCCCAGCCCTGGTCGGGGCTTAACCGTCTACGCTGGATGATGTACTATTACGTCATCAGGGCCCGTAGCAAAACCCCCGCCGGCCACCACATCTCAGGCAAACTGGGGATCGGAACCGCGTCCGACGGCCGTCGGAGCGGTCGAGGACGTCGGCTCCGACAGCCAAAGCGGGCGGAGTCGTTCCCCTGCTGCTGCCTTCAATGCCCCCGCAGCCGCGTTCCGGTGCCCCTGCTCCGGCACTTTTAAGACGCCCCTGCTACTGCCTTTGGTGCCCCTGCTCCAGCCCTTTCAAAGCCCCCTGCAGCCGTGTTCGGTGCCTCTGCTCCAGCCCTTTAAGGTGCCCCCGCCGCTGTGTTGGCTGCCCCTGCTCAGGCTCTTTTAAGGTGCCCCTTCTCCAACCCTTCCAAAACGTTCCTGCTACCGCTCCCGGGGCCACTGCTCAGGGGCTTTCAAGATGCCTCTGTTGCTTCCATTTATGGCCCTTCTGGCTCTTTTTAACAACACGGCTGTTTTCAAAGTCCCTAATCATGTGAGGGAAAACCATACATTGTAATAAAAACGAAAAAGTTTCAAATAAAATTTTATTTATCTTTTCAAAGCGTAAGCACCAACGTCGACACGAAAACTAATTGTAGCATCATTCATTCAAGGTGACTCGTAACTCATTCATAGCGAATGTAGCGTGTTTCGGCGTACAATCTTCTCCTCATTGTATCTTCGACCTTGCACATTCCGTTGAGGAACTTGCGCATCTGAAATAATGCAAAAATATTCGATTGCCATGTAGCACTAATGAATCTTCTCGACTCAAAATGGGGAAATTGTCGGGAAGAGTTGACTGTTTCCGTATTTTCCAAAGAAATGTACGACAGTTCGTTTACATGATGATGTTCTCCTCGTCGCTTTATTAGAAAATTCCAGAACTAGTTTCGATAGTGGGAGGGAGTCAAAGGATAATTTCACACCCATTCGAGATTTTCTCTCAGCTAGGGCACCGACCCCTCAGTAAAAATTAGAGAACACTCTGCATATAATTTACGAATCATAGAAACCGCGGGTCCAAAACCTATGGCGAAAAAATGGAGACTGGCTCCCTTAACCTCTCAATCGTCGGATTAAGAGCCAAAATTCTATTTCCTACTGCAGCTTGGTTGTTGTTAAATTGTGTGATAGGGTGCGACTGTAAAACTTAGGGCATAAACTGAGCTGCATGCGTAGAGTTGAGCTCAATGTCACACTTGCATTAGGCATCTTTCGCAGTCATCACCACAAGCGCAGCACGCGCGCGACGCGCGCGATGGGCGGTGGACTATAAAACTGCATGCGCGGGCTGCGCGTGCCGCCTATTCAGCCCCGCCATAGCGGCACCGCCGAAGCAGTCGTGACGGTTTCAACGTTCGAATCAATACTAGCGTCTCAGTTTAGGTCCACTCCAACATAAGTAATTTTAGGCCTATCCTACGCCACAGTATACGGAAATGCAAGCCAGGAATCTCTGTGTATGTCGCCCTTGCGATGCAGCCAGAGATTTCATGTTTTCCGCGCGTCCCGCAGTGGAAAAAGTTTCATAGTACACTGCTCATCCCGCGCTTGCGGTCAGCACTGCGGAAGATGCCTTAAATATACGCTTTAAATGATATCGATTCTATGACACAACTCGAAGATTCGGCGCTGGAAGTATAGGAAATTCACAGAAAAATCGAAGCAAACTGAATGAAAAAATAAATGACGGATTGTTTTTTATGGAATGAAAGTGGATGAGTTACATCACAGCATGCCCGGGACAAAACGGGGGGGGGGGAAGGGACAAAACGCTTGAACTAGCTAATCCAGTACTGCTACAGCTTATATTGGAAAGTTTACTTCGTGGGAAGCTTCAAAAACTTGCTAAAGTGACCGTATTCAAACGATCAGTCTGGACGAGTTTGTTTTGGGGGGGGGGGGTGGGGGTGGGATTGGCGAAGCTCAGGGCTGAGTCACCAAAATTTTTGATTTGATATTGCTCAAATTCAGTAGTGTTTACTCGTTCATGACGCTTCAAAAGTATATTTGTACAGTCGAACACGAATGTTATAGTCAGTATACTGTCCACTTATCTAGCCGACATTCTCGAAGACATGGGGCTTGAGGAGAATTTGAATAATGCTTTGAGGATGCTTCCAGATATCGTCCATCACTGGATGAGGGATCGCCGCGACGCTGCTTGGCGGAAAAAATTGCGCGATCAATAGCCACTCTCCCTTCGTTTTCCCGCGCGCAATTTTTCCCGCCAAGCAGCGTCGCGGCGATCCCTCATCCAGTGATGGACGATAGATTGTGGAATTTGACGAAGGAATATTCACTTTTATTAACCAGTACGAACTGCTTGCCTGCACTGACTCCAAAATTTCGAAAAATGCGAAAGTCGCCCCCATTGGAGAGATTTCGCGAACCCGTTTTGGTGCTATGGACTAGTAGTTATGGGTTCAAGCGTTCCATAGGCCGGGATCATACTTACCGCGACTAGCGACGGCGACAGTGCATATCGGGCTTATTGATTTTCAGTCGATATTGCTGGTAAACACTGCGTCGCGTCGCTCGTCACTGGAAGTATGATTCCGGCCATACACTTGATGAGTATGGTATAAAGAAGAGAACGAGAGGCATTCAAACTTTTTCGCGCCCGTCTTCCTCTAAATTTTGAGGACAAATTCGAACCAGGTCGAGCATTTCCGAGAAGTTGAACGTGTTAGATAGAGGACGGGTTATGTTTTCGAATGGTATACCACACCTGGTGGAAGGATCACAGACGGACAAAGGACACTTTACTGAGTATTATTGGGTGCAGAACTTCCCAGCTAAAGACATACTGAGTGGAAAATCGAGAGGATTGTTGAGTGCGCAAAATTTAGTCAGAAATATGGGAGAAACTTTTCACCGTTGTGAATGATGATGGAGACGCTTCTGATCCACACCAGTTTCAACGGCAATTGTTCCTTGAAAGCGGAATTTCCGTCAGCAAAAATTGCGCTCTTCCAGGACGACAAGAATTCCTGAAAACAAAACCGTTTCTAAGGTTGCATAAGTTTTGAATACCTTTCACAACCGACTGTGAAGGGTATCTCGACCCCACTCTGATTTCATTCTAGTGCAAATTCGGCTCAAACGCAGCGTTCGTGATCAAAATTATCATTGAGCTCTACAGTGAATTGGAAGACGAAAAGGAATTTCGGATCTTGTTGTTAGTGTCGCGAGAACGGCACAAAACGAGCCAGGAATGGTCAAAATAAGATTGCAAACGGGTTTTTATATCTTCGAAACGCCTCAAAGCCCTTTTTTGCCCGCTCGACGTGAACAAATGAAAACTTGAGAATGTACTCTGCCAACGCGTAGCTAGATGCCTCCGAGGGCGCGGCCTGAAACGCCGCCCCATTCCATGTAGCGGTAAACTACCGGTTTTGGCCACGATAGCTAAAACCCGCATATTCTTGTGTCGAGGCTACAAGGGTGCAAATTTCACGCGTATTTTATGTAAAAACGAAGGCTAAATTCGATACATTGATCTCTCTGACGCTAAGCCCGTATATTCTCGCTATAATTTTGTAGCGAGAATCTACGGATTTAGCGACAGCATGTGTTGAAATGCAATTTCAAACCCGCGTTGGTTACGCGGAACGCAGGGATGCGGTTCGAACAGTGTTGGCACAGTCAACCCACGGATAACTTGACACTCTGTGGGGTGGTCGTGAGAGTGACCCCATGTCGCTCTCTGGAAGACCTTGCTAGGGATAATTTTGGCCGCTGGGATGCTGCAGGCCGTGGGGAAGGAACGGCAATGCGCTCGATCGCAGCGGGATCGCCTTTCTAGTACGGATCAAGACTGGGTGGGTCGATCGACCGAGTGCTGCAACGATAATAAGCGTAGAATATGGTGCTGTAGCGAGAATTTACGTAGAATTAGCGGGCGCTGTAGCTAAAATTTCACCAAATGAGGCTAAACTTCCGTAACTTACGTAATTTCTCTCTTAAAGTGTCAAAGTCAGACTAGATGCCTCCGAAACCCTGGGCATTTCTGGTTTCCGTGGGAGGCATCTAGCTACGCGTTGGCGGAGTAGTAACAGCAAATAACCAAATCAAAGAGGTACTGTCAATTGAGCTGTAGCGCTTGTTTGCATTGATAGGTACCATTTGCTCACAGCGGTCATTTCTGACACTCAGAAGTCAATACTATTTTAGCGCGAAAACATGGCATGTTTTTATTTTTGTTGTTTTTAGGCATACCTACCTTACCCTATGGAGCTCCAGAACTTCCGCATATTTGGGAGAACACAAAAGTGATGTCTATCGTGGACCCCGCATTCGAAAAAAAAATTCTTCCCTATTCAAAGCTGCAAATACTTCAGAAGTTTTTGCGTACTATCGTTCTGAGAGCCGAATTTTGAAAAGCTGTCTCCTGAATTGATTTGAACGGGTGTTCGGAAATTTCCTCCGGAATTTCAATTGAAAATTCGAGATTTCAAACTCTTTCCGATTAATTTATGCATACTCTGAAAATTCTCTACAATGGCGGAAAAATTGAAGGTGTTCATTCGAAATCATCGAATACCCAAAAAATTAGGTATATCAGATTCCTGAGTAAAGATAATCTTTGAAGAAACTGATTACCTTGAATTCCCGAATGAATCGAAAATTTGGAAAACCGAATAATTTAAACTTGGGCACGTATCAAATTCTTGTAAACACGAAATCGCCGAGTGAATAGTTTTCAGAGTGAATAGATTTTTCAGAAGAAATTTACAAATGAATAAAGTACTCGAAAGAATTAGAAGTTGAATTAGAAGTTGAGAGTCCCGAACTAACCGAGAATTCCAAACTATAAATTTCCTCAAATAATCATCATTGATGTGGTAGGGTCTGTGTCATTTTCGTAGAAAGTCATCACACTCCTACGTGGCACAAGCCAAAGCGAAGATATCATTGATGAGGTAATTATATCTTCGCTTCCGCTTGTGCCATGAATGCCGCGTAGCTGCGTCTTCCTAAGCAATTCACACAGATGAAAAAAGTGTCTTATGTGGTTCGCGCAACACTTATCGTCAATCTCTGGATGCGCGAAAGCCGCGACGCTGCTATGATAGCTTCATCATGAGATCCGAATGGTTGTTTTCAAGAAAACAAAGTGATGATAATGGGGGAAACAACCGCTTCGCTTCTAAGATAGCGAGAAAATAAAAAAAGCTGCAACGCGGCTTCCTAGAGATAGAATACAAACGACACCTCAGTTTCGAATGGTGTATAAAATACAGAACAAGCAAACCAAACATTAAATGAGCGCGAGGGCTCGTGATGAGAACGTACGAGAGATAGAATGCTATCACGAGTTAACAGAAGTCGATAAGAAAATGTCGATCAGTGAGGCCTCAGCACACCCGCGAATTTGTTCATCAGGGTGCCGGCTGAATGCCTGCGCTCGCACAGCCTGCCGGCCAAAAGCCAGCGCTGGCACTTTCGGCAGGTGCACCGGCTGTCCGCCAGCGCGATCCATATCTGACGTATTCTACGGCGCTCCGATCCCTAGTTTGCCTGAGATAAAGATGGCAGCCGATCTGAGGTACATCGTGCCCAGTTGCCACCTATTGTCGTCAACCCGGAGCGACCTTTTTAACAGGATAATTCTGCTTGCAAAAATCGGTCACATGATGGAGTCGAACCACGTAGGCTGGTTGCATCGACAGCGCGCACAGAAACTGCACTGCGAGGTCATATTCGAGGCGGCACTCTCGGTATTAGCAAGGTTGTGAGATGAACAAAATAATCAACAGGATTCTATTCCATGCAAATCGTTCCCTTTAGGTCAGCAGTCCATCCACTGTTGATAGAGAGTTCATCACAAACTATGCACGGCTATTTCTACTTGCACGTTTTCAGCAGTTGCACAAGAACAAATTGTCGAATTTTGTTTATGAAAGTAAATTCATGGTTTTCTATTTTTTTTTCGAAAAAGTCCGCAGATTATTCGAAACTTGATCAGAGTGATTTCTTACGTTGACGATCGTCCACTCTCTCCCGTGCTTTACTTACCCTATTTAAAACTAAGCAGGTGAAGATCTATCCCCAGAATTATACCTATTCTTACAAGGCTTATAAATTTTCTTCCGAGAACCATGTTTGTACATCAGCACGCTGCTATTTGCTTAACAAACATCGAATCAAAATGGATCTAAGCATACATAGAAGCAAATCTTGATGTTTTTGAATGTTTTATGGTCTCGAGTGCAAAGCCCTTTTTAGAGGCAGAGAAACCGTTCACAAGTTATCACTAGAAATTCGCCTGTAGGCGAAGAAGTGGAAAAGTTTTTCCGATGTTTATCGGAATTTCTTAGACTTCTGGAACAATTTTTCCTTTTCGAGACGGTGGTCCTGACTTTCATCTGATAGGAGCTTATAATCACTAATCCCTTGTGCTTTTTTTGTCTCCATAATGTTCATCATCACCTTCAAATCTGCTGCTATGCTTGACCGCTGCTGCCGTTTCCTTTTTCCCTTGCTGTTCAGTTTCTTTTCTTCACCTTTTTTTGAAAACACTGCACACACTGTGTCTTACTGTATGTTACATTTTTCTTCACCTTTTTTTGAAAACACTGCACGCACTGTGTCTTACTGTATGTTACAACACCGCGCAATTTTTTTTCGCGGCGTTTTTTGCCCTCCCAAAGAGCTGCATCGTCATAACTTGCTCCAAAGTGGTCCGATTTTATTTTTGAAGACATTTTTGAAGACATTTCTGCATTGCTTTCATTAGTCCTATAGATAGTGTTACAAAATGATAAAGTCAACTGCGGAATTCTATTGAAAATTGCATATTTGTACCTGGAAATCAATCAGCATGAACTGATCAGACGGTCATGATAGCAGATATCTTTCATGTTTCACCGAAGTTCCATGTGAATTTTAGAAGGAAATGAACATTTTCAACGAAATGCCGGAATTAAGAAAGCGTTCTACACATAGCACTGCATTAGCCTCACTGAGAGGAATACGACAACTACCTGAAAACTCATTTCAGTAACTTTGAAGTGGTTTATGGCGATACGGCGCTTTCTGAGCACAAAATACGCCGCAAAACGCTTTTTTTGCAAAAAATTTGCGCGGTACTGTAGTGTGTGTGAATTTTTTTGGGGGAGGGGGAGCTTATCGAATGTGCATTTCCGACAGCTTCTGTGCTGGAAAAAGGTGTTGTAGAACAGTACCATTTCGATCGAAATGAACACTTAGAGGTATGGTTATCTGAAACAAGACATCGAACTTTTCATGGCGAGGAATTTGTCAAAATATCTCTTAGCGGTCGCGCAAAATTGGCCAACAATGAAATTATCAGCTCTCTGGAGAAAATACTTCGTTGAATTTAACTTAGAATTGTTTTCGTGGATTCGTGAAGAAAACTCACTGAATAGAACATGCCGTAAAAAAACTAACTGTACAGCTTTTTTTATGAAAAAAGGAACCAGCCTGAGGGCTGAGAAACAGCAGTAATGAGGTGAACATATAAGGAAATCAGCGCCTGCGAAAAATCAACAGCTGATGAGGAGCGATTGATTTTGCCGTCTTGAAAGGCGGCCAACGGCATTGCAGCAATGATCTGCACTCATTGAAGCGGTTTCCGCTGTTGTAGGCTTTATGATGATTTTCCCTTCAAGATTTATCACATGTATGGGGAGACTATCGTTCCGATGCCGAATTCACAGCCATTGCGGTGAATTTGCGCATGTTCAGCGCAAAACTCAGAATTTTCTTTCAACCTCAACGGAGATGGTCAAACGTCGTCAGCAAAGGTCAAAGAATCGTGTTCTCCTCCCCGCGCCAAAGAATCGTGTTCTCCTCCCCGCGCCGCCACCACCTCGGTCATACACGACCCATGACTTGGCTCCCTCCATACGCGACTCTGCAAAATGCGCGCTATCTCCACTTTCCACTCGCAGCTCGTGGCTCCCTTTTAGGCTTCGTCCATAGGTGGCGAGAGCGTGCGATTACGCAAAATCGATGGTCATCGTGGGCATACGATTCGCTAGCCGCTAATAGGCGCTCCCTCTCGCGCGCCCTCGCCCGCTCGCTCTCGCACGCTTACGCCAGCACCACGAAGCAAGCAACAAGACTTAGGCTTACTGCTGCATCACTAAAGCAGGTGGCATTAAACCTGTAATGAAACTGCTGCCCTTGTTTTTCATAATCCCCCCACGGAAGTCGAAAACAGAGGGAAATCATCGGCCGTTGCGCCGACACGAGCGATTGATCACCCGATCAAACGCTTTCAATCGAATCAACACGAGGTAGGGAGTGTTTGCCAGTGTTAATTTGCAGGCACGGGCTGCTCCAGCGTTTAGGAGCGTCGAGAGGCGCACAACAGCGGGAACGCCCGCTCTCGCCACGTATGGACGCTGCCTTAGACCTCAGGTTCATGGCTGCTTGCCGAGGTGGGTGACATTCGGCTGCGAGCGAAGCCACCAACTTAGCAAGCACACGTTCATTAGAATAGGGTGGCCACCACCTGTTTCGCTCGCGATGTGAGCCACCACCTCGCGCCGGGGAGGCAGCTATGAGCTCCCACCTTTCGGTGTGATTGCTACGGGCCCAGCCGACAGTTGCGCTCAGGGCGCTACGTGAATTAAATTCGTCTGAAGCACCCGGAGCCCAACCTATGTGACCTGCATCACAATATATGTGGCTCGAAAATCGCCAAATTTAGCACCCTGAGCGCAAAATGGACGCGGCTGCGGGTGCGTTCGGGATGGGCTCAGGACCTGCTATTGTCTGAGTAATAACTCTGTTTTTAGTTCGTTTCTTGCCGCGTAACATTCGCAGTCTTTTAGCTGTTTCCGAGTCGAGCTGAATTATGGCTTTTTTCACTTTTTTTTTTCATTGCGGCCACTTCCTTCAAAGGCACTGTTCGCGATCAACTCCGTCGTTAGGTTTTCCTCGAAAAACCATGGTGGTAGCCCTCAAAAGCTGAACAGTTTTGAAAAAAACGGATACGAAAGCCATCCAACAGGCAAAAAACGGTTTTGAAGATTACCCCAGTGGGCAAGTCCAGTCTTGTTGCTGTCAACACCGTCACGTCTCTATCACTGTCAAGCTTGGATCCTGCGATCATGGGCAGTGGTTTTTAGTTGAAAGAGAGATTCGATCTGAGAGGTAGTTGTCGAAAACATCAAGAAATCTTCGTCAGGCGGAAATCTGTCCAATCCATTGCCTAATTCGATAAAAACCGCTGCTAAGGATCGCAGGTCAAAGCGTGGCAGTGATGAGGCCGTCTCGATGTTGACAGCAACTGAACTCAAGGAGGCCGATCCTGCCCACTGGGATATTTTCCAAGGCCGTTTTATGTCTCTGAGAATGCGTTCAGATTCGTTTTTTCAACACAGTTATCCATCTTAGGGCTACCACAAATGTTTTTCATTAAAGTCTTAAGGACGAAGTTTATCGTGAACAGTGCCTTTCAAGGCAGGGTTCACGATGATTTTCGAATACGAGTTTCCCATTCAAAACAATGAGTTAGCTATCACGTGTTACTAAAATCATGAAGAAACGGCGAGAAACTTTAAACTGCGGCATTGCAGTGAAAGAATTTCCTTGCCTGGATCAGTTGTCCGGTTGGGTGAACGAGTTCTCGGTGGTCGCGATAAGTGGATGATGGGGTGAAATGAGGATGAAAGAAAATATCATGCAAAACAGTATTGGTTAGGCCGAAAGGAAATAGTGAAGCAACAGAGACTTTTTTTTCTTTCTTTTGGGAATTTTTAAGGACGGAAACCCAATGAGGATTCCCTCGTCCCAACAAACAGTTACACTGAGGGTACGGAGATGCTGTGAGAGTACGATATTTCGTGTACTTCTGGTATGTTTTCTTCAATTTCTTCGTCGTTTCAGTTCTTCCCGGGGCCAAGTATTTATATAGTTCAGTGAATAATCTATAAATCGGAGACTTTTGTGAACACTGCCTTCAGCCTAACCTTTAAGGAAGTGCAAGTTTAAGATGAAATTAATCACGGTTGTTGATGAGAACTCTGCCCTTAGATGTGGGGAGCTTACGGGCACCAATTCTAATCACCGTCCGTTAATCGCGCCAATTTGTCTCTCTGAATTGGAAATTTTTCAGGGGAAACCGAAAATTCTTAAACGGGATGAGGTGATAGGGTAGGGCTGCATCATCATTTGGCTCCTATATTCAATTCCAAAACAAGGTTCATCATCTAAGGACACAGGAAAGTATACGCAGACCAGAACCTGTAACCGATCGCATGTGTTGTCCTTCTTAGTGCACTAATACGAAAGGTAGGACATTCAGATATCTCCATTCTAAACTATTTAAAGGCAGTGGTCACGATGAAAAACGTTACCGAAAAAGTTACAAAAATCAGCTTAGATCAAAAACAGCTGAAAAACTATGAAGGTAGAGCGGTGAAAACGGGCTAGAAATAGAGATTTTAAGGCCCAAAATCGCCACTTCGTGCACACGTGCACAGCGATGACGAAAAAGATCGCCGTCTCATGCCGAGCAGTCAAAAATCATCGACATTCAGAGGAAGAAATAAATGTAAATTTACCTAATAAAACCAGTTGAGCAATGAAAGAAAGCGTTCCAGTCAATGTTCTTGACTAGTTGTGTAAATGAATCCGAAGGTTCAGTGATTGAAATTCAATTTCAAGCCAGCTGATGTTCTTGATATAAGAGGTCATCGGTGCCGATGTTGTGGAGTGGGCTCGTCCACCATCAAAAGACAAGAAATCTCAGGCTTCAATTTCGGCCCAAAACAGTGTTTTTTCGCGATTTTTTCTTATAGGTCCTACTACTCGAGACCCAGAAAAAGGTTTAGAGAGAAAAAGACGACAAGCATATTTGATCGCGTCCACTGCCTTTAAGCACAGTGTGCACGATATAAAAAAGCAGTATCCCAGTTTTCGATGTTTCTGCGTAGGTACTGTTATCACAAAGACCTCAATTTTCGGATGGAAACCAAAAAAAACTCGCGAGATGTTAACTGCTCGTGTCTGGTGTTTCGGATGCACTGATGAATTTCGAAAATCGAAACTTTGACAATCGTTTTGCGCTAGAACTTCTTAGGCAAAAGACTTTGTTTTCTGTTCTTTCACTGGAAATTCTCGTAAATTACATAGTATGGGTTTCAGGGCAGTTATCACGATAATCTTTGATTCTGAGATTAGTAGCTGATTCGATTGTTTGGTCCCCGGGTAGAACTGGAATAACGGAATCTGTAAAAACGCATTAGAAGGGCACGAAATCGTTGAACCTCACCCCGCCCATTAAAGGCAGTGTTCACGATAGAAATAGTTTTTCGGTTTTTTTAGTCTATTCTGAAAACGGCCCCATGCTGATTCCAATCATGTCTCTGGAAGCCTACAAGACATTCTGGGAACGGAGTTATGTATGGTCCCTCAAAATTCAGCTAGGGAAGCATTGTGGACGAGTTGTCCGAGGCTTGTGACTTCCTTCTTTTGTTCGGGCATTGCGCTTTTGGGGTTTGCCTTCGATGTCAACGCTACAGTGTGCCCCTCCACAACCCATTCTTAGCGAAAACTGGAACATATTTTTTATCATGAACACTGCCTTCAAGTCTCACAGGAACTAGTCGTTGTGAGAATGAAACCTTTTGTGAAACTCTCTTTCGCGATTCCCTACCCTCCTTTTTTCGTACTTTCGTAATGGACCAATGGGTCAGCTGATCAACAAGATTTTTTACCCAATTCCTGGCCGTTTTTTACTTTCCTCCTGACTCTTCTTAGAGAGGTCCAGAGCTTACATTCATGCGAAAAAACGGCGAACTTTCTATCGATGGTCACTCTCTTATTTTTGCCGATGGCTTGGAATGTGATTTGAACGAGAAAAAAAACACTAGCAGAGATACGGCAGAAAAGCGCCTTGGAGCTCTTCGATCACTGTCTTAAAAGTATCGTGCACGCAGAAAACCATAGATTATCTTTTCATGTTTTTGTGTAGCCCCTATAGTGAAGGAAAATTTTGAAAGGACCCATGCAGAACCTTCATTTGTAAAGAAAAGTTAGTTTGAACCCAGCATGAAATTGAATTTAAATTTCGCGCCAGAGTCGTCTTTGGTGTTTTTCTTCTCGTGTAGTTTGAGCCGTAACTGTTTACCATGTTGTTTGACGGTTCACATCAACATTCTATGAAAAAGTGGTAGATGACTGGAACCCCTTCCAACCTCATAGTAACCCTATGTTTTTGACCCGCCAAAGTTGACCGGTGTGATCCACCAGGCTCATTAAAGGCAGAGTTCGCGATAAAAACAACTTTTGAGCTCTCCTCATATCAATGTAGATTTGGTCATCACAAAAGTAAGAATAAGTGAAAAAACCCAGAAATTCGCGGGAAAAACGCTCAAAAACAAAGAATATCGGCTAATTACCGGTGTCGGCCGGCCCCCTAATTAACGCGATTTTCATTGATGCTTGCTTATACGACATTTATTTTGCTGTTAAAGTAATCAGTGGTCTCCAGAAATGTTCAGAAAATACTTCAGAAGCAAAATGAAAGTTGACAAAGCAGGCTTTTATCCAAATCTCGATAATTGGGGGCGGGAGGACACCAAGCCATAACTTGCTCCTGAGCGTTTCTTCTCCAATCTTTTACTTATTTTCACTTTTGCGATGGACAGATCTACGATTCCGTGGGTATAGCACAACAACCGATTTTATCGAGAACCCTGCCTTCAATGAAATTGAGCCTACAAAATGGAAAGTGATTTCCAGCGCGAACGATGCCTTCAAAGCTGCTATCAAGTCGAAAAACGAGGGTACGAGTCCATGCTTTACTTTCGATTCCAACTCGACAAAGTGAGTAATCTCCGCCATTATTGTATATTAATGTGACAATTCTACGTCCTCGTACACGATTAGATCTGCTTTCACTGGGACGATCACGCAACGGATAACCTGCATTATATAAGAACGTCAAGATTTCACTTCAAATCACATAATTCTCGTAAATTATAAAACTATTCACTCATTTCTGTTTCCGTTTAATACTTATTGCATCACCCTCATAGTAAATGATTTACCAGTGTGACCTCGTTGGTTGGGACAGTGTTTTTAAATATGACAGCAATATCCTTAGTTTTATGTGGAGTCCTTGCTAAGAAACGGGGTAAGATCTGATTGTACAAATACACACATAGGGGATGTACATGTATGTACATCACGGCGAAGAGGAGCTTTTCACTTGGGTCTCGTGATATGATATTTGACTGCCACCCACATGTTTCCCAAAAAAATTATCTAACTTTATTTATAATTTTTTGTCAAAAATGTTTAGACGAATCAAAGTCAATACCAAGAAGTTACATGACGTTATCTCATTGTAGTGTTGGGACTGTGCGCAAAACTTACTCCAACTATGACGAAACTCGAGGTTTTGATAATACATCGCTTCCTTGCCATTTGTCTCAGTTGTCAATCCATTGTCAATCACTTGACTTTCGCTTTTGCCCTGTTTACAGAATGCGGTTTACCACAGAAAATTTTATTTAGCACCCAAAAGGTCACGTGTCCACACTGCTCTTCCATAATGAACATTATCTTCAGCAGCTACCATTTTCGAAAAATTGCTGTCGTGAACCGACAAACGAGATTGTCAACCCTTGTACTCAAATACAAACCGTGAAAGTTTGAAAATTCTGAAAGTCCGCTCCGAAATACAGGGTGGCAAACTTTTGCATGACGCGGGTTGACTACTCACTTTAGATAGAGGCGGGGTAATACGTCAGCACAGTAGGGGTTGCACACGGGTATGAAGAGATTGGCAGCACCCCTGCTGTAGCTCCTGCTGCCAGCAGGACCTGCTGCTTGTTGTCCGATTCAATCTCTTTGTTCACCCTGGCAAGCATGCGTTCGGCAGCCCCTCTCTCCTAGTGTCAGCTGACTTTCCTCCATTGATTTGTCTGATACGAATGATCATTGCAGCATCCTCTTGTACAACGGCGGCGGGTCAGGACTTCATATTTGGACGCTGAGGGGATCGTCCCCATGGCCCATCGCGAGGAAAGACTCTTCGTTGCGGACCGTGGCGAGGTTGGCCTTCTTGATGCTGGCCGTGACAAGGATTGTACCATAACCACCAAACAGGGTGAGCTCCTGCTGAAAACGAAGGGTTGATTTGTTTGCCCTGGGATACAACCCCTATTGTGCCGACGTACTACCCCACGACTGGCTGAGGAGGAACGGTGAACCAGTCTCGGAATGACCAACTGAGCCTATGCAATTCATAAATCAGTGCAGTAATCTGAAGGAAGTCTGGTACGACATCCGCCAAGCTTGAATTCGCTGGTCTGATTCGTCATTTGAATTACCAACTGCGCTTGCGTTTTATAAATTCAGTGGTCTCAAGTAGGGCTGGGATTCATGAAAGGCAAACCATGTGCTACAGTTGGATTCACAGCATAAATAGCTCACAATTTTTAAAGACACCCAACTGTGGCCCATGCTTTGCGTTCATGAATCCCAGCCTAGAATGACACATTTCTTTCCGATTCTTCCTAATCTGATTCGTCATGTGGCAATTCCAGCATGGGTCTCGAGACAATAGAACGGAATTTCATCTTCGCTCTGACGACGAGCACATTTGCTCTTCTAGTAATGGTGATTGCCGTGCCACTCTTACAAGCGAGTCTCGAGAATCTAAAAACAGACGTTCTCGGTGACATGGAGGATTTTCGGGTAAGTACAAGAACAACCAATTATGGATCGACACGCTACATCAATCGATACTCACTTTCATTATCGAACAAGCGCACTAAAACAGCGGTATATTCTCTAATTCATTCTGAGAGTCCTGAAGTCATCATGAACTGCCATGCGTTGGAGTAGCGGACTATACATTCACGCACTCGCGGGCGTCGGTGACAGATTAACTCGTCCCATTCCAAATTAAATCAGACTTATCTGGCTGATCGGTGGACGTTGCTGCGTGATTCCTATCTACTGAAAATCTCTAGCTACATAGGTAAGGCCCCATAGCTGTCTGGGTAAGGTCCCATCTATTCCTAGAGCAACACGCTGTGAGTGGCTGTATTCTCCTTCTTTGATACTCTCCCCAAGTACTGTCGTTCTCGGAACCGCATTCCGGTCCGCAATTGTGCACTGCGGCTGTTGCATAACGCGACACGATGATAATAGTGCTGGGAGAGAAGTGAATCGTGCCAGGACTAAGTGGTTCCAGCGCGATCATCATCCTACTGAGGTGTGGGTGACTTTATGTAGGAATCGCTCCGTATGCAAAGAAGCTTCCTATGGCCGGAAAAACTTAACCCTTGATCTTTCTCGTTGCAGAAGGTTCTCCGATTTGGGGCAGGGGGTTGAAACCCCTGGGTGGGCGAAACACTGACATGGCCGTGCAAGTTTGCCATACAGCTACCGTAGTGATTCGTACTCAAGGTCCCCTACTGAGTCTCAGACATTGGGAATGGGCCGACCGGGGAATCTCAGTGATAAACGGCAGGCCGGGAACGTAGAAAAGCGGCGAGACTCGGGATCGGCAGGTCGGAGCAGTTTGGCCGCTGTGCACATACGTGTCGCTTAGGAAAGAAAAATATGTTCGCTTCAACAATTTGCATGACACGTTGAACGCCAAGATCGAACCCGTGTTATTTACGAAACGCGGTCTCATGACGATACGATTGCGGGTTTCGCCGACCACTAGCCACCGCGCACTTCGCACGATGGCAAGGAGGAAGGCTACCTCGTTCATTCACTAGACGTTGAGGGGACACCTGCTAAGGATATGGCCTAAAAGGTTATTTCTGGGGAAGGGATATAGCATCCCGTTGAGGGTTTGAGAGGGATCAAAGGCACTGTACGTGAGGGAATGATCCACTGAATCGATGATAATGTACAGATGTCTCAGCAATCTGTAATTGTGCCCCGGACGGCTCTGAACGCGCCCTGGCCTGCACTACAGAGCCGGAACTGATAGGCCGGGGCAGGCGCGGTCGGGGCTCCCGGGTGATGGTCGTAATGTATCCCAGCCGCAAGAGAGGTGGGGAAACGGGGGATGAAGGGCGCGCGCGATTGGGCGAACGGGGGTGGAGCAACGCACGGGGTTGGACAGAACACAGAGTTTTTCCCCGTCTCTCTTCCGGCTGCAAAACATTACGACCTTCACCCGGTGCCCCCGCCTGCTGCCTGGAGGGCTCGCGACCCGCTGATTCCGAACGTCTGAGCGTGAAGCAACAGCCATTTTCCCAAATGCGGACCGGAATTCGGCTCGGAGAACGACAGGTGGCAGCTTAAATGCTCACCTCATCGTTGAAAATGAAAGTTTACCTCATCGTTTTTGTAAACCTTTGAATCATTCACGCATCCGCAGGGACACTTTCTGTGGAAATTAGATACGTCACTTCACTGTGATTCGCAGGAAAGGCAGGTTCACAAGTAGATGTCTCGGACAGGATTCAAAGGCAGTGTTCACGATAAATTTCACTTTCGATATCTCCACGGCTTACGGAACGTCTGGTGCCCTGTATAGCAAGGCATGCTCAAAAAAGGGCACGAAAGACGCGTTCTTAAACAAAAATAGGACCTCTCTTGTTTACGTTGATGTTTGAGCGTGGAGGAATTGACCGCTAGAAGGATGATACCTATCAGTGCAATGAAGCGATCAGCTCACTTATCAGCACTTCCTTGACTTGATCATTCCTGTAATCTGAGTCTTCAGTTGTTCATTTCGAGGGGGCGGATCTGGGGCACCAGGCGTGTCTGGGGCACCAAAACGCTTGTTTGCAGCCGTTATTATACCGCTCCTGGCTCGTTTTCTGCCGTTCTTTCGTCACTGGGGGCCTAGGATCCTTCTCGCCTATCATTTCACTGTGGAAGGTCAACGAGGATGATTATCGTGAAAGCTGCCTTTAACGTCAAATTCATCGCTCTAGTGTGAAAAGTGGTACTCTGAAATTGAACAAACGGTGTAGTCATGATTATGTGCGGTCTGTGGGAGCCGATCAGGGATGTGCGTAATATAAATTTTGTAATTCGTTAGTCGTTAGTCGTTCAACCGGCCTAAACCCTCGTTAGTCGTTGGTCGTTAATGGTTAGTGGTTGAAAATTTAGGCTTTGAAAATAAGCACAGCTGAGGGAGAAAAAAACCCTTATGAATAAAAAAGAAGGAAGGCATGAAAAGATGTGTGTTTTCAAAAACACTTGTGGTCATTAAACACACAAATCATGCATCGTTAGAACCCCTAATTCAAGCTGTAAACCTGCATATCCATATTTAAAAATAGGAATGAAAGCGTTATACTCGAGATTGTGTGATTGCAAAATTTTGTCTTTTTTTTCGGTGAGAAAAGAAGCAATATGGGTAATCAAGGAAACCTTGAGCTCCTTGCTGCTTTTTTCAGTGCAAAATGTGCCGTTCTGCGCTATACGATGTCATATGAGATCTACCCCATGGTGATAACACGGAGAAGTGCACCGAATTCGCACTAATTGTTCTTTTTCCCGTGTCGCGAGCTTAGTGCGCGCTTCGTTTCGAATTTGTTGCCATAATGGGAGAAATGTCGGAAGAAATTAGCACCCAAGTGAACATTTCACCCATTGAGGGGTCCCAGCACCACTTCATAGAAATCCCACATAGCGAATTTATTACTGAAAATTGGAGGACGGCGCCCTTTGCAATCCAATCATCGGATACAATTCTCGTCGCTCGTAGTTGTGGCCTGCAGGCACCGCTTCATATTATCACCTCTGATTGAGCCCTATGTTGATATCTCCGGTGCAGCCAAGCAGTATCGGAAGCGGTTCAGTGAGTTTTCCATAAAGTCGTGCGACCGACACGAAGTCGCATAAACGCTGCGCGTAACTTTGCCCAACGTTCGGTTGGAGTCATATTGTGGTGGTTCCAGAACTGCGAAGCAGAAGTAATGAATAATGAAGGGTTTATTAATTTTCTACCACCCACCCTGAACAACCAATAGGAAAATATGTATCAATCCTGATGTAATCCTTGGGTTGGAGCGCGATATGAAGGAATATTGATTTTCTAACGAAGTCTGGGATTGCTCACAAAAATATTTTTCATTTCGTTAGTCGTCATTCGTTTGACGTCACACCCAAAAGGCCCGTTAGTCGTTAAAGTCGTTCGTCGTTAGTCGTGGCTAGGCACATCACTGGAGCCGATCCCGCGGAGATTTAAAGGCAGTGTTCACGATAAAAGTCGTTTTTCTGTTTTTCCGCCTATCTTGAAATAGGTCCCATGCTGATTCCAATGTCCCTGGAATAGTACAAGACCTCCTAGAAACGGAGTTATGGCCTCTCGAAATTCAGCAAGGGAAAATTGTGGACGAGTTGTCCGAGGCTTGTAACTCCCGTTTTTTGCAGCCGATGTGGGCGAGCTGACCTGAGTAAAGAGAGACGTTGAGAATGAAGGGAAGAACGGGGCTTTTGATCGGAAACCATCGCTCATTTAACCACAAACTCAGGGGAACTGTTATAGGACGTGGGCGGAGCGGCCCAATGGGTCGGCTGGCCCACGAGATTTTCACCCACTTACCGGCCGTTTTTCGTCCCACTTCCGTTTTTAATCTTCTTATAGGGACCTAAAGCTCACGTTTTAGTCAAAAAAAGGGGAATATTTTTCCTTCGTGAACACTGCCTTTAAGCTTGTATGGGGAACTTATATAGGCTTACCCGCTCATTTACGCCACCCAAGCTCAAGCTTTTCAACCATAACGGTTGCGATAAAAGTGTTTTTCTATGTAACAGTGCAAGCTATGCATCACGCCTACTCGCCACAGTCGAAATTGATGAAGTAGACCTCTTTGCGGAAGCTCAGCTTTGTGTAGACTACAGAGGCGGTATACGTGTCACGCTGGGGTTGGGGCGGGGCGTAGGGCCCCGACCGCTTCCGATAGTGCTCTGCAATAGCAAGAAATCTCTAATCAGTCACAGAGCACAATCTCGACTGCCCCAGCCTGTTAGCCAGGGTGTGCCCGTGTGTGACCAAGAAGTGATTTGTAGCCCTCGTAGGACGATTATGAGAGACTCCTGAACCTTACCACCTGCTCAAACCCCGCCGCATTCGTGTATGTGTGATTTGTGGATCTACCAATCGACGATTAGTGTGGAGGCAACTCAATGCAACACGAGTGCTACTTCTAGCCCGGTGGTGGTAGTATTGAGTGCGTACGTGTAGAGGAGTAGTTACTATCCGCGGACCGCCTCTAAACTTGCCACCTCCGGTAAAGCTATACACTCCCACTGCCCTCTATGCCTTTAATGCGAGAAAGTACTAGATTTATTCTCCTCCGTAGGTTTGAGCTAAGAATATTGGATGTAAACTTTGCCAAACTGTTTAAAGCCAGACTTTATCATTCTTCGACAAGAGTCCCCCGAAAAGCTGTGTTGTAGGTTTCAACAGATGGCATTTGGAGAGACCTGCTGACACTCGAACAGACAGATCACGTCATTCAGAAAAGGGATATTCCGCTTGTATACAGCTACCGACCTTTCACACATCGTAAATCCAAGTGTATGTTTCTCGCTCTTAACACAGCTTTTCATGATATATTGACAGCAGGTTAGGTCATTTGTGTACAAAATGGTACCCTTCCATTCATTTGCTTCATTTTGTTTCATTCTAAAGAGATGAAATAGAGAGTATATAAGAAGTTTGATTTTTGCAGAATATACCTTTCCCTTGGTTCTCCGTACCTAATTGTTACATCTTCTCAAGCAAAGAAACTCCTTTCAGCAAAGTGGTCATTGCAAAGGAAAATACTTTTCTAGCACCACTTTCGAACGTACATAGAGTCCAGATAGGCCCGTTGCAGCTGCGTAGAATCACCCTAAAAAGTTACACTCGTTTTCAAAGCTACGAGGATATGTAAGGGTACTTATTAGCACAGGGCTCTGCGAGAAAGCTCCGTTCCCGCTTCCATTTCCGTATACTAGTACCTTTTTGAGCTTTTTCATTCCAATTCCGTTTATAGTATTTTAGTCTGGAGACGGAGAAAATCAATGCAACTTTGGCAAACCCCTTTTACATTGTGGACGGAGGCGACATATGTACTACATATAACGCGAACGCTCAATCAATGACCAAACAACTATGACTTCGTGCAGAACTATCGTAGACACTCTGAGAGATAAATAAAGATTCTAAAGTCCGGAAACGGTTCTAGTAATGTGCAATCCATTCGGAATGGCCACTTTGGCTTAGAGTAGTTTCTTTGTAAGACTCCTGCACTCATAAGCCATCCCTTAACTAATATTACCTTAAATTCGAATTGATCTTAATTCCACCCTTGCACAGACACCAGAAAGCGCAGAATTCGTCGACGTCGACCACTGACGAAGCACAGACGGGGACTCGCACTCCACTATATGACACCTTTCACAGACATGCCGACAGTGGACGAACGATGGGGCAGGCGTGTGGCGATCAAAATGCACTGTGAGCCACTTGCACTCTAGTCTCACCCATCTTCAATGCTCAGCAGCAGTGTTAATGCTCTCTTTAATCGAGGAGACCTATTAGGTTCAAGTTTAAGGCAACACTTTAGCATCACCTCAACGAACATATGGACAGACGATAGTCAAGAAACAAGGACGAGCAATCTTCACTGATGCGGAACTCATCGGAAAACATGAAGGCAGAAGTGAGTTACTGTTTCCATTGAACGCAGAACGTTTCAATCTCAATCTTTGATTTTTTTCTTTTTATTTTTCTATTGAATACTATGCGTAAGGCATAAGTTGGGAAACACAATACGTTATTAACCCATTCACGACCACGCCTAATTTTGTGTGACTGCACGTTCGGACCGCGTGCAATATTGCGTTACTGTATACCGTGTCCCACCGGTGGGACACGCGGGTTCCAATGGCAGGCCACTGCGAATTAATTGTCGGTTTTCATGTTCATAGTAAAGCTATCAATAAAGTAAACATTGTATTAGGGTTTCCGCACATAGCAATCTTTCTATCAAAGCATACAACAGCCTGAAGTCATGGCAGGGTCAAGTGGAAATATTATCTTGCCCCTGCTGCTTCGGCGATATCCACTTAGGGGAGTTTCTATGAATGTGATTCAGGAACCTGCTATCTGTTCTCAAGTTTTGTGTCGTTTAGGTGTATTCATAAATGATAGAAAAGCTCAAATTGGAGAATGTCGATGTTTCGGGGTCATGGTAAAGTGTGTCCTAATGAGAATGGCGGCCCATGCAGCCGGCGTGCTTGGCAGGTGGCCGTCTCGTTCACCGCTCTCAGACGGGCATGCGAAACGTCCCTACAGCCATCGACTACGAACGGGGCCGGCACCTGCTGGCAGCAAACACTGCGTCGATCAATCAGCTCTGCAGTACGGGAAGGATGACCGCTTTCGAATCCAACACTCGTCCGAGAGCGACACATGCGACAGCCGCCTGCCAAGCACGCCGACCGCATGGGCCGCCATACCCATTCGGACACCCTTTAGGTGTAGTGACACGTTTCCAGGTGAGCAAAATGTGATTCCAACTACGGCTTCCTGCTGATAAAGCTAAGAAACGGAAGTAAAAGAAAGAAGAACTCACAAGTGTCTCGAAAAAGTGTTCTTGCAATGATCTTTTTTAGTAAGCCTCAGCTATTTTCACAAAGGGTTGGGCATTGTGCTATAGTGAAGTTGCCGGCAGGCCGCGACCTTCTTAGTCGGGTCTAGGATTAGTTAACTCTCCAAAAGCTTGACACCATACGTGTGAGAAATCTCCACAACAATCTTCGAAGTTTCCGTTTGTTTTCATCCGCTCGAAACATGGTCCACCTCATTTGAATGAGAAGCCACAACGCAGCAGATGGAAACATGAATGCGGGAAAGCGTGGCAGTAGTGACTGTTAAATCACGCATTCAAACACAGCGATGTAGCTTCCTAAAGTAGTGACACCCACGATACGTAGAACGAACATTTCACAAAGTTCCTTCGTTCTAGAAGTTTGCCAACGAAATAGATTTAAATCGCACACAATCATTATTTTTTCGGTGGATTAATGGATTTTTCGTCCGCGTTGAATTTTGCCATGAACGGAGCAAGGTCATGCGAAGAATATACGGAGAATGAGAACTCGATTTCTTCCAAGTCTTTGTACTTTTAGATAGAAGAAAGCCTCAGGGGCAATGCAAATTGCGTCCTAATCCGGACTGCCCGCCAGGCCCACCTGGTCCACCAGGGCTGGATGGTTTGGATGGAGGTAGGTGTGTTTCGAAAATGTTAAAAGTGTTGACTAGGCGTTAGGTTTCAGAGGACGGGATTGATGGCGTTCCTGGAGTAGACGGTCTGGATGCTATCTCTGATGCCAGTGACGCCGGTGGTTGTATCAAATGTCCTGAAGGTCCACCAGGTCTGCCTGGCCCACAAGGACCACCTGGTTGGCCAGGAGAAGACGGTTAGTTGGTACTTACAGCACGAAGAGCTGGCATTCAGCCTTCCAGTGTTCATGTTTTAGGAGCTGACGGTGAACCAGGGTTCCAGCCCATAGCAATCGGACCACCTGGACCAAAGGGAGAACGCGGTCCACAGGGTAGGCATAAAATAACCTTTTGGTTCGTGTTTAACTGAACAATATTTTCAGGAGTACACGGACCTCCCGGCATACCTGGAGAAGCCGGAAAATATGAAATCAGGTGGATTTGTGGCCCCGGTGAAAGAGGAATTCCGGGTAAGGGACTGGCCTCGAAATATAACGAGCGCATTTCTTCATGTAGAGCAAAAGTATTTTATTCCAAGTCTAGTATACTCACGTGTACAAAAAAACAGGCCTAGGCTAGAATTTTTTGGATCGAGTGGACATGACTGTTGGCTAGCTATTCGCTTTTGAAAACCAGGAAACACCGACTACAACTCCATCTGAATTTTTAAAGTCCCCTCAGCAACCCCGCACGGATGTATAGCCGGGACGGATCGCACTGCGGGATCCATACCGCAGTGCGATCCGTGCCGACTATACATCTGTTGGGGGGGGGGGTTGATGAGGGGACTCTAAAAATTCATGTAAAGTTGTAATCGGTTATTCCTGTCTTTATGACACATGCAATGCAAAATCTCAACACTTCCAAATAGAAGAGATACAGATGACAACTATGAGAAATAGTGGTATGATGTGAGAAAATTTGTCCATCACTTTTCGCCACTGAAATACAGGCATATTTAGGGAGCCGGAACTACTTTTTATTTTTTCGGCGACTCCGAAATTTTCTCGAATAATTGAGTGTTCGACTAACTCGAAATTCTAAAATTTCAAGTAATTGAGTTTTCGAAAACTCGAAATTTTGAAATTTCGAATATTTAAGTTTTCGGAGAACTCGGCTTTTTTGATTTTCGAATAACCGAAAAGTCGAAAGACTCGATGCTGACTGTTTTAGTCGAAATCAAGACACGATTCCTTGACTCGACATAAGTATAGTAAGGGACGACATCTGAGACGTATCATTTTGAGCAGCGTCACTCCCAGATATATAGCTACTGAAGCCGTAAAATAGTTTTTTGGGTGCTCTGTGCCTTCAAACCTATCAAACTTTTAAGTTAATGCATAGTTACTGCGGCTTTTTTGAAACGCCTATTCGGTGGAATTAAGAGCTCGCACTTGGCAGGTGTTATTTAGGGTGGGTCTACTTCACAAATACGTGGAAATCTCAGATTTCGTCCCCGAGGTTGGACTGTGCTCATAATGTTTCTTGCAGATTTCCGTGAAACCCATTCATGTTCGAAGTTTGGCCGCAACCTTGAGTACGCGATCTATTGGCTTCAGCGTAATTTTTGCGGTTTTTTTTTCAACCAAATATATTCATCAAGCCAATGCAAAAACTGAACAAAAATATGGTTTTAATGATCAGGTCGAAGCGTATTCATCATCCACTGTGAGAACTGCTTACCATTTACTCGGCGGATCCCGTGTGCAAAGAAAAAGTGAGCTGGCCCCACATCCGTGATTTTGACCGACTGAAGCTCCCACAGACCACTGTCTCAATAACTAGTTAAAGGCAGTGTTCATGATACTCTTCGATTTTGAGATCTGTCGATTGAGAGATCGATTGCTCGGCTCCGAGTAGAACTGAAATGACGGAGAAACCAAGAAAAACTCTCCAGAAGGGCACGGAATCCTCAAGTATTACCCCGCCTCTTAAGTATCACTGAAACTGTTCGTTATGACAATGAAATCTTTTGTGGACCCGTCTTTTGCAATTCCCTCTTTTGTGTTACTCACTTCCTTCCTTCGAGCCCTAACTAATACAGTTTTGCACGAAATATTCTTCAATTTTTCGATTGACTCCATTTTTCACCGGTGACAACCATCGTGAACATGTTCAGTCAACCAGACAACTAGTCCAGGCTATAGAATAATGTCACTGAAATAAGACGAATTAGTGCGTTTCTCGTCGTTTCTTCGTAGCCAAGGCATTGTTTTGAGTGGTAAACTCGGAAAGGGAAATCATCGTGCACACTGCCTTTAAAGGCACAGTCCAAGCTCAGGGACGAAATCTGAGATTTCCACATAATTGTGAAGTTCACCCACCCTATACAGCCCATGCCAAATGCGAGCTCTCAATTCCTCCGAATAAGCGAGATATAGGAGGAAGCCACCCTGGAGGGCGCCCATACCAGGAAAGCCACTTTGGCACGCCCCTTTACGATCTTTCGAGCTCAACAGCCTCATGCACTGGAGGGGCTAGCGCAGCTCTTCAGGGGGCAACCCTCCGGGCACCGGCGCTTGCCCCCAATCGAGGGGCCCCCTGTGACTGCCCTGAAGCCCCCTGTGACTGCCCTGAATCCCCGTGACTGCCCTGAAGCCCCCTGTGACTGCCCTGAAGCCCCCTGTGACTGCCCTGAAGCCCCCCCCCATCACTGCCCCGGAGCCATGACGTCACGGCTCCGGAGCAGTGACGTCACGACACCGGAGCAGTGACGTCACCCTCCCCCCCCGGAAAGCGTCTCCGCTTTCCTCCAAAAATATCCCTTTCTGACAGTGACTCGAAGTCGCCGTCCAGGGCCGGCCCTGTTGGGCCGAATGCGGCTCTCCATGAGGTGAGGCGCCTTTTATACCGGTCGAGCACGTGATAGATGCCTTCTCTGGTCTCTATTGTCGTAAACTACCTTCTACGACTTCTTCCCATCTTTTCCCTCTCTTCCTCTCGGGGGGACAAGCGCCGGAGGAGAGCAGGGGCCTCCCCTGAAGCCCCCCTTGGGGGAGGCCTGCGCTGTCGCTCCCCCAAGTCGAAAACGGGCTCTATTGTCCGGCGCTTGCCCCCCCCCGCAGAGTCTGAGGCGGCGAGATGAGCGATGGTTTCCGACCAGTAGCCCCGTTCTTCCCTTCAATCCCAGCCTCTTTGTTTATTCAGGTCGGTTCGCATACATCGGTTGCAAATGACGGAAGTTACGAGCCTCGGACAACTCGTCCACCATTCTTCCGTAGCACAATTTTTGAGTGGCCATAACTTTGTTCTTAGGGGGTCTCGTACGATCCCAAAGTTATCATTGGAATCAGTGTGAGACCGTTTTCAAGATAGGCTGAAAAACAGGAGAACGATTCCGAGGCTGGACTGTGCCTTTAAATGCGGGGTCGTGTAAAAAACGGTTGTTGTGCTATCCTCATGAGAAGGTAGGTCTTTCCTTCACAGATGTGAAAGATGTGAAAATAAGCGAAAAATTGTAGAAAAAACGCTCGAGAACGAGTTATTGCCTGGTGTCACCCCGGCCCCAACTATCGAGATATCTATAAATGCCTGTTTTGTCAGCTTTTAATTTGCTTTCAAAATATGTTATTTCTAAGCACTTCTGGAGGCTAGTGATCACTTTAACAGCAAAATAAAAGGCGTATAAACAAACATTAAGGAAAATCGTTGATTAGTGGGCCGGCCGACACCTGTAATTAGCCGTATTACCTTGTTTTCAAACTTTTTCTCGCTAATTCCGGTTTTCATTTTTACTTTTGTAATGACGAAATCTACATTCTCGTGAAGAGTGCTCGGAAATCAGTTTTTCAGCTAACCCTGCCTTTTAAGAACCGGCAAATGAACAAGATTTACAAAGATTCGGATGACTCAGTAGCCGGACAGCAAACAAAGACTGCTTCTCTTTTACCCGTGATATCGACCGTCTGAAAACAAATGAGAAGCATTTCGTGAACTGGATCATGTTTAAAGGCACCCAAAAAATTAATTTTCAGATTTCATGCTTATCTTGGAGAGAGTCACACGCTGATCATAGTGGTATCTCTGGAATCGTCCAAAACCCCTGAACAGACAGAGTTATGGCTCTTCAAGGATGCCTAGATTTTGAGGGTGAAAAAAATGGTGGACGAGTTGCCTAAGACCTGTATTTCTATTCATTGCGTTTAGCGAGAGCGAGCCAGGATAAGGAGATAGCCCAGCAATGGACTGAAGAACGACGACTTGTTGAAATTCATCCACCCATCGAGCCGCTATCGAGTTCGAAAATCTGTTAGGCGGTCGGGCCTGTGGTGGTCGCTTATATCTCGCTTATTCGGAGGAAATGAGATCTGGCATTTGGCACGTGTTATACAGGAGGGGTCTTCTGCACAATTACGTGAAAATCCCAGAATTCATATCTGAGGCTGTACTGTGCCTTTAAGCTCCGGATTGTTAGTTTACACATAATTTGTACTAGTTGGTGAATACATCTTGTGAAAGTTGACATAGATCGGGTGAGCACTGCAAAAACCACATGTCGAAAGTTAATGTTAAAATCGAGCATGATTGCGCATAACAGAATACAGCAAGAAGCGTTCAATTGAGAAAAAAAAAATACTTCTGAACGCATCATCACAATCAACCCAAAAAACTGTCATGTAGGTCGAAAACGCGCATTCAAAAAGCTGCAATAACTATATATCAACTCAATAGTTCATGGTAATCCCCAGCAGACTGCTTAAATATAAGACTATATAACAGTTCGAAAAATTACAAGTCACATGATTTCACTTTATGTGGACGCTATTGTAATTTATTCCTCTGCACCAGCTGAATTTTACGTGTTTAGGTGTTGAAGGAAAGCCTGGACCGCCTGGTGAACCGGGTGCTGATGGTGAACAAGGCGATATTGGTCCCGCTGGTGAACCAGGGCGTGTGGGACCTGAGGGTGCTCCAGGAATTGAAGGACTCCCGGGTTCACAAGGCCCAAAGGGACGAACTCGTAGGTTTTACTACATTCATTCAAAAGAGGTAAACGTTTAATACAATTCTGTTGCTATGAATTTATCAGAGAACTTCGAGAACTCAGTCTGAAATTAATTAGCTCTGCGTCATCGCACAGCAGATATTTGGTCTGCGTCATGCAAATAGGAAGCCGCGACGCTGCTTGGTGGAAAAAATGATTTGCGGGAAAACAATGGGATGATGGGTTCCCAATGATTTCGCTTCCAATAGCTGAGGGCGGCTTCCCAATTGAATTACACAGACGATACCTGCAAATTTCTGCTTGTAAGCATACAGTATTTTGGAAGAAGAAAGTTTTCAAGTCTCCAAATAACCTGTGAAAATCACGCGCACCAGAGGTTCGGTTAGCTATTGATAAGATACTTTCCGTGGAGAGCGAGTGGTTTCCCACGGGGGGGGGGCGGTAGCTCCCACTTCGCGGACACTGGGGGGTACGATTTTCCACCTGGCGAGAAATGATGAGCGTACCGAGAACCTTGTGCCGATCGAATCGTAAGGATCAATCCGTACCTTTCCAACACAGACATAAATAACAGCCTTCATCTTTCTGTTTTTACGTAGTAGGATTACTACAAATGGATAGACAGCATTATGCATAAAATCGCCACGGGTCGCTCTGATCGTTTCTACTGATTCTTGACTGAATAACATCAGCATGGATCCTGAAGAGATTTAGCGTTTCTCATTTGAGGTTGGCGCAAGCTCAGTGCACCTATGTTGTAGCATATGGCACCGAGTTTGCGCCAACCTTCATCAGTAAACGCGAAGCCTCTTCAGGATCCATCCCGACGTTAGCTTGCGATGGCGTGAATTAGCAGTCCGTTTCCTATAACATATGTGCACCGAGCTTGCGCAAACGCAAGCCAAACCGCCAAGAGGATACCAAAAGGATGGGGCGCGATTCATGCCGACAGTGAAAGAGCGAAGTTATCATCTGGTTCCGCGCCAAATTTACTCTGTTCCCTCACCAGCTTGTGCGGAGCGAGAGTAGAGACAGCGAGAAAGTGTGGGGAAAAGAAGATGCAGCGTACGCGCGCACACGCACGCGATGATCGGAAATAAATTTCGCTCGGAAACAAAGGGACTCAAGCGCGGTTAGAGGAGGGAGGGTCATGACAGACCAAAGTTGCCATTGCGACCCCTCCTCTCATACCCGTGCGGACCTTGCTCTAGGATCCTGTCATAGCCATAAGAACTGATATGCATGATTTTGCTTTCAGCAATGAGTCTCCGTTACTGTGAATGCCCGTCACGGACAAAGGCGTTCCGTGGCTACGTGCTGATGCCAGTGCCGGAGAACGGAACCGAAGTTGACATCTACCCCAAGGACCTCCATAAGCGCTGAGGAAGGATACTGTGCCTCTATGGGCCACGCTACGGTCCGCAATCGCGTCTCGACACGCTTTGCGGCCGCACGCGCACGAGCCGTCGAGTTTCCAGCGCCAAAGCCAAGTCGATATGGCTTTCTTGTAAAGTTTTCTCCAATTTTGTTTACTTTCCAGTTTCTACAACCCACCTAGAGTCAACAGATCGGCGGCTGCGGCGCTGGAAACTCTTCCGACTCGAAAGCGCGCGGCCGCAAAGCGTGTCGAGACGCAATTGCGGACCGGAATTTGGCCCAGAGAAGCACGATTGTTGAGCAAGAAACTTCGTGTGGCTCCCGAAATTATTTATTGCAATAAATATTTGTTCACATGTTGAAGCTGTAGTTTTTGAGGATGGCAAATTCACATATCTGCGTTCCCCTAATTTCAATTTCCATTTGTCTACTACACCACAAGATAGTTCGCAGCTATTTGCTTTTTCTTCTAATAAAATTTGAATGTTATAACAGCATTGCTGGAATCATACTTTTTGTCGCGGCGATCGAATCGCGTCGATTCAGGTTGTACAGCAACGGGACGAGGATGCGATGTCACGGCCCACCTGGACAGAACGCGCCCAAAAATGCACCGTCTCTATCTAGCGATTACTGCCAGATATTTCTTGACGTGCGCGCTTGTGCTGGTGTACTTATTCGCTTTTTGTTTAGACTAATTGCCTCACTGATTTATGAAAAGGGATAGTGTGGTCTCCTCAGGTTAGTCGAGTGAATAGACAAGGCGCGATGACTGCGGCGGGCTGTGCGACGTTTGCGGCGCCACCGGACATCGGGACTTAGATCGCGCGTGATGATCTCTTCACCAGACTAAATTCGGCAATAGGACTCTACATCTTTACTCCATTGAGTTTTTTGGGAGTTTAGATGAAATGGCCGTTTTTTATCACAATTGGAGCACACCAAAGCCTTTTTTATTCGTCTCTCCTCCATTTACCTTTCTTACGCAACAAGAATCACTTGTGAAAAATCTTAATTCTCTTCACCCATCGTGCGTACATGCGTGAGCGGTGCTGCTCCCTTCGTCTACCCTCCGCTCGCTTGGTGACTTTAATCTCAGCACCCGCGATTGAAAGAAACACGACGGGTAGCGTGTCTCATGACTTCCGATATTCTTCATTGAATTACTGTTATTTTGTGATTCAATGTTTATATACGTCTCCTATTATACGCGCAGCTTATATTCAGGTGAACTTCCAGTCATTTTTCGACGTTTGTGTTCGTTTCAACCGAATTGGCATGTAGCTTTTAATTTTGCATTGTGAGAAAACAAAATTCCTGTTGCAACGAAGCGTTCTTCCAACGAATCAGGCAAAACGATAAAGTTTCCTCTAAAACATCGTAATTTTCATCATTCATGGCGCGTGTGGAGCGCGCGAAGCTGCAGCATCCGTCTGCCCTCCACTCTCGCTCGCTGCCTGTAACCCTTGCACCAGGGATGTGCGGAAAAAATACAGTTCAACTCCACATTGCCGTTCAGTCCGCAAAGTGCGCTCTGATTGCGAAACGTGCTGCGGCGCGGTCGCGAGTATCCTCAGACAGGCATGTGGGATCACCCGGGCGGTGGGATCACCCGAGCCCCAAAGGCAAAAACCGCCCGAGTAATCCCACGTGCCTGTCTGAGGATACTCGCCACCGCGCTGCAGCACGCTTTCGCAATGAGCGAGCACTTTGCGGACTGAATGGCAATGCGGAGTTGAACTGTACTTTTGGAAACAGAAAACAGAAAATCTAGTTTGACAAAAAACAGAAAACAGAAAAAAAATCTCCAAAAATGGGCAGAAAACAGCAAATTTTTAAAAATCAGTAAAGAGTGTGCAGCGTATACTATACGAGATTCTTCACAACATTGAACATTTTTCCTACACTTTTAGGTGATCTATGCTTTTCTCGTTGAATTGTCAAAACCTAACAGGTGACCAGAGCAAGAAGTATAGACACGTCCAAGAGATGCAGATTATGGGTGCTAAGAGAGGACAAATGATCCTCCAACCTTCCTTTCCCCAGGCAATAAAAGCTCGATTACTTTGTCAGAATGTCTGTGCATTGTGCATCTGTGCACTGCATGTCTGCGCAAGGAGTACGTAGATGCAGTCGTAGCAAACTTTATCTTCCCTGGTGTACATATTTTGACACTAATTCTGGGATAACTTCTGGTTTGAATACCGTACTACTCCTCAAAGCCGAAAGTCACGCGCGTACCGCGCGGCTATGTCGTTCGAGTATAAATGGCCTGACGCGTCGTTCTCTTCACCGTTAAGAGCCTCCAGTTCCTCTATGGCAGAATTATCAACTGCCTCATAACCTCACCATCGATTTCTTGGCGCTTCAACTTATCTGAATCCTGTGCCATCTGTGTTGCAGTGAAAAAAACACGTATTCAAAGTTTGCGCGCATAGCACACTTGGGGCCCAACTTTACCCATTCTACCAAAGCGGGGGAGCTAAAGTATTCCTAATCTCTGCCCATGTGTCGAAAGTATTTATACACGAACGACGCGGTCAGTGGGGGTATGACTTATTAGTGTTAGTATACAGCAACATTGCAGTTTTCGCGTCATTTGACTGCATCGCGTAAAATCTGATCGATTCGTCAACGGTAAACCTCTGAGTGAGGGTATCCTCTATAAGAGAAAATAAGGAATCGGCTTCCTGAATCTATCTTGGTGTGCACAGCGCATTCCACGTCGTATCCTTAGAAGCTTTAGTGGGTCTCACGCCTGTTTAGTGGCTTGAGGTCAGCCGACTTCCCATTGGGTTCTTTCATTTCACTTGATAAATCTGTTACCAATTAAAGGACCCGGGAGGGATAGGTGGTTCGGCTTAAGTCTGCGAGGATCGAACCCGACCGCGTACAGCGCTTTCTCCCACCACGTCACTTGCGCCCTAAAGGATAATCATTACACCGAGATAAAAGTGTTTAGCGTAGGGGAACTGCAGAGAGCATGGGTGAAATACACCCTCAACCTATTTGCTTAGCTTCGATACATCCTGCCACTTTTCTCTAGGGCCATCCTGCTACAAATCGCGGCTAACGCTTTTTTCTGTTTTCTGTCCATTTTTGCATATTTTTACAGAAAACAGAAAAAACGGCCGAAAATGGGCAGAAAACAGAAAATTTCGCACACCCCTGCTCCGCACCAGCACGCGTAGGACCCATGAGAATTTCGCGGTTTTACAGCCTGTAGCTGCGTTAAACTAGCGTCAAAATCAGATATACCCCAACCTACACCGTGTTTTCCTCTTACCAAATAGGTTTTTCGGTTAAATTTCACAAAATTTGCCGCTACTGTAAATACAGCAGTTTGGCACGTGAGGAAAAAAGCGAACGGGAAGAAACAGGGGCGGCATGCACGTACGCGGCGGGTTAGGTTGGGGTTAAGCATGGTTAGGGGCGTCGGCGCGTTTGATCATTGCTGTGTGAGTGCTGGAGATAATCAATAGTTGGGGTCTCAACGGGGTTTCGGCTGCCCCACCCTCCTACGTAGGGTTTGCGAGGGAACGATTTTCCAGTGCTAGCCTAACCCTCTTTTAGCCCTCGCGCTGCTATCATCGAACGCGCCGACGCTCCAAACCCTGCCTAACCCCAACCTAACCCGCTGCGTACGTGCATGCCGCCCCAGGCCTGAAATATGCTTTTTTGTGCATTTACACACAATGCGTTTTATTTTACGACTAAGTTAATGTAGAGATTTTTTTCGGTGTTTCGGAAACTGTGCCGGTTATTGCTTGACCTTGTGTTATCGACATGTTCACACTCGTTAGCCTGTCCGAATAACATGTCATCTCTGGTCAACACATTCATTTACTTTTTGAATCTCTTTTAATTATATAGAAATTTTTTTTCGGGTAAATGTTCCATCTCGGACAAAGTGAAAACCTGACCGCGCGCAAATAGCGGACCGCCACCGGGATGGGCGTTGGTCGAACCGGTTTCCGCTCGCGGTCAGTCCGCGAGCTCCCGCGGTCAGTCCGCGAGCTCCCGCGGTCAGTCCGCAAGCTCCCGCGGTCAGTCCGCGAGCTCCCGCGGTCAGTCCGCGAGCTCCCACGGTCAGTCCGCGAGCTCCCGCGGTCAGTCCGCGAGGTCCCGCGATCAGTCCGCGAGGTCCCGCCGTCAGTCCGCGAGGTCCCGCCGTCAGTCCGCGAGCTCCCGCGGTCAGTACGCAAGCTACCGCGGTCAGTACGCAAGCTACCGCGGTCAGTACGCAAGCTACCGCGGTCAGTACGCAAACTCCCGCGGTCAGTCTAGAAAGCACCGCTGTCAGTCCGGAATGTCCCGCGGTTGGTCCGAATTTAACCACGGTCAGCCCGCGAGCTCCCGCGGTCGGTCCGGAAAGCACCGCTGTCAGTCCGGAATGCCTCGCGGTGGGTCCGAGCTAGCTACCGCGGTCGGTCGAGAAGACCCCACCGTCAGTGCTGAACGTCACGCGGTTATTCCCGAGAAGTCCGGGTCTCTGCGTGTCTCTGCATGTGGCGTGCAGTCTACGTGATCGGCAGAAAATACCTATATGACGGACCACTTCGCGTCGACCACCATATGTAAACAGTCATGCTGAGAAGAAAAAGAGAGATCAAGAGAGAGAATTTAGTCGTGATAATGGCATGGTGTGATAATGCAGACTACAGATGCGGGCTGGTTCATCTTCAACAAATCAGTGGTGTCTCACGACTTCAATTTCATCGTGACAACACCCATGAAATGTCAAAATGACGCAACCGTGTTGGATTTCAACTTGAGGGGGAGGGGAGGATCAGAGTCAAGAGATTATGTACATGACATCAAAACTCACCTAGATTTTAACGAGTAAACATAAATATGTACATCACGGCAAGTCGAAAAAAAATTAAACGGTTTCTATCGTGATAGAAAGCGCTCTGTTTCAAAAAGGCCCAGATTTCTGGCCAATGTGCGGACTTCATTGTGATAAGGACTGTAAGCTTAAAGTTATCGAGAGCAAAGTGAAAAAAAACAGAAGAAGTCTTGCCAACGTCTCGAAAAGTTCATTCAAGCAACGATTCAAGATCCATATAGAGTTCTGAGGGCTGCGAGTTCCAGCGATAATAGGGAATAAAGTGCAGCTAAAAGCTTCGCAGTTGCTCTTTATACCCTATCATTGACGCAACTCGGCTCCCAGAACTTTACATGAGCATTTATACTTTGTAATGCGTAAAAAACATATTCCGTAGCCCAGCATGGGTTTATATTTTTTTGTAGCTTTTTTCAACAGCATTCGAAATATAAGGTTGCGGTACCATTGACAACCAAGCATGCCTCGCCCACTTTCCCCCGCGCTTGCTGCGCTTTCCACCCCACCCTCTTGCTGCGGAGACACAAAGAAAAAGACGCTAGTACCTACTGTGCCATCGACTGGCGTCTTTCGGATGATTGGGGTTGCGATGTATATTCTGGCAAACTGCCACGACCCCTTCGTCTATGTGGATCAGGGGTGTGCGGAAATTTCTGATTTCTGTTTTCTGGCCGTTTTGGCCTTTCTGTTTTCTGATTTCTGAAAAATCTGCAAAAAACAGAAAGAAATAAGAAAAAATCAGCGAAATTCGGATCTGTGGAACAACGCAGCTGACCTAGTCATTTACGAGGTGCTATTTGTGTTCAATGGTGCGATTGCTGTTGAGAGCAGGGTTCGCGATAAAAAATGTTTATTGTGGTATCTTTGTGAGAAGGTAGCCCTGGTCATTAAAAAAATGAAAATAAGTGGAAAGTCGGAGAAAAAAGCTCAAAAAAAACTATTGCTGGGTCTCAGCCCGCCCCCAATTAAAGGCAGTGTTCACGATAGGAATCGTTTTTATGCTTTTCTGCCTATCTTGAAGACGGTTCCATGCTAATTCCAATGATGTTTTTGGAATCGTACAAGACCTTCTGGGAACGGAGTTATGGTCCCTCAAAAATTGAGCTAGGGAAGCATTGTGGACGAGTTGTCCTAAGGTTTGTAACCTCCGTCTTTTGCAGCCGATGTATGCGAGCTGACCTGAGTAAAGAGAGAAGTTGGGAATGAAGGGAAGAACGGGGCTATTGATCGGAAACCATCGCACATCTCACCATCTCGAGCATTCATTTGTTCACGTGGGTGGGCGTGGAAAGTGCATCTGGGTGTGACGAGCACGTGGTGATGTGTTTGAGGTCGTAGGGACCGTTCCGAGCTCATTTTTCTTAGTTTTTTCAACTTTAGGGCTGCGCTAGGCCCCGCAGCTGCCGATCTCGACCAAAAAATCAGACATGGTTTTTATCGTGTACACTGTCTTTAAAGGCACAGTACACCCTCAGAAATGAATTTTGAGATTTTCGTGTAATTGTGTAGAAGACCCCTCCTGTATAACACGTGCCCAATGCCAGATCTCATTTCCTCCAAATAAGCGAGATATAAGCGACCACCACAGGCCCGCCCCCTTCGCTCACCACCACAGGCCCGACTCCCTAACAGATTTTTGAAGCCGATAGCTGCTCGATGGATGGATGAATTCCAATAAGTCGTCGTTCTTCAGTCCATTACCGGACTGCCTCCTTATCCTAGCTTTCTCTCACGCAACGATTGCGAATGAAGAGAAATACAGGCCTGAGACAACTCGTCCACCAATTTTTCACCCTCAGAATCTAGGCACCTTTGAAGAGCCATAACTCTGTTCAAAGGGGGTCTTGGACAATTCTAGAGATACCACTGTGATCAGAGTGTGCCTCTCTCCAAGATAAGCATGAAATCTCAAAATTAATTTTTTGGGTGTCCTGTGCCTTTAGAGGCACAGTCCAACTTCAGAGGTAATTTTTGATTTTTTGGTCCGGTCGCCGTCTATAGCAACCTTACCATGCGCGAATTCTGAGTTCGCTCAAATAAGCGAGACAAAGTTAGGAAAAAGTCGGTCACTCCCCCTTGAACGAAAAAATGGGCACCGCCCACTGGCAGGATTCCGACCTCCATAGGCAAGAGACGCGCGAATGATTTTATTCAAAATCTATGTTCTTCCTTGTTTTCGGTCTGGCTTTATAGTGTGACCTTACTCAGAATGGTGGCTGCGAATAACGAGAAAATACAGGCTCGAGACAACTCGTCCGCGAACTTCTACTAGTTCAAATTCAAAATTTTTGAGGAGCCGTAACTCAGTTTGTAGTGAGTTCTGAGCGATTCTGGAGACACCATTGTGATCAGCGTAAAATTTTCGCCAAGATAGAAAAACGAAAAACGGATTCTGAGCTTGGAGTGTGGCTTTAACTAGATTTCTACAATTGCTTGTTTTGTCGTCCTTCATTCTGCATTTAAAGTAGTTGCGGGACACCGAGAGACTACAAGTTTTTTTAGCCCCAAAATAGAAGACGGAAAATAGGCATTTGTAGAAATTTTGCTCGTTGGGGGTGTGAGTACACCCACCAATTGGCCGTTCTGACTTGTTTTTGTGCGTTTTTCTGCAAAATCTGCCATATTTTCACTTTTGTGATGACCAGACCTGCATTCTTATAAAGAGAATTCAACAATCGTTTTTATCGCGAACCCTGCTAACGCACTCGTAGGGTAGTTCTTTGGCACAATAGCGGTAGCATCCCAGGGCAGAGCCCGAATCAACCTTCCCTTGTCAGCAGCTGCTGCAGTTAGTTGTTCGCAGCAGCTGCTGCTGACGGCGAGGGGTTGAACCCGTTGTCTGTCCTAAGGTGCAACCCTTATTGTGTTGACGTACTACCATACGGGTGAGTGCTCTGAGAGTTTTGACCGAGCAACAGCCGATAAATAGCCACAATATGCCTGATTTCCGCGTAATAGCCGACAACAGTGCCTTTAATGATGTTATATCCGTCATTGACGCGTCATTGCTACTATCAATGCCTTATAGGTCATCTGTGCAGTTTCGCAGATATTATATTCCAAGTATGACAAAGGTATTCAGAATCACATCCTCTTCACTTGAAAAAGTTAAAAATGAAATGAGCATTTTTTCTGAAAATTTTCTGTTTTCTGTTATCTGTTTTCTGGCCATTTTGGCCTTTCTGTTTTCTGATTTCTGAAAAACTCGATTTTCTGTTTTCTGAAATTTTTTGAAAAATTTCCGCACACCCTTGATGTGGATGCTGAGGCTGTAATCACAATTACGCCTATAGACACATTTCCTATAGAACAATTTGTTAGAGTTCTAACAATATTTTTATCTCCGATTGATCCGTTCCGACGCCATTTTTCTTCCACCCAAAATCGGTACAAACCCGTCAATCAAAATAACTACTTACACTATCTGTTAAAACGGGCATTTCCCTTTCGAACAACTAAGATGCGGACCAAAGACGAAAAGTTCTAACACTTGATGCGCAACTTCCAAAATAAAAACGCTACGTTCTTATGTCAGGCAAAAAAAGCAAATGCTTCTCATAAACGAATAAAAACATAATCAATACTAGCGTACCTGTAAGAAAATAAACATTTCGTGTAGGAAAGAAACATTAGTTAAAAGGAATAGTTGAATAATTGGAAGATAGAAGAAGGAATAAAGACGGAGTTGTGCTTAGCGCTGCAAATAATTTCGGCCGCTGCTGGCCACAAGCCAACAGCAGCGCGGCGCTGATTAGCAATGGGGCGCGACATCTCGGTGTCAGGCGGTTCGTTACGTGCCTTGACCTGAATCTGATTTTTCTACCTGGTTCTTATGATCCTTTCCCTAAGGTGGAGAAACTATTCACTTTTTTCACATATAAGAAACATTCGGAAACGCAAATTATTGGCTTTTTCGGGAATTCATCCCATTCATTCGGGAATTATGATCATTTGTAGTATTCCAAAGGTGGAAAAAACTTCCCGAGCAATCGGCCAGTTTCAGATGAGAATACTCGATTTCTATCGCTAATATTGCCTGATTTCTCTTGAGTATTACTCGAAAACTTTTAATAATAACTTTCAAAGTAGCAACCGAAATATTTTCACGGATCGAATTGAAAACGAATGAAAGATAAAATAAATAAATAATAATAATAATAATTAAAATAATAATAATAATAATAATAATAATAATAATAATAATAATAATAATAATAATAATAATAATAAAGCAATAACAATAATAATAACAACAATAATAATAGAAATAAAAATAATAATAATAATAAAAATAATAATAATAATAATAAAATAATAATATTAATAATAATAATAATAATAATAATAATAATAATAATAATAATAATAATAATAATAATAATAATAATAATAATAATAATAATAGTAATAATACTAATAATAGTAATAATAATAATAATAATAATAATATTATCCTTATTATTAATAATAATAATAACAATAATGACTTACTTGACTTAATCGGTTGGCTTTCGCCCGACGCGGTCATTCCGCATCTTCACCGAGGTGTGCCGACCTAGTAGTCAGCCGTGTCCATTTTTCACGGTCTTCAGCCACAATTTGAACACATTCCATCCAGCTGTCACTATTCCATTTCCTGCGAAACGAAACATCGCGCCTGAACTGTCTTTCGATGCCGAGTGACTTTAAATCCTCTTTAACCACATCCGTCCAGAACTTTCGCCTACGCCCAGGTGGCCGTTTCCAGACAGGATTTGGAAGCATTTTTAAAGCGTGTTGTACGAGACGATCCGGCGTTCTTCTTAGTATATGCCCGAGCAGTCGAAGTCGACTTTCCATTGCTGCTTGAGATGGCGTTAGGAGATGCTGGCACCTCCTCGTGTCAAGCGTTGATGTACTGCGTCGATTTCCTTGTAAAGGTCTTCGTTATGGCATACACGCGGGCCAGAAATATCCAAGCAAACGCCTAAAAAGCTTCCTCTCCGTGCAATCCAACCTTTCCATCTGCGTTTTCGGTGCTGCCCACGTCTCCGATCCGTACATCATGATAGGGCGAATAGCGGATAGGTAGACGCGCAACTTGACTTCCTTCGCGATGGTGGTAGACCACAAACACTTGGTTAGAGAATTGAATGCAGACGTAGCTTTCGCACATCGTTGTCGAACATCCGCTGCATAACTACCATCGTTCTTCAGCAAACAGCCCAAATAACAGAAATCGTCCACCAGTTCGATACGTTGTCCGTCCACACAAACTCCAGTTGAAGGCCTCTGAGAGACCCACATCTGCTTGCATTTGTCGGGACGAAGACGAAGTCCATAGGCTGCGGCATACTTCGAAACGAGGTTCACAATCCTTTACAGTTTTGCGTTGTTTTCAGCGAATAACACAATGTCGTCGGCGTACTCCAGGTCGACAAGGGAGCGTCCTGATGGTGTTAGGATCACATCCGCAGGAAACTGTTCTGCAACTCTACGCATGATGTCATCAACGGCGAAGTTGAAAAGAAAAGGTCCTGCAACGGCTCCTTGCCTTACTCCTGTTTTCACCTCGAAAGCTGACGTAAATCCGACAGGTGTACGAACTGCTGCTGTTGTTCCTTTGTTCATGTCCTCGATTAACCGAACATACTTTTCCGGGACTCCATCTGCTCGCAGAGCATTGAGCAATCGATCACGATGAGGAGAGTCGAACGCGGCTTCAAAGTCCAAAAAAGCAAGCTGTAATGGCTTCGAAAACCGCTGCCACGATTCAATTACTCTTCTCACGACGAACACTTGGTCGATGGTCGATCTTCCAGGTCGAAACCGGCTTGCTCATCTCTGGTCGTTCCTTCACGATGTTTGATAAGTCGCTCGAGAATGATACGTTCTAAAACCTTGTACATGACACGAAGTAGAGAGATTCCTCTGTAGTTCTTAGGATCCGTGACGGATAGCTTCTTGTGAAGAGGTACGATGATCGCATGTCTCCACGAATCGGGTATCCTTTCGCTCATCCATATGGCACGGATGGTGTTGGTCATTTCACGAATCCCAGACGGAGGAAGAGCTTTCAGCATTTCAGCAGTGATGTTGTCATCTCCACCTGCCTTCCATTCTTCATTTTCCGGACACAATCCAAAACTTCAGACTCAGTCGGCGGTTCCTCACTGACATCGTAATGTGCTCTCTGAACATGCGGGAGCTCAGGTACTGATGGCGCTGGACGATTCAGTAGTGAACTGAAGTAATCCTTCCATATTGGCAGCGTCGCATCACCAACTGCAACTCCATTGGTAGTGTTCAAGACAGGAGAACATCTCTTCATCTTCCCGCTATACTGTCGCAGCAACGTGTAGGCTTTCCTCGGATTCTTCTCCTCCCAAGCCTTCTCGAACTCCTTAGCTCTACACGTCCACTCGTTCGCGGTCACTTTGAAGCTGCCGACGCAACTTCCTCTCAGACGCTCCTCCTCCACGAAGTTTCCTGCAGTTCGGAGAGCACATACTCTGTTGTAGGTAGATGTTGTTTCTTCTGAGACGTAGGCGAACTTTCTTCTTTAGGGCTGTACAACCGGGGAGTGCCTCTTTCGAAGCGTCCTGGATGCATTTGACAAAAAGAATCCGCGTCGCAAAGTTTCTTTCTTCTTAGTCCGTACTCCGATGTGAATAGAAACGCGTTGTCGGAAATTCCTTCTGCACTCTTCATCTCTGAGACTTGTCATGTCAATCCTCTGGAGAGGCTGAGCCCCTCGCTTCCTCTCTTATGAATCCCCTCGCAGTGAAGTTCAACAGAACAGGACGGTGATCCGGAATCGAATGCGACATCCCACACAGCTCTAGATCTTCGGAATGTCCGATACTCGGAATATTCCTCGTCAGGACATAGTCAAGCTGTAGTTTCAAAGTTGTCATCTTCCGCTTCCGCTGCTCTTTCTCGGAGATAGCCGGGTTGGTCCCTGCCACGTAAGCTGATGGCGGCGATGATTCCTCTTGGAATGTCGATGCAATAATCAGACTTCACTGCGTTCACAAAAGTCGGACAAGGCGGTAGCCATTGTCCGATGTTTGCTCCACTGGGTAGAACCATTTACCGAGTACTTCGGATTCCTTGATCAAGTCCCATCTTCGCATTTGCGTCAATCCCCACGACAACAGCATGTTGACAAGGTATCCTGGCCAGCAACGTATTGAGTTCCTCATAAAACGCATCCTTCGAATTGTCTTCGGCGGTTTCAGTGGGCGCATGAGCACTCACTATCCACAGATTGAATCCTCTGTGATCCCGCAGTCGTACGAATGCATTCCGACACGACGTTGAGCCGAACTCCTTGACCATACCATTGGAAATCCTTCCTTACAGCTATTGCACAGCCTCCCACTCTCCTATCGTCAGCGTTACCGCAGTAGATGGTGTACTCTCCGACGCTGATGACGGGTCCATCCTTGAGGCGGGTTTCCTGCAAAGCAGCAAACGGTGCATGGAAATAGCTCAGAAGTCTGGATAGCGCAGTTTTTTGGATATCACTCGACAGCGATCGACAGTTCAGGGTGGCGAAATTGTGGCTTGTGGCCAAAGACTTCATGACTCCCTAGGTACGGATCCTAAGGTGTTATGGACCAGAGGCCTTAGTGTGCCGGACGGCGACACCTTTATGCAATGTGCGGGATACTTTCGCGATATAGTTGTGCACGCTATATCGCTCGAACGTTCCCTGTGTACACTCAAACGTCTGCTGGGTTCAGTAGAAGCAAATAACAATAATAATAATAATAATAATAATGATGATGATAATAACAATAATAATAATAATAATAATAATAATAATAATAATAATAATAATAATAATAATAATAATAATAATAATAATAATAATAATATCAATAATAATAATAATATCAATAAAAATAACAATAATAATAATATAATAATAATAATAATTATAGTAATAGTGCGAAAATAATTGAAAATTATAAAATTATAAATAATATGATTAATATTAATTCTTACTTAGAAGAACCAATGAATGATTAGTCGGACTAATATGTTATGCAGCGTGCGTGACAACTTGAGCAGAAGCGACATCATATGTGAACGTGTTCTGAAACTTCTTGAGGTACAGACAACGGACTAAAAGCCGCGCCGCCCTCCCTCTCGCGGCCGCTGATTTTGCGATGCACGCGGTCCGACCGTCGTTTCTTATCGCGGTTTGACCGCGTCCAAGCGCGGTTCGACCGCCGGTAAAACATGAGCGCGGTCGGAACGCGCTTCAACCGCCGCATTGTCGCGGTCAGGTTTATTTCAAATAGTTGCCCGCGGTCAGGTTTTCTCTTTGTCCGAGATTCTAAATATTCGGGCACCTAAAGAGATTCTCTGTGCAGAATCTTAGCCAAGTGAGGCCCGTTCCAATTGGCAGGAGGCCGCGACGCAGGCACGTGATGCGGAACTATTCAATCAATATTTACTTGTCGCTCGCTCCTACGCAAGTCACGTAGCTGCAGTGTTTCCCAATAAAATGAGACGGACTAAACGCGGCCCGAATTCTTCTTTGCTCAGTGGAGTCCTATTTTTTTTAAAAGCCTGGAAGTTAATACTAGTTTTTCTAATCTAGTTTTCTTTGCAATTCAGCTTATTATGTGATTTATATAAACCCAGATTTTATCAATGTTGAATTGTGAATTTTCCCTGTCAGCTGGGTTAACTTGTTGGCTTCACATTGGTTTTTTTCTTAACTTGGTGCAAAACTAGTTCGGGAGGGGGGGGGGGGGGCACTCAGAATTCAAGTGAGAAATGGATGACTCTGCTTTCAAAAATCGATCTCATTTCAAAGAATTCCTGGGAAATTACGAGTGATAACGTTATCAAATATCTGATAACGGAAGAAAATTTCATTTTTATGGATGAATCTTTTCATTTCTAAGGGTAAATCTTGAGTGCCCCCCCGGACTAGTTTTGCACCCTAAACTTTTCCTTACACTGTTGGCAGAGTTGAGATTTAAATTATAATTTATAATTGAGATTTATAAACTATATTTATTTTTTCGGACATGTAAGTTTCATCGATCAAAAATGTCATAGACTCTGTATCATTCCGGGTAAGCTCTCGTTTTCCGTTATCACAGAGCGAAGCGCAGTCTTTTTCGTCGGAAGCTCCTTATCACTAATTATACTTCACCGAGGTCCGCCGCTCCGCTGCTGGTGATAATCGAAATCGAAAGGTCACTAAGAATTTACTAGAGCTTATATGTATGTCGGCAGATGGTTAACGCGTATCAACAACGTAAACACCGACAAACAATCTGCCGACGAGAACACCAAAATGGCGTTTTAAACAGAGTTTGAAACGGGAAATACCTCTTCTATTCGGAACAGAAGCTTTAAAAAAACTCGAAAAGAAAACACTTTTCTTTCAAAATGCGAAAATAATTCAAGTGCCATTAATGGGTTACAGTTTATCTGTTTCTGTTGAAAAACGTTACCTTCTTCTTCCTAAAACCCAAATGCCCTTTTTAGACTTCAATTGCGGGACGGCGTGATCGTTGACGAGGCAGCGCGGCTGGCGCATCACACTGAAAATTGAATTTGAATTCCGTTCGATGAGGTGATGCACTTTTGCGTACGTTACGCAACAATACGCAGTTGTTTCGTAATTCTTCCTGTATGTCCGATTAATCGATAATCGATAGATGGGCACTGTTCCTCTTGTTTCGTGCCCCGGACGTCGAAAGATATTTCCCTCCCAAACTTTGTCCGAGGGGGGGGGGGAGGATTACTCGGGTGTTGAACGCAAGAGTCCTCTGTTTCTGAGTGAAATTTATTTCCGTTCATCGCGTGCGTGCCTGCGCACGTATGCTGGGTCTACTGCAGAGCAGAGTAAATTTGGCTCCAAAACACAGGATATTAGGTCCGTTTACCGTTTTATCGTCTGAAATTGCGATAGGCTACGGTATTCATATCGTCGTGGGCTGTTGTCCTGGATTTGACTAAATCTCTGCCAGAGGGTTTCGTCGAGGTGCAGATCACGATTCCAATATCCTTTTTTCAATTGTGGAAGGATTATGTTTTATTGTGGAAGGTGTTACCCACCTGGTCGATACGTATGATTAAATTGATGGGGTGAAGTTGAGAAAATCACCCGGTGTATCCGACGCGGTCGATATCCATGCAATACGTGGATGACGGGGGATAACAAAAACGCCGTGTAGGCGGGCCAATGATGAAACATTGCGTATCAGTAGAAAGGTAACCTTACTGCTACCTCCGTTTCTTCACTTTACTCTCCTTCACAATTTCTCTAAACAAGTGCAATCCTGTTGACCACGAAATCATTGTCATCACTCCCGGTGGGCTCCAGTCGGATACACCGAGGGATTTTCTCAACCTCAATCCATCATTTTAATCATACGTTTCGACCGGGTGGGTGTTGGGGTGTCGTTGGGTTACAGTTACCCAATAGTATAGTTGTGCCCCGGACGAGAAGACTGAATATCGAATAGATTCGAATGACCCTTTTTTACATCCGATTTTTGAATAGATTCAAATATAGTGGAGTCCACCAAGAGTGTCTCATTTACTTATAAACAAGAAGCGGTCGGTCGGGGATCAATGTGCATGAATCTCATACCAGCACGCTCGACACCGATTGAGCGAGAGCGGTTGTGCTGCAACGAGTTTCATGTTCATTGATCTCCAATCGACCGCTTCTCATTGATAAGTAAATGAGACACTCCTGGTGGACTCCACTATACCCCCCTTTTTGAAGTCCGATTTTCGAATACATTCAAATGGCCTCTTTTTTGAGGTCCGAATTTTGAATAGATTCCAATAAAAACGATTCAAATATATTCGAATAATTTTTCGAATAATCAATGTTGGAGTATGGTACCTGCTTTTTTGCGTCCTGCAAACGACAAATTGTAGATATTTTGGAGAGGGTACAAAATAGTTTCACGCGGAAAGTCTCTATTCAGGCACTTGGATTCACGTATGCGAACATTCGTAGGAGTTTTCTCAGAAATAAAAGACTACAACTGGACACACTTGCGGGAAGAAATGATTCAATTTTGATTTATGATGAACGGTTTAGTGGGACCTAAACTATCCGAATTCTTCACCTTGAGACGTTCTAACACTAGAGGACCGGGTTTCAAACTCGGCTTCCCTCGGCCTCGCACTCGGATAATAAGACGTAATTTTTTTCACAATCCAAGGGGGATTGGAGCATTTTTGCTTCAGCGAAGGCTACTGTTGCCTGCTTCCTTTGCTATTCTTGAAAGGCAGGATGTATTAATACTTTTATATTTAATACTAAGGGTATTAAAATACCTCCTCGTTGCAGCAGCGACAGGTTTCGCCAATTATCCCTCATCGTGTCAGGACCAGCACTATGACAGGGTCGGCCGTGAGAATAGTCTGTACGCGCCCGTTGCTGCGACGGGTCGCTGAGGTGTGTTAGGCCGGGACCATACTTTCCGCGACCAGCGAAAGCAACAGTGCGTATCAGGCATATCGATTTTCGGTCGACATTGATGGTAAACATTGCGTCGCTGTCGCTGTTCGCGGGAACTATGATCCCAGCCTTACAGTTATAATAGGCCTAGCCGTGGTATTCTCCGTGCCCGTCCCGACAGCCCCGGCGACGTGATGTCGCTAGGTCCCGATTATTTCCCTAAAAAGCCTATTTTTTGTTTCCTCACAGACTTTTTCAACATTTCTAAGGAGGTAGCGTCAATGAATGATCAATTAAGCCAGTAGTCACTTAATCAGCATTTTATACACCGCTTCTACCATTTCTAGGCATATTTCCAGATCGTACACTTCTCGTTGCATAATTTTTTCTCACTTGGGCAAATTTTCCACTTTGCTTGAATCTTTTTGACATTTTTGAAGTGAAGAATTATATCGAAGTACCATGTTGAATGGGAACCTTTTTCTCTAAATTTGGAATGAATATCTATTGCAGATATGTGCTTCATACACATCATTGTGATATTTTTCACGAAAAAAAGTCCCTCATGCAAATTCACTCAGGAAAACATTATGAGGAACAAAATCGGTATCTATTAATTGGTCTGCAACTGCGACTATGCAGAAATGCAGGTACGCAAAAGCGCGTTGAAATTCACGCAGCGGCGACAACTCCGTCGCCGTGTCCGTCGCTGAAGTATACCACTGCCCTAAGTGAAACTTTTGGAAAGGAACTCACCGCTCGCCGCTGAAATAGACGCCGAAATGTTTCGAAATCGTGCCGCTACCCTACGATGAAGACGCCAATTTTTGAATTGCGGCTCGATTTCGAAATCCTTCGACGTGGCCATACCTGCCAATGGAACACACTGTCATCTACCGTACAATATAAATAGCGGCGACGGGGCAAATCTATTCGAAACCTTTCCAAATTATAACTATTCGAATGAGTATTCCAATAGTAGTAGGCTTCGATAATTGAATAGATTCGAATACCCCTTTTTAGGGGTCCGATTGTTGAATAGATTCGAATACGCCCTTTTTGATGTCCGATATTTGAATAGTATTCGAATAGTGCGTTTTCAGAAGTTCCGAAAATAAATAGGTATTCGAATAGCAACTATTCGAATATATAGATTCGAATCTATTCGAAGGGCGTAACTATAGCAAATAGCACCAACTCAGACCGGGGCCTAACTTTGAGTTTCCGAATGTCGAAAAAAGGGCAACGGGATCATGTCAGCACCCTAGAGAACCGTCCTGAAAAAAAGAGATTCCCTCAAATCGGAAGCTCTAGCCTAGCTACCGTATAGCTACCGTACCCTTTTCATTTAGTGTTCACGACCTCAAATAACCCCCAGACAACACTTGAGCTAAGAAAATTATTCAGAAGTCCGAATAGTAGATTACGGCCGATAAATGACCTCGAAAACTTGCTCCCTATCGAGAGATGTTCGAAATTGCACTCCGCCGCCTTCTTCAAAGAATTATGTACGTCGGCGTGGATCCGGAAGAGACTTTGCGTCCACTGTTGAAGGTTGGCGCGAACTTGGTGCACCTATGTTATGGCTCCATGTGGCTCCAGATTTGCGCAAACCTCCGAAGGGAAACACAAAGTTACTTCAGGATTTATGCCGATGTTATATATGGGGACGTGTCAGAGTGGAAATTTCGTTATTCCTCCGCGTGTATGTGTGTGAAGGGAAAGTTAGAGAAGGCGGAGGGAGCATCTTCGCGCGTACAAGCATGCTGTGGGAATTTCATTTTCAGATAGAGCATAAAGATGGCGAGAGAACTAAATTACACTTTTCCTATTTAAAAATTATTCCAGGATATCAAGTAATCCGAATACTACTCAATAAAATTTATCAATTCGTGAGTTTGAACTTCGACTTCTTTGAAGGCAGTGATCGCGATAATCTTCAATTTTGAGATTATTCGCTATATTGATCAGATGGCCCCCGGGTAGAACTAAAATGATGTAGAAATTGAGAATAACGCACCAGAAGTACACGAAGTCCTTAGGTATCATCCCACCTCTTATGTATCACAGGAAGTGTTTGTTGTGACAATGAAATCTTTTGTGGGCCCGTCCTTTGCAATTCTCTACTCTCTATTGCTCCGCTCTTTACTTCGGGCCCTAACTAATCTTGCTTTGCATAAAATATTTTTCTATTTTCGATTGACCCGATTTCCCACCGTTGACAACCACCATGAACATGTTCATACAAACGGACAACTAGTCCATGTTATAGAATAATGTCACTGAAATACGACGTTTTAAGCCGTTTCTCGCCGTTTCTTCGTAATTTCTGTGACACTTAGAGGCCAACGCATTGTTTTAAGTGAAAAACTCGGGGACGAAAATCATCGTGAACACTGCCTTTAAGGCGGTGTTCACGATAAAAAATGTGTTTCCGTTTTCACTAGGAATGGATAGTGGAAGGGCACACTGTAACGTTGACGTTGAAAGAACGCATAAAAACAAGCCCGGAAGAGCGCCAAAGGAGCCCAAAGTTGTCACTTTAAGCGCAAGACAAACCCCAAAAGCGCAATGCCCGCCCTCCGACGTGAACTCGAGATCGTGAGATGAGCTATGGTTTCCGATCAATAGCCCCGTTCTTCCCTTCATTCTCTTAACTTCTCTCTTTACCCAGGTCAGCTCGCATACATCGGATGCGAAAGAAGGAAGTTTCAAGCCTCGGACAACTCGTCCACCATGTTTCCTTAGGTCAATTATTGAGGGACCATAACTCCGTTCCCAGAAGGTCTTGTACGATTCCAGAGACATCATTGGAATCAGCATGGGACCGTTTTCAAGATAGGCGGAAAAACAGAAAAACGGTTTTCATCGTGAACACTGCCCTTAAACGAAGTGGTGCCGAGTGGAATTAGAGACGCAAAATCGAGACAACTCCTCCTTTGGTGAGTAAAAAGCCACTGTTCCGGGGTATCTCGACGGGCTACTAGGAGCATTCCCTTCACTTGGTCTAGGATTTCTACCCATCGTACATACCCTCCATTCCCAACTTGGAAGAGCACGTTCATTTCACTACCATTGAAACAAAGCACCATCGGAGGATCCACAACTAATCCTGCGATCTGTGTCGACTCAAAGGCAGCATACACGCTCAAAAATGATATCAATTTCATGGAATGAATCGAAAGTCTGAAGCTGTTCATATTCAGAGATAACGAAAAAACCGGGAAAAAATCAACCGAAATTAAGATATAACGGTTCGTTCTATATTGACCTAGAAGTGGACGAGTTGTACCGCATTGGCTGAAATAGCGGAGCTAGCGACAAATTTGTTGGGATATGGACGCTAATATACTCGTATGGCCCTTTCTGGAACGCTTACAACGTTAGAAGCGTAAAAAATTATCCAAAATGACCGTAATCGAGCAGTGAACTTTTTTTCGAGGGGCGGAGCCCGTATCGATGGGCGGGGAAAGGATGTTTTGTGACTCAATACGGCTCAAATACGGTCATTTTAATTCGTTTTCAACTCTCCCAACTTCGTGCAGGTTCTTCTAGGGTCCCTGCGACCCCCCTAATGTAGTTATCTCCACAACTTTTGCGAGCGTGTATGCTGCCTTTAAGTGTCTTTCACAGTCCGCCGGACGACGCCGTCCGACACGTTATAAGATAGGACTGCGTTGTCGGCCGACCGACGTCTCAGTGCGGTGAAATCACTGACACGACGTCGGATCAAGTTATGACGGCTTAGAACGTGTGGTTTTCGCCTTACGATTTGTACTGAATAGTCGGAACTGACGGTTGTTCACTGCAGCTTCCTCGCCCTGCGGCTCCCTTCTAATGTGCCGGACGGCGTGGTCTGGCAGACTGTAGAAGGGGCTTTAGGCTCAGGAAAACCCGTCACCAGTCAGGATCATCTGAATGGGTGACGAGACGAGCCAGAAAAGTCTCAGATAGGACTCGGACGAGTCCGAAATTATAGCCAGCGGTAGACTTCATTCAAGCAGTTGGTCTCTCATATTCATGATATGGTAAGAACATGTTGATACCTGTCATGATGAGGGCAACCGGCTCTTAGTCTATATCGTTAGTGTCTCACAGGTAAGAAGCCGCGCTCAGCAATTGGGCGCGAAATCATTCGATCAATAGTCATCCTCCCTTCGTTTTCCCGCGCGCGATTTTTCCCGCCAAGCAGCGTCACGGCTACCTTCCATCCAGAGATTGATGATACGTGGTCACTCTTTAGAGGCAGTGTTCACGATAATCTTCTATTCTGAGATTATTCGCTATATTGATTAAGGGGCCGCCGGGTAGAACTAAAATGACGTAGAAGTTGAGAAAAACGCACCAGAAGTACATGAAATCCTTAAAGGCAGTGTTCACGATAATCATCCTCGTTGACTCTCCACCGTGAAATGATAGGCGAGAAGGATCCTAGGCTCCCAGTGTCGAAAGAACGGTGGAGAACTATCCAGGAGCGGCAAAATAACGGCTGCGAACAAGCGTTTTGGTGCCCCAGACACGCCTGGTGCCTCAGATCCGCCCCCTCGGAATGATCAAGTCAAGGAAGTGATGATTAGTGAGCTGATCGCTTCATTGCACTGATAGGTATCATCCTTCATAGCGGTCAATTCCTCCACGCTCAAAAATCAACGTAAACAAGGGAGGGCCTACTTCGGCTCGAAAACGCGTCTTTCGTGTCCTTTTTCAGCATGCCTTGCTATATAGGGCACCAGCCCTTCCGTAAACCGTGGAGATTTTGGAAGTGAAATTTATTGTGAACACTGCCTTTAAAGGGACAGTACACCCTTGGATATAAATTTCGAGAATTTCATGTAATTGTGTGAAAGACACTTCCTGTAAACACGTGCTAAATGCGAGATATCAATTCCATCAAATAGGCGAGATATAAGCGACCACCACACACCCGGCCCCCCAACAGATTTTCGAAGTCGATAGCGGCTCGATGAATGGATGAATTCCATAAGGTCGTGGTTCTTCAGTTCACTGCCGGGCTGTCTCCCTGTCCTAGCTCACACTCGAGCAATGATTGCGATTGAAGAAAAATACAGGCCTGCGACAACTCGTCCACCAATTTTTCACCTTCAAATTCTAGGCATTTTTGAAGAGCCATAACTCTCTTCAAAGGGGGTCTTGATCGATTCCAGTGATACCACTGTGATCAGCGTGTGCCTCTTTTCAAGATAAGCATGGAATCCGGAAATTAATTTTTGGGTGTACTGTGCCTTTAAAGGCAATGTTCACGATGAGAATCCCATACCTATTTTTGCCTATCTTGAAGACGGTCCCACTCTGATCCCAATGATGTCTCTGAAATCGTACAAGATCTTCTGGGAACGGAGTTCTAGTCTCTCAAAAATTGAGCTAGGTAAGCATGGTGGACGAGTTGTCCGAGGTTTGTAACTTTCGTCTTTTGCAGCCGATGTATGCGAGCTGACCTGAGTAAATTGTGGTGCGCGCGAAGCGCGCACCAGACTTCGCTTTAACTTCCCCATGCGCAACTCTGCGATTCCGGAATCAGCGTTCAGAGTAACTGTGAAGATGCGGTTTTTTTTTCATTGGAAAGAGCGTAAAAAGTTGGTGTATGTACCGAAAAATGGTTTGGAATGGTTTCTTGGCGTTCGAGAAAATGGCGAAAACTACGTGATTTTGGTCGAAAAACTGTTAATCTCCTTTTTTTCAGACGGCGTTCACGATCTTGTTGCAGTACTTAAAATTGAGCTAGGAAGCTAGTTTTTGGCAGGAGGCTAGAAATGGATGCGGCTAGCTTCTATTCAGTTTTGGAGTTGAAAACTCAATTTCAGCGGAACCTCAAAATTGAGGGCCAAGACGGGTAAAAACATGTAAACGTGTTATTGCAAACCATCCGACGCTCACTGAACTTTAAAAATGAACTAATGAAAATCAACACAGCTAATGATAGGCTTCTGCCCAGGATTGTTTCCTCTTTGAGACGGTAGGTGTGAATAAGATTTGAGGAGTGCGCAGGGCGCAGCAGAAAGTGCGCGAGCCCCCAGCGGGAATGCGCAGGACGACGTATAAAGTGTGCGGGCCCCAGTGGGAGAGCGCAGGACGCTGTAATGTACGGGACCACGGTGGGAGTGTGCAGAACGCTGTAAAAATGTACGGGACCACAGTGGGAGTGTGCAGGACGCCGCAGAAAATGTGCGGGCCCCAGTGGGAGTGCGCAGGACGCTGTAAAAACGTACGGGACCACAGTGGGAGTGTGCGAGACGCCGCAGAAAATTAGCGGGCCCCTAGTGGGAATGCTCAGGACGCCGTTAAAAGTGTAAGGAACATCAGTGGGAATGCGCAGGACGCCGTGGAAAGTGTGCGGGCCCCAGTGGGAGAGCGCAGGACGCTGTAAAAATGTACGGGACCACAGTGGGAGTGTGCAGGATGCCGCAGAAAGTGTGTGGGACCGGAATGAGAGTGCGCCGTACGCCGTAGAAAGTGTGCGAGACCCAAGTGGAAGTGCACAGGACGCCGTAGAAAGTGTGCGGGCCCCAGTGGGAGTGCGCAGGGCGCTGTAAAAATGTACGGGACCACAGTGGGAGTGTGCAGGACGCCGCAGAAAGTGTGTGGGACCGGAATGAGAGTGCGCCGGACGCCGTAGAATGTGTGCGAGACCCAAATGGAAGTGCGCAGGAAGCCGCAGAAAGTGTGTGAGACCGGAATGAGAGTGCGCCGAACGCCGCAGAAAGTGTGCGGCCATAAAGTGGGAGTGCACAGGACGCCAAAGAAAGTGTGCGGGACCCCAGTGGGAAAGCGCATGACGCCGCAAAAAGTGTACGGGACCCCACTGGAAGTGCGCACGATGCCGCAAAACGTGTACGGGACCTGAGTAGGAAAGAAAGGTTCGTTTTTTATGTCTGCGGGTCACAATTGTTAGGAGTTTTAGTCGTCCGACCAAACCATTCGGTAATGACTTAATTATTTACCGTAGGCAAAAGCTTTCATAAAAGGTTTTGCCTCTCCAGACTGGGAATCGCTGAGCAAAAATCAGGTCATAAAGGGAACCTTTGGGAAAAATATATGAAATTTCCAAAGGTTTAGCTACCTGGCAAAAGTAATGATTTGGCAATGTTATAACTACAAGAAATATAGAATTTGACAAAATAAAATAAAATAAACAACTCGAAATATGTTTGAAAATGGTTTGGCACAAAATAACCAGAAGTAATGAAAAACTGGGAAATGTAGTGAAATGACCAAAACCGGATTTGGCGGTCATTCACAGGCCAACTTTTGATAAGTATGTAGTGACTGACGAGCGATTACATTTTACAAGATAATCCGTTAAACTTATCAGAGCGAAATCAAGCGCGCATCGGATTTGAGCGTTACGTTCACGTAGCTTGACCTAAGCTGATTTCCGTTGCGGGCTTGATTCAGCTTTGATAAGTTTAACGGAGAATCTTGTAAAATGTAATCCCTTGTCAGTCACTACTTATCAAAAGTTGGCCTATGAATGACCGCAAATCCGGTTTTGGTCATTTCACTACATTTCCCAGTTTTTCATTACTTCTGGTTATTTTGTGCCAAATCATTTTCAAACATATTTCGATTTGTTTCTTTTTATTTTATTTTGTTAAATTCTATATTTCTTGTAGTTACAACATTGCCTAATCATTACTTTTGCCAGGTAGCTAAACTTTTGGAAATAGAGAAGTTGAGAATGAAGGGAAGAACGAGGCTATTGATCGGAAACCATCGCTCATCTCACGATCTCGAGCGTTCCATTGTTCACTTCGAGGGGCGGAAAGGGGTCGGACTTGCCAAAAGCGGCAGGGTTTGCACACTTTTCTATGCCACTTTGCGGCTCCTGGATAGCTTTTCGTCCCGTTTCTTCGACGCTGTTCTGCTTCTGAGAGCCACGAGGAGCGTTTTTCATGGAAAATTAGAGGATGAAGTAAATCGTGAACAGTGCCTTTAAGTATCATCCCGCCTCTTAAACATCACAGGAAGTTTTTGTTGTGATAATGAAATTTTCTGTGGACCCTTCCTCTGCAATTCTCTACTCTCTATTGCTCCGTTCCTTCCTTAGGGCCCTAACTAATCCTGTTTTGCATAAAATATTACTCCATTCTTGATTAGCTCCATTTTTTACCGGTGACGACCACCGTAAACATGTTCATCCAACCGGACATCTAATCCTTGTTATAGAATAATGTCACTGAAATAGGATGTCTTAGTGCGTTTCTCGCCGTTTCCTCGTACTTTTGGCAACAATTAGAGGCCAACGCATTGTTTTATGTGAAAAACTGAGAAAAACTCGGGGACGAAAATCATCGTGAACACTGCCTTCAATCGACCGACTCCATGCTTCCTTACTCAATAAATGAAATGCAGGTTGTTTCGTGAATGCTAATATTGATACTGATAAGCCGATGTCTTTTCTGAATGATTTAAGTTGCTCCTCGCTCCTTGAAAACGTTAGGGGCTTCTAAGACAATGGGAGCAGCGGACAGCTGGCGAAAATTTTCCAGCTGCTCAACAACTGGATGACAACTAGCATTTAGCTGGCCAATGGCAATTACGAGGCCGACAGTTGGCATACACTCGTCATGTCGGGTAATGCCAGTGGCGCACGGCTGGCGAATATGTATCAGTTCCTAACAACTGCGTGATAACTGGCGATTGGCAATAAACGAGGCTGACAGCTGGCTCATCCTTGGCATCTCAATAAGTGCGAGCGACGGCCCGCTGGCGAAAATGTGCCAATAGCCTGAAAGCTGCGGGATAACTTGCATTTAGCGGGGTGGAAAAGGCAATCACATCTTGAACTTAACGAGCGCATGAAAACGCAGTTATCCACCAATCGGCACTCAGCTGGCGCCTAGCCTTCCAGTGGCCTTCGCTTGGCGCTGAGTCTTCACATGGCTGGCACTCGAGAGAGTTAACGACTCCTCACGATTTAAGATATTATAGTTTGATCGTTGATTTTATTGATAAGCCCAGCCGGTATATAAGGCGATTCGCACCAATGAGTGCTCATTCGGCACTTTGATAACGGCCCTGGAAGGTGACCTGAAGTCACTCTACAGAGGCCAGCATAATTTCGGCAGCTGAGGTGAAATCTTCCACGGCCAGTGGGGGGGGGTGAGGTGGGGTGGGTGCCTCACCTCAGACGATTACGTAGGCGAACTCTTACGTAACGGTCTGCGATGAGGGACCCATCTCGACCCATCGGTCTGCCAAAAGACAGGTGGACCGCAGTCAAGTGATTACTGAGTTGCGGGAGTGCCAGAAAATAGTCAATAGTCTGCCAGCTATCGGCGAGCGTTCTGCCGGACCGTCGGCAGGATTCTGGCGGACCGCGATTTAAAGCCTGGCGGGAGCCGGGAATGGTTTTTGCTCGCCAGGCAAATGCCGGCGATCCGGCAATCCCATTGTCTGAGTATCTCCTGACCTGGCATGCTATTTCTCTTCTCTCTTCGGTCAGAGATGACTGAGTGAACTCAGTCATCTTCTTTACTGATGACTTTTTTACTTAGCCTAGGTCGCTATCTTACAACACGCACGTCTGAAATATGTGCGGCTCGGCTGGCTTTTTCAGAACATGGATTCAGTTAGGTCGAACTGAACTTTCACTTTGAGCCAGTCCTTCGTTCTCTTCATTTTACCCTATGTTAGTCTGGGATCTTTCCCCTACCGGGGAGTTTTTATTATTTATGGACGCAAACATAGTGCACGTGTAGCGCCGGAAGAGTTCTCAAATGCTAAATGGAGGAATTCAAAATGGACACGACGATTACGAATAAAACAGAAAATAAAACTAAGAAAAAACAAAACAAAAACCGGTTATAAAAAAGTCAGACTATAAAACACTGGGATCTCTATGACGAGTCAGAGTAGATTACCTGGCAAACTACTTTTTTTCAAACGCAGTGCATCTCGAATAATCAAAAATTTCAAAGTTGGAACTACTCTTTCACAGAAGAATTTTGACCTGACCTGTGTCCGAGACAGTTTTGGTCTGAACGTTGTGTGTTTCCTCTGGTGCGTAAAATCCCAAACGCGAAAAAAATCGGATGATCGGAGTGAGACTTTGCGAATAAATGTTTTGTATGACATGACAAGATCGCTGCGTTTTTTCCTACTTTTGAGACTTCGTAACGCGAGAACTTGCCGTCTTGTCAAACCATTGGCTATAAAACGATTAGATTTGATTTGATTTGATTGATTACGACGTTTAGGACAATCGTATAAAACAGCAATATAATTACTTGAGGTACACAGCAAACAACTTTGAAGGAGTCAGTAGGAAATAAATTTTCTTTCAAAATTGGTTCACGCATCAAGTCACTCCACTATTAAGCAGCTTTAATTTAGCAAAACGCTTAAAGCTTGAGAACTCCATGAAGTTCGTATTTTTACTCATGAGCGCATTGTATGCCAAGACGGCCCTGGTGTTAAAGGAGTGCGCGGGGTAGTTAGATTTCGGCCTTGGAATTCTTATTTTATAACGAGGTCCTCTTGTCCTCGACCGCGTGAGTTGGAAAAATTGTGTGAAGGGGATTTTCACTCTGAGATTCAAAAGTTTGTGAACCATTGAAACATCAAAGACCTTCCTCCTTGACTGTTGCGAAGGGAGCCCAAATAGACGATTTCTTGCCTTAAATGTTGGGATTCGGCTACGCACCATCCCATCTTTCCTAATAAAAAGTTTCCTGGTGAAATTGTTTTGGCATTTTTCTATAGCCTTAACTCTGAGAAAATTTGCCCCGGCGGCAGACTAACCCTGTCTTGAAGGCTCCTCGGTGCCTGCAGGGTAGTGTCTATCCAGAGTCCCTCCACCAGCTATGCCATTGCATCAACCCCGCGTCGATGTCTCAACCTGGACGCGACGGCTCCCAAACCCGGTCTGGAATTACCTCAACCCTATCTCGACGGTGCCTGATTCGGGCTGCGACGGTGCCTCAATCTGGCTGCCCTCACCGCCCCCCCCCCCCAGAGAGAGCCCCGCCTAGGTCCGGACAAGGGCTTAACCTTCGCCGCGGTCTGCGGTGAGGCTCACCCTCACTGCAGGCCGCGGCGAAACCCGTCCCACCCCCAGCCGTCAAAAATTTGCTGGCCTTCGGAGAGGGACTCAAAGTCACCTTCCAGGGGTGCGTTCCAAGAGCGTTTCCACGACTCCATGGGAGGGCAAATAGCCTTTCCATGCTCGAACTTGTTTCCCATGGCCACGAGTAGTAACTGATACTTGCTTCCACGTCGCCGTGTCTACGTTTCCATGGAAAACTTTAGCCGTGGTATTGTTCTTGGAACGCACCCCACGGGTGCGTTCCATGAAGATTTCCATGGGAGGAAAATCGGTCTGATAAGATATAACGAATGATAATCTAACAGATAGGCTCATTTCATGCGGTCTCTCAATCTATCATTGGTCGGCTCTTATCAGATTCATTTTTCCTCCCGTGGAAATCTTCTTGGAACGCACCCCTGAAATCAACCTAACGCTTGCAGTTTAGGTTAACAAGTCTCAGGTCCTTGCAAAATTATGTTGTGTCTCCCACCTCAATCATCATTCAATCATTCACTTTTCGCTAATCTACACCACTGCAACGTAAAGCAGGTTTTCTCGTGAAATTATTTTGCGAAATTTTAAAAGATCAATTGTTCTTTTTTATAGGAATTAAACACCGTGGTACCGTTTTCAACCAAAGGTTGACTTCTCACATTCGACTGTCTCACATTCGACTGTCGTTGACTGTCGACAAAGTCGTCTACAATCTCACTGCGAGGAATTTGTTGTGGTTATTTCTGTGTGATTCTTGTTTAGAATTTTATTCAGTGATAATTGTCGTTTAGTTTCTATAGGGGAATCAATCGGATGTTTTCCGCGTTGATCGCCATTTTTACCACAACAAAGCGCGCTATCGCGGAAGATCTCGTGGGAGCAAATGCCATCGCGTCGATGGTATACAAAGGGGCGCTTGATTAGCGCTTCTCGGTCAGTTCTTCTGCCTTCGCTTCCTCGGCTCTTTATTTCGCGTTTCCTCAGTCTGGGGATGATTCATTCTCTCTATTTCGCGTTTCCTCATAGACTGAGGAGGCTTCATTCTCATTTTTTCGCGTTCCATCATATCCTGGGAAGAATTCTTATTCTTCTCATTTTTTTTCGCGTGGTTTGCTGAAGCAGCAGCTGCTGCTAATCGCGTATTTCAAACCAAGTTTGAGATCTTTCTTTCCTGTTTTTCATATGATTAAGAAAATATCCATCCTCACTTATTGTTAGTCATTGATTATGACCGTTTATTGTTGATTTTTATTAGTTTGTACATAAAGGTTTAATTACCCAAGTTTGAGGTACCCAAGGACGTGTACGTGGAACAACAAGTGTTACACTATCCGCGTGGCCCCAGAAATCTTTGGGAAAGGCGAGCACAAGACAGTTACGCGTTTTGGGCACTTCATTTTGGTGCATCGAGCCAAATAAGCACCGAGGATCGACAAACAGGTCAGTTTCCTAGCGAACAGTCTTGCTTTCTAGCTTCTGTTGCATAGGAATCGTGGTGATTCTCAGGATTCGCGTGTAATTCCATCAGATTCTAGGAGAACGTACAAGGAAAGCTTCACGAGTTCGAATTTTTCCCACATTCGAGTTCGAGTTTTTCTACACGTGAGTACACACTGCTGGATCGATTTGCCGGTGCAGCTGATTCTTGACATCATCTGAAATCATTCAGATTTCGCGTTATTGTGAGGATCGTTGCGCTTAGGAATTCAAGTACGAGTTTTCCTAGATTCGAGTTTGCTTTCCTGCGACAGAACAAGGATTCTTCGAGTTAGCGTCTCTCCATTACGTGAGTTCTCAGCATTTGAACCACTCGTAGAAACAGTTTCCACCTGGTACCATCTGAGATCCTTCAGACCTCGAGTATAGGTGGAGAAAGTGCTGAGAAGTATCACAATCGAGTTTCGTCGTACGAATTCGTGTTCCGTCCAACGTAGTCGACAGTTCGAATTCGCGTTCCTTTCACGATCGCAGTGTGCGGAGAACGGTACCGAAAGGTGGTTCAATCGAGTTGCAATTCGACAAGTTCGAGTCCGCGTTGCTGTTCCCGTATTCTTCGTGTCGCGTTTTTTCCACACGTGAGTATCTGATATAAAGGCTAACTTCCTCGATAGTTGATAAATTCTCTCAGTGACGAGTATTTTTGAGACGTTTCTGGACAATGTCAGCGCAAATTTCATCATATAAGCGTCAATTGACGAAATGTGGTAATAAGCTTGATACCGTCCTGACGAGTTTTAAAAAAGAGCAACTCGAAACGCTCAAAGCTTCCGCGGTTGACATCACACCTAATCAGGAAAGAAACTCGCGTTTGAGACTGCTAGAAGGGATAGGCGCAATTGAGACCTGCGTGGAAAGACTCGAGAAGTATCTTGCGGAGTACGCGTGCGCTTTGGACGAAGGGAACGAGTGGAGTAAAAAAGATCGCGATGACTTTGACGAGTATGCTGAGAAAGCGGAAGGTAGCCTAGGGACCGCATTCGACTACTTAGTGCTATTGCAAGCGCGTCTACGGGCCTTCGCGAGTAATGTTGGAAAAAGTCCCACTCCGGCGAATGTCGCGTTATCAAGCGCTGAACAGGAAACAACAACAAGTGCGAGGAAAGTCGACCTACCAACTTTACCAATTCCCACATTCACCGGCAACATTTGGGAATGGGAAAACTTCTGGACATTGTTCGACGCCAATGTCCATTCACAACCGTTACCGGACCTCTTCAAGTTCAACTACTTGCTAAACGCGTTGAAAGGAGATGCGTACAATGCAGTCAAGAAGTTTCAAGTGACCGGTAACAACTACAAGTCGGCTCTCGAGTTCTTGAAAACGAGATACGGAAACGCTGAGGAGTTAGTCAACAGTCTGATCGACCGTCTTGACACCGTGACGTCGCGTTCGCCATCTCTCAAGGACCAAAGAGATCTGCTCGAGAAAATTCAAGTAATCGTGTCACAGTTGGAAGACAAGAAAGAGCCTGTTGATAGCCAGTGGTTGGTCAAACAAGTGTTATCGAAGTTTTCAGACCGATTCCAAAGGAAGGCACTGGAGAGAAGGCAGTCTCTGGGATCGTATGAGCCCTTCAAGATGGAAACTCTTCTAAAGTATATGGATGACATTATCTCCAATGAAGAAAAGATCACGTTATACACAAAGAAAACTCCTTCACCTGGATCAACAACACCGAAGGACGGAAAGATCAGCAAGGAACGTTTCACACGCCCTCGCAATTCCTGCATGTATTGTGGGGAAGATCATAAGCCTAATAGGTGCGTGAAGTATGCGAGTCCACAGGAGCGCGCTAAATATTTGCGAGACCACAAGCTGTGCTCGATCTGCGCGTCTTCACAACATGGGACCTCAGACTGCAAGAAACGTTTATGTTTCTTCTGTCAAGGAGCTCATCACACTTCTTGCTGCTTTAAAGGAGCCAATGCTGCAAAATCGTCACCAAATCAGTGGAGCAAGCCGCCGCCACTATCGATAGGAAAGCCGAAAGATCAGGGATCAAAATTCGTGCAGAAACCGACGACGAAGGCGGGACAATCCACCACAACTGCGGTGCATCAGCAAGCTTCAACAACGCATGAACAATCTTCACATAAAGAAGAAGTCACTATGGTCGAATTGCAGTCGACAGAAGAAGGTCTTCCGGAATTCGAATCGTTTCTGCCAACAGCGGAAATCACAGCTATGGATCCAAAAACGAGGACGCTGAGGAAAATTCCAGTATTGATAGACACAGGGGCCCAGCCGTCATTCATTGACAGCCAACTGGCAGAAGAGCTCAATCTACCCAAGCTAGGTACCAGACTGTTACGCCTGTGCACCTTTGGATCTCAACAAGTACAAGAACAACTGAGTCATAAAGTATGCCTGGACATATGGGATGAAGACGGATCACCATATAGCCTACAGCTACTTACCCATGACGTGATGATGAAACCAGTGCGAACCGCTCCAATGCTCAAGGAAGATCTCGAGTTTATAAGTTCGCACAATATTGCCATCCAATTGCACAAAAGGACAGGTTGTACGAAGCCCTTGATATTAATTGGATGCGATCAATTATGGCCATTAATCAAAGAAGATCAGGCCCAAATACGTCTACCATCGGGTCTCCATTTGCTACCTACGCGTTTAGGCAATCTACTCACAGGTCAGATTCAGCAATCACATGAAGTGGTTGCAGGTGAAAACGCGTGCTACGAGCTCAACCAGTGGGAAAAGTGCTGGTCGCTGGAAACCCAAGTCAACACGTTGTATGTCGACAATACGCAAGATTTAGCGGACGAGAGAACCCTGTGGGAGAGGTATTGGTCGATGGAAAAAGAAGGTTCCGAAGAATTCACTAATTCAGAGCAAGTGGTTCAGTCGCGCATTGATCAGCAAGTTCTGGAAAACTTCTTGCGTACGGTTGAGAAGAGGACTGATGGCTATTACGTGCGCTTGCCATGGAAGGAGATTCCCAGGGAACTCCCGGACAACCGGGCTATCGCGTTCAAACGACTGATAAGCCTGTGGAACTCTCTGCAATCGAAAAAGAACTTATTGGACAGGTACAACGAAGTTTTCGAAGATCAGCTACGTCTCGGCATTTTGGAGGAAGTAGCTGATGAACGGGAAAAAGTGGACGGTAAAATTCATTACATCCCGCACCAAGCAGTGTTGACGCCACTGAAAACGACAACCAAACTCCGAGTCGTCTACGACGCGTCAGCACACTTCAAAGATTGTCCGTCCTTGAACGATGCACTGCACAGAGGACCAGTAATCTTACCTAAGCTTTACGGTCTTCTCTTGCGCTTTCGTCTCGGAACTTTCGCTCTGATTTCGGATGTAGAAAAGCATTTCTTCAAGTACGACTTCACGAAGTGGATAGGGACGCAACGCGTTGTTTGTGGTTGCGCGATCACAAACTTCCACCTACGCTGGACAACCTACGCGTGCTTAGGTTCACCCGAGTTACTTTTGGATTACTATCATCGCCGTTTTTACTGGCCGCGACCACTCATTTCCATTTGGATCAGTACCAAGATGATGTAGAATTAGTAGCAGAAATCAAGCAAAACCTTTACGTGGATAATCTTCTGCTGACCGCGAACACTGTCGAAAACGCGATTGATCTGTATTCTAAATCCAAAAGAATGTTCAAGGGTTTGCAAATGAATCTACGTGAATTTAGTACTAATGATGCGAGAGTCTTGAAAGCGATTCCAGCGGCGGACAAGTCTGCGGATGCTATTCCCAAAGTGTTAGGAATACGATGGAATACCAACACGGATGAATTCGAGTTTCAATGCTCGGCAGTCAGCGGCAAAGGTGTGACAAAAAGAACAATCGCCAGTACTATCGCGTCCATATACGATCCTATGGGATGGATGCTGCCATTACTACACAGGGCGAAACTTTTTCTACAGCGCCTCTGGCAAGATGAAATGGATTGGGACAAGACTCTATCCCAAGAACGGACAATGGAATGGAAAATGCTGTGCGAAAAAATAGACGGATTTCGGAGAAATATATCGCGGAGTCTCACCACCAAGGAATCGGAAGTACGCATTGCCACGTTTGCAGACGCCAGCACAGAAGCAATGGCTGCATGTGCATATCTATGCACAGAGACATCGAGCAATCTATTGATGGCAAAAGGGAAACTGCCATCACTGAGAACAAAACCGACAATGCCGAAAATGGAATTGAACGCGATAACACTGGCAATGCGACTTTACAACTCAGTTCTATCGCAAATTTCAACGGTCGTAAGAATACGAAGTGTGACCATTCTATCTGACTCAGAAATCGCACTAAACTGGATTAAGACGAACTCGCTTAAAGACGTCGGCCCATTTGTGCGAAATCGCGTGTTCAAGATTCGACGAATCTTGTCTCACATGGAGGACACAGGGTTTACGGTAAAGTTTGGTCATATTCCATCTCAAGATAACCCAGCTGATTGCGCCACGAGGGGACTGACCAAGGAGGAGTTCGAGGACCACTTCTGGTGGAGAGGACCGAAATTCCTGGTGGAACCAGCGGAAACCTGGAAAAGGGCGTACAATCCTTTCCGCATCGACAGATCAGCAGATGAAGGTATCCTTGGAGAACATGAAGATTCCGTGTATGCGCATAATGTCTCCACAAAATCAGAAGCCAGAATTACCGATCTCTTCCATGAAATTCGCTTTAGCAACCTGCAGAGTGTCAGACGCGTCGTTGCGTATGTGCTTCGTTTTATACGAGCGATTACAACACGAATCAATGACAAGAAGAAACCAGAGATGAAGCTATCGCGTATCTTAGCAGAGGAAGTTGAGGCTAAACAGCATATGATCAGTGGAGGAGAAATGATAATTGCAAGTAAGATGCTCGTGAAACAACATCAGATGTCGCGATTGACACCATCCCTTCTCAAGTCTCTACATCACCTGAATTTGTACGCTGACGAAGATGGAATCTATCGGTGCAAAGGAAGACTGGGTCATAGCAATCTCAACGACAACACCAAGTTTCCAAAATTCGTTTTGCAGAAGACGTGGCTAGCCAACCTAATTGTCAAAGATTGTCACGATGGCTTACACCTCAGCACTAGCCACACGATGTGCCGAGTGCGTCAAAATTACTGGATACCGAAACTCCGCGCTCAAGTGTCGCAGGTCGTACGTCGGTGTATACCGTGCCAGAGACTCAACAATTTGCCGTACAAATACCCTGAGCAGAGCCACCTTCCAACGCGTAGAGTAACACGGTCGAGACCATTCTGTCACGTTGGCTTGGACTACTTTGGACCACTCAACGTGGCAGGATTGGATGAGAAAGTTACAAAATGCTACGGATGCATCATAACATGCCTGGTAACAAGACTTGTCCACCTGGACATAGTGCCGGACGTGTCTACCATTGCGTTTCTGCAGATGCTACGACGCTTCTTTGCGAGAAGGAGTGTACCAGAATCCATCACGTGTGACAATTCTCCAACTTTTGCTTTGGGAGAGACAGTACTCACAGAATGTGTGCAAAGAGTGCAGAGAGATCCTACGGTAACAAAGGAAGTCAGTTCGAGAGAGATACAATGGAAATTCATCACGCCGTACGCACCATGGCAAGGAGGAGTTTATGAGAGATTAATCAAGTCGGTGAAGTTGTCTCTTCATAAAACGCTTGGGAAAAGTACGCCAACGCGCGAAGAACTGTGCACCTTGATCGTCGAAATCGAGGCAATGTTGAATACGCGTCCATTGCTTCATGTTGAATCTGAGGCCGATATGGAACGAGTGCTGCGACCCATTGATTTTCTCCAAAACGAATTTGAAATCGTGTTTCCATTGGATGGAGATGAAGAAAGCGCAAATGACCCGGATTACGTGACTCCTGAAGAACAGGCTGCTCTGCGTACAAAGCTACAAGTGCAAGAGGCAGTGCGGAGCTCTTGTAAATTAGTGGAGAAGTTTTGGCGATTATGGCAACATCAGTATTTGACATCCTTGCGGGAAAAGCATCGAAGGGAGGTTGGTCACAAAAGAGGATCTGTCATTACGCCGAAAAAAGGGACTATTGTTCTCATTTGTGACGCAATGCAACCTCGACATTCATGGAGAATGGGACGTATAATTGATCTTGTACAGGTCGAAGGTGGAGTAGTGCGAGAGGCTCTGGTGAAACTTCCATCGAATCGCCGAATAAGGCGACCGATAAACCTTTTAGTTCCTTTGGAAATAGATGACGAGGGAGCAGAAGGTGGAAAGGATCGCCCCACACCGTCAACTGAAGAAGAACAGAACACGGAAATGGATCGTGCTAGAGTAAGCCCTGATACGAACGAGCAGTCAGAAACGGGGGACGACGGGACGGCAATTGATAAAACTGCTCGTTACAATCTTCGACCATCTCGGACAATCGACTACAGCGAGAATGTGGTACAGAGTTGCAAAAAACCGGCGATTCCGCTACCAGCACTCCTCGTCATGATGCTCATTTGTGGCTGCTCAAGTTCTACAATCTCTAACAGCCGTTACGGAAATGAGCGCCGCTTTCGCTGCCTCCCAGGGGGAGTAGAACTGACCGCGCCAGAACGAATCCCATACGAGGTCTGTGCGGAAGAGGTCTGCAAGACGTTCAACAATCCGCAAACAACGGAAATCGTACGATTTCCACCCCAGGTGATACTTCACGAACACGAGATACAGTGGAAGTTTTTCGGCAACGAGACGATCTCTACGATTGAGACTACTTGCCCACCTGCGCCATTCTGTGAAAACATCGACTGCACATTTTGCTCAACATTGATCTTCAATCCAGAGTGTTGGCCGGTTGGAGCAATAGGAGTGTGCGCGTTACTCATCTACTTTCTACTCACAGGGTGCTATGTGTTTCTGTATGTCCCCCTCATTGTTGGAACTCCGATTCGCGTATGTTCAAGGTATTTTTATAAGTTGCTACGATGGACAGTACGCGCCACTTATAGAAGACTCACTTTCAGCCAGAGAAGAAGAGCTAGGGATTTAACTGAGCTATTAGCGACAAGCACTCTTTTTGCCGTGGTAATGGCACAGGGATGTCAGCATGTCCATATATTTTCTCATCATTCAACGATCTGCACAACATCGGAGTCCAAGCAGATATGCAAGATCCAGCTATCAGAAGTGATGAAAGTCAACCCTTTCAAACGAGAAGCATGCTTCAAATTGATGAGAAACTCCACGACATTGCATGAAATCCGCGTTTCCTGGAAGTCCATTGTCCTGACATGTGAGCCAGAGACATTATTCTTCACTCGCGACACACAGTACCAGGTCATCGACAGTAAACGCTGTCCACACACAGGGTCGTGTGTAGGATCGAAGTGTGGAGAAATCAATGGTTCGTCATTGATCCAGGAGCTCGAACAGGGAAACAAGTTTCCAGGAACTACATATTGCACCGAATCTTGTGGTGGGCCAGGCTGCGATTGCTTCTACTGGAGTTCTGGGTGTTTGTTCTACCGCGTTTACTTGGTCCCTACATCGGAACAAATTTTTCGAGTCTACAAATGTAGTCGCTGGAGCGAAGCTGCAAAGGTTGAGGTGCTACACTTTGACGCGTCAAGAGGACAAAAGAAATCGCGAATAGCTCATTTGCTACCCAATGTGCCAAGCAAGTGGGGCGTGTTCTCTCTCACGCTGAGTTCAATTACTGTGCCTCCAACTCCCCTGCTTAACACCGTTTTCATCTCAGACCAGGAGAATTCGGCAATTTGGGACTCGCATTTATCTCCAGCATTGCAATGCTCGAACAGCACGGCAGCAGAAAAGATGGATTGCGACATCCAGGAGGATTGCACGTGCGTTCCCGCGGAGACAAAGGTGAACTGCAAATGCAAGGAACTGAATATTTCCTCATGGTTTATGAACCTGCAGAATCGCTTGCCATCGGTAACGCCTTCTGTTGCATTCCGCCGTCATAGAGAAGGTACAGTGCAGGCCCACGTTCGAACCATGACAACATCGGAAATTATACTCACGATTGAAGACGAGTTGGACACCAACATCATTGTGGACAGTGCTACATGTACGGTCAAAAACGTAGTTCTTGGTGGATGCTACAGCTGCGCTAAGGGTGCACTCACGACAATCACATGTACTTCATCACGACCAGTACAAGCCGAAATACTATGCGGGGAAACAAGCTTCACGGTTAGCTGCAACGAAAAAGGAGCAGAATCGATTCTACGCTTCAGTTTCTCTAAAGCTCGCGTGAGCATGGTTTGTTCGGTATCCTGCGGAAGTACGCCTACAACATTCGAGATCGGAGGAGTTCTGAAGTTCACCCATTCAGCGCAAGCCATGATGGACACATGGCTAGCAGGACATTCGAACAGTCCTCACGAGATTCAGTGGCCAGACATCGGTCATATCGCGGACGTGTTTCTCCAGTGGTACAAGACCCTATTTCTATCCATCTGCGTAATCGCTATAATGGTTGGGGCAACGTATGTCTGTATTTCAACATGTGGACTTCGCTGTTTGTGGTATGCGCTGAGAATCCTCGTGCGCTTAATCATGCAGTTTTTTCGTGTGTTATTTCGCGTTCCACTCTCCACATCGAGATACATTATACGAGAGGTACATGAAAAACTGCATTGAAACCCACTTCGCGTTTATCCAGCTTACTAGTAATTCAACTAGATTGTTAAATCAGGAGAAAACGAAAAAGTCACTGAAGAGGAAACAATTCCATGTTGTACATAACTATCGCGTAGTCAACGTTGAGTATTTCAGGATGAGCTTGGCCGAACTGGACGGTGATACGAGCTTCCTATCGCGTTTACTCCGCGTACGATATCCACCACCGCGTGAGCTGCATGATGATCTCGAAAGAATCCACGCGTTGTTCACAGGACAATGTGATATTACTGCCGCGTTGAGAGTTCAGTGGAACAACATGACGGGGAGTGATGCTTTCCTCCTAGCGGGAGCCGCAGAGCAGATGGTCAAACTGACAAACTGTCTGCGAACTGCTGAACTCACGAAGGAAAAAATAACGCGTCTGGGAAGCCGCTACATCATGACCAATGTCATTTTTTGGAAAGCGCGTTTCAACAAGGAAGGATTCCCCATCAATGAGAAGACGCTATTAGAAGATTCGGACGCGGTCCTCAAAAAGATGAACGATCACCGAAAGCAACTCGACGACTACATAGCGGACATGACTGGCTACCTTGCTCGAGTGGAAAGGAACTACAAGAGATTTGAAGCTGAATCGCGTCCATCCGAAGTCGCAGCCATGATGAGAATGGAAGTCGATAAATTGGTGGATCAGGAGAAGAAAAGCTTCAATGTGCGCTATGCGGAACTCATTAAGAAGATGAATATGCAGACAATGGATATGATTCGACTAGAGAAAAAATTGGCAGCGATGGAGAAAAATGGTACCACCCGGGACGGAGCCGAGTCATCTGCTGTCTCTATTTCTACGGGAAAAGTCAGTCAGAAGCCAATGGCAGAAGTCGATGATGACGACTACCTGAGCAAAATGATTGACGAAGTTTGCGAGCCGCGTGTACAGAAGGCAATCACCCCAGCAGAACAGGTTAAAACCGAAGATCAAAAGAAGAACGACGAGCAAATGGAGGTGTGCCAGCCGCGTGAAAAAACTGCCATCACCCCGGCAGCTCCGAAAATAACAGAGAATCAGAAGAGGGTCGACGAGCAAGCAGAGGCAATCAGACGAATGCGCATACTGGAAGAAACTGTCAGAACGATGGAAACCGACATCAAAGTCTTTCCATACCGGAGGCAAGAGCATGTTTCGCCAGGGATCGAATTGACTAAGATGTGCGCGTTTTGCGACGCTGTCGGAAGACATTATTCCGATTCATGCCCGCGTTATCAGAACAGCGGGGTTCGGTTCAACATCATCCGCGTGAAAAGGCTGTGCCCTATTTGCCTGACACAATGCAGGCCCGGTGTCGAGTGCAGGCAAGCCAAAAAGAAGCCTTGTTGGTACTGCCTGAGAGCCAAGAATACAATATTCAAGGATCTCATACCGCGTACACTTGGGCACCATCGCGCTGTCTGCGATGTCCCAGACAATAAACGCATCGCCGAAAGACGACTGCAGTCAGCAAGGGACGAGCTCCAGGAGTTGAGGAATCGGTACGGACAATCATCCAGAAGCAACTGAGGCCGGGAGTGTCGACAAAGTCGTCTACAATCTCACTGCGAGGAATTTGTTGTGGTTATTTCTGTGTGATTCTTGTTTAGAATTTTATTCAGTGATAATTGTCGTTTAGTTTCTATAGGGGAATCAATCGGATGTTTTCCGCGTTGATCGCCATTTTTACCACAACAAAGCGCGCTATCGCGGAAGATCTCGTGGGAGCAAATGCCATCGCGTCGATGGTATACAAAGGGGCGCTTGATTAGCGCTTCTCGGTCAGTTCTTCTGCCTTCGCTTCCTCGGCTCTTTATTTCGCGTTTCCTCAGTCTGGGGATGATTCATTCTCTCTATTTCGCGTTTCCTCATAGACTGAGGAGGCTTCATTCTCATTTTTCGCGTTCCATCATAGCCTGGGAAGAATTCTTATTCTTCTCATTTTTTCGCGTGGTTTGCTGAAGCAGCAGCTGCTGCTAATCGCGTATTTCAAACCAAGTTTGAGATCTTTCTTTCCTCTTTTTCATATGATTAAGAAAATATCCATCCTCACTTATTGTTAGTCATTGATTATGACCGTTTATTGTTGATTTTTATTAGTTTGTACATAAAGGTTTAATTACCCAAGTTTGAGGTACCCAAGGACGTGTACGTGGAACAACAAGTGTTACACTATCCGCGTGGCCCCAGAAATCTTTGGGAAAGGCGAGCACAAGACAGTTACGCGTTTTGGGCACTTCACAAAGGTTGACTTCTCACACAAACCCTCACTCGGAGCGACACCGGCTCCTCCCAATTATGACGTCATCGCCCGGACAACGGCCGAGGGCGAACTGGCACCGCGGTCCCAGTCCGGTGCCAGTTCGCCCCTCGGCCGTTGTCCGATCGCCCTGGGGGCGCCAGCGGTACCACCTCCAGAGATAGATTCCTGAAAGTTTAGGTTCCTGGCAAAAGCAAAGATTTGGCATGGCCATTTTTTGGAAAAAAAATTAGAAATATACTCAGTTAAAAGGGAAGGTAAAGATGAAAAAAAGTTTTGAAATAATCCTGAGAACGATTTGGCGTAGAGTAGTTTGATTATTGGGAAATATAGTGAAGTAGTTAAGGGTATGATTTGGCAGTCGAGTTTGAACCAACTATTGATAAGAGTTGTGTAAAACGAGAGATCTTATTGCATGAGCTTATCCGTAGAACATATCAAAGCAAAATCACGCGTGATATGGAACAAACAGTTGATTCTACTTCACTTAATACGTCAAGACCGCGACATTCCAGCTCCCGAACGAGCTTTTACTGCTTTCCTTATCACGCGCGATTTTGCTTGGATATGTCCTACGGATAAGCTCATACAACGCGATCTCTCGTTTTGCACAACTCTTATCAATAGTTGGTTCAAACTCGACTGCCAAATCATACCCTCGACTATTTCACTATATTTCCAAAAAATCAAACTATTCTACGCCAAATGACCATGCCAAATCTTTACTTTTGCCAGGAACCTAAACTTTCAGGAATTTCATTTGTTTTTCCTGAAGGTTTCGAAGGTTTCCTTTCTAACATGATTTATGCGTGGTGGTGTTAATTCAAAGTGAACCCACGGATGCCCTCCCCCCCCCCCCCTTCTATGACGTCCTGCGCACTCCAACTGATGGTCTGCACACTCCCACTGATGTCTTGCACACTTTCTATGACGTCCTGCACATTACCACTAATGTCCTGCACACTCCCACTGATGTCCTACCAACTTTCTATGACATCCTGCACACTCCCACTCATGTCCTGCACACTTTCTACGCGTTCTGCGCACATCCATTTGGGTCACAAGCACGCTCCTGCCAGTCATTTTTTCCGCAGGGCTATCGTAACCCTCCTTTGAAAAATTTTCGAGTGTCAACTTGCATATGAGATATACATCGTAATAGCCAACAATCATGTTTGCGCAGTTTCGACCTCCTCAGCCACTTTCCAGTGGCTTCTCGAAGAGAGCGGTGTGTGAATGAATGCATGCCGCTACTCCGCCCTTTTATACCCCGCATGTTATGAGCGTTTGTTATTGTTCGTTATCATGTTTTGTTCAAGAACGGTTACGGTAGCCCTGCGGAAAAAATGATCGGCGTGGGCGTGCTTGTATTTGGGTCCCGACACTTTCTACGGCGTCCGGCGCACTCCCACTTGGGTCCCACACATGTTCTACGGCGTCTTCTGCACTTCCGCTTGGTCACCGCACAGTTTCTACGGCGTCCGACGTACTATTGTTTGGGTGCCTCACACTTTCTACGGCGTCCGGCGCACTCCCATTTGGGTCCCGCACACTTTCTTCAGCGTTTGGCGCACTCTCACTTGGGTCTCACACACGTTCTACGGCGTCTTGTGCACTCTCATTTGGGTCCCGAACTCTTTCTACGGCGTTCTGCGCACACCCATTTGTGTCCCGCACCCTTTCTACGGCGTCCGACGCACTCTCATTTGGGTTCCACACACTTTCTACGGCGTTCTGCGCACACCCATTTGGGTCCCGCACACGTTCTACGGCGTCTTGCGCACTCCTACTGGGGTCTCGCACACTATCTACGGCGTTCTGTGACGCACTTGTGAGTTACACCGTGTGGCGTTCCAATAAGTACTTCCGAGATCCCGCCGTATTGATTGAAGCGTTGCCCCGTCTCAGACAGCGTTCAATTCCGAGAAAAAAGCCTATCAGTAACGGTGTTTATTTCTCCAAGTTCGACTCTCGATAAACCTCGGCATCAGAACAATGTGTTGAACGTTCGTATGTAGCACGCACGAGGTGGTAAGATGACTTTATTGACTAACGTTTCGGCGGATTCGCCCTCGTCGGAGTCTGAAACGGTCAAATTTACTTGTAAAATTAATCGGCCAGATGTAGATACTATCCTACAGAAATTCAGACAAATTTTCCAAAACGAATGGCACGGAAACATAGAACTGAGTGGCATACCTGTTCAAAAGTCCTCAGAAAACCATTTGATCAGTAGAACAACAAAGCGGGTACCAGAGTGACAGAAAGTACCCTAATCAGGAGCCGAGTCTGATTTAGGGTTGGAGTTCCCGTGTTATATTTATACCCTCGTCCTTCCGGTTGACCTTGGGACCTCTCGCACTGATCCAGAATGCTTCCAGCGCTTTTCGCGCACTAGTCTGGGCCTCCCGCGCTAGAATCTCCACTCTCACCTCAAAATCATCTCCCTCATGGCAATTAACCCTGTGGCAACCCAGTGCAGTGCCGACCCGCGACCTTTCTTTTCCATCTAGGTGTTCCTTAATTCGCACATGTAAGGGGCGAGCCGTTTCGCCGATATACTCCTCACCGCAGTTCTGACATGTGATAACGTAGATCACGCCCGAAGCAGCGCAGTCGCCCTCCTTGCCTGCTGGGCAGATGACGCAATGTGGGGTAACGCATGCGCGGTCATATTGGCGATTGCAAACCAACTGCTGCTTTATATTACTGGGAGGGATGGTCAGTAAAGATACAGAGTCTTCCAATCCCGCCCCGCGCAAGCATTTTCTGATAGCGCTGCTATGAAGGGCATTTTGAACAGGGTTTTGTCGCCTGGCTGCATGTTCCGGCCCCGATGGCCGCCGTGGGTGAGCCTAGTCCTTCCTAAATGTGTTTCGTAGCCGTTGAGTGTCGCAATTTGGCTAGCAAGCCTTTTCGACTCCTCACGCTCTTCTGCGCCAGAACACACATTTTTAGCGGTGCGAAACATGTTTTTGACCACCGCTCTTTTTGTCTGTGTAGGGTGCGCGGACCGCCAGTGGACGAGAATATTTTTGCTTGCTGGTTTGCGGTACCATTTTGTGGTTTTGCAGCCCCCAACCAGCTTAATTTGGACGTCTAGGAAAGGTAACCAGCCCGCTGACGGCTTTTCCCGGTTTATTTTGATATGCTCTGACTGGTTATTCAATAGGGCGAAGCATTTGTCCATCTCCTCCTGCGTTGAACAGATTATGAGACAGTCATCGATGTAGCGCCGGTAGAACAACGGAACAGATTCGAGCACGGGTGCCTCGATTTTCGCCATGAAAGCGATAGCAAGCGTTGGTGCTAACCGTTGGCCCATAGCCAGCCCCCTTAACTGCGCAAAATATTTGCCCGCCCATTTGAAAACGTTACAACCGAGGCACTCCTTGAGAAGAACCATTAGGCTGTGTACAGAAAACCCGTGCATGTTAATACGGCTCCGATGTTGATTTAGAAGCTCAAAAAGTTATCTTGACTGTGGGCCTACAAGCGCAGGGCAGGTTCGGGCGTTTCCCCCCATCCCGTTCCCCCAGACGTACTTCAAGCAGCAAGAGCCCAATATCCGCGCTGATATCAATTTCCGCCTCTTCACCGATCAAGTTTTCAGAGTTCTCAGACGGTTTCAACCAGGCAAAAGCGCTAAAAACCTCACCCACTCCCAAATCCTGGGCTTGAAAGAGGTTCGAGAACTTGTGGCTTCCAATACTATACGGCTGTCCGTTAGCGACAAAGGAGGAGAATTTGTTGTGACACCTCACGATATGGACGTGGCTATCACCGAGCATCATCTTTCGGATACGTCTATCTATCGTGTAACCTCCGAAAAAGAGTTTAAGTCGCAATACCGCAAGCTAAACAAGTCCTGGGTTTTGGAAGCAAAATCGTCTGGGCTAGCTCAGTCGATAATCACGCGTTTGAAAATTGAGGTTCCTACTTGTCCAGTATTGTACTTGCTGATAAAAACCCATAATTCGGGTCAACGGAGGACCTCACACTAATTGATCCAGCTGCAATCAAGGTTCGCCCCATAATTAGCTGCGTGGGTGGTCCCACCGACCGGATAGGGTGGTTTCTCAGCTCAATACTAACCCAGCTTCTTCAATTCATCACAGCGCACTTACCCAACACTCAAGCCTTTCTAGACCATTTCCGGTCTGCAGAATTCAGCAGCAACTGTGTAATGGAATCCTTCGATGTTACAGCGCTCTACACCAACGTTAGTAACGATGCGGCTATGGAAGCGGTTTTTGAGCTTCTTAATCAACATCAAAGCCGTATTAACATGCACGGAATTTCTGTACACAGCCTAATGGTTCTTCTCAAGGAGTGCCTCGGTTGTAACGTTTTCAAATGGGCGGGCAAATATTTTGCGCAGTTAAGGGGGCTGGCTATGGGCCAACGGTTAGCACCAACGCTTGCTATCGCTTTCATGGCGAAAATCGAGGCACCCGTGCTCGAATCCGTTCCGTTGTTCTACCGGCGCTACATCGATGACTGTCTCATAATCTGTTCAACGCAGGAGGAGATGGACAAATGTTTCGCCCTATTGAACAACCAGTCAGAGCATATCAAAATAACCCGGGAAAAGCCGTCAGCGGGCTGGTTACCTTTCTTAGACGTCCAAGTTAAGCTGGTAGGGGGCAGCAAAACCACAAAATGGTACCGCAAACCATCAAGCAAAAATATTCTCGTCCACTGGCGGTCAGCGCACCCTACACAGACAAAAAGAGCGGTGGTCAAAAACATGTTTCGCACCGCTAAAAATGTGTGTTCTTGCGCAGAAGAGCGTGAGGAGTCGAAAAGGCTTGCTAGCCAAATTGCGACACTCAACGGCTACGAAACACATTTAGGAAGGACTAGGCCCACCCATGGCGGCCATCGGGGCCGGAACATGCAGCCAGGCGATAAAACCCTGTTCAAAATGCCCTTCATTTCGGAAGAGGTGAGCAGCGCTATCAGAAAATGCTTGCGCGGGGCGGGATTGGAAGACTCTGTATCTTTACTGACCATCCCTCCCAGTAATTTAAAGCAGCAGTTGGTTTGCAATCGCCAATATGACCGCGCATGCGTTACCCCTCATTGCGTCATCTGCCCAGCAGGCAAGGAGGGCGACTGCGCTGCTTCGGGCGTAATCTACGTTATCACATGTCAGAACTGCGGTGAGGAGTATATCGGCGAAACGGCTCGCCCCTTACATGTGCGAATTGAGGAACACCTAGATGGGAAAGAAAGGTCGCGGGTCGGCACTGCACTGGGTTGCCACAGGGTTAATTGCCATGAGGGAGATGATTTTGAGGTGAGAGTGGAGATTCTAGCGCGGGAGGCCCAGACTAGTGCGCGAAAAGCGCTGGAAGCATTCTGGATCAGTGCGAGAGATCCCAAGGTCAACCGGAAGGACGAGGGTATAAATATAACACGGGAACTCCAACCCTAAATCAGACTCGGCTTCTGATTAGGGTACTTTCTGTCACTCTGGTACCCGCTTTGTTGTTCTACTGATCACATGGTTTTCTGAGGAATTTTGAACAGGTATGCCACTCAGTTCTATGTTTCCGTGCCATTCGTTTTGGAAAATTTGTCTGAATTTCTGTAGGATAGTATCTACATCTGGCCGATTAATTTTACAAGTAAATTTGACCGTTTCAGACTCCGACGAGGGCGAATCCGCCGAAACGTTAGTCAATAAAGTCATCTTACCACCTCGTGCGTGCTACATACGAACGTTCAACACGGTGTTTATTTCATTAGTTCATTTTTACGAATGAGTAAACGTCGGATGGTTTATAACAACATGTTTACGTGTTTTTGTCTCACTTGACCCTCAATTTTGACGTCCCGCAAAAATTGAGCTACCAACTTCAAATTTTGTCAGGACCTAGCGGCAATCATAACCAACTTTCTGGCCAAAAATGAGCTTTCTAGCTCAGCGATAAGTGTTCCAACAAGATCGTGTACGCCAACTGAATAAAAAAAAGGAGATGAACCCTTTTTTTGACCAAAATCACGTGGTCTTGACAATTTTTCTCGAATCTCAAGAAACCATTCCGGACCATTTTTTAAACAGTTATTCACCTTTCTGAATTATATGAAATGCAAAAAGAACGGTCTTCCTACGTTTACTCTGGACCCTTATACTGAGATCAGGGGGGTGGCGGATCAAAGCCAAATCTGGTGAGCACTTCGCGCTCACCACAATAGGCTCAGAGTCGATTGTTCTCTGAGTGAAAAACTGTGGGACCTCAGTGGCAGTGCGCCGGACGCCGGATAGAGTGCGCGGGACCCCAGTGACGGTGCGCCGGACGCCGGACAAAGTATACGGGACCCAAGTGGCGGTGCGCCGGACGCCGGATAAAGTGTATGGCACCCCAGTGGGAGTTCGCCGGACGCCGAATAAAGTGTGCGGAACCCCACTGACAGTGCGCCGGACGCCGGACAAAGTATACGGGGCCCTATTGGCGGTGAGCCGGACGCCGGATAATGTGTGCGGGAGCCAAGAGAATGTGCTTTAGACGCCATAAAAAATGTGCGGGACCCAAATGGGAATACGTTAAACGCCGTAAAACGTATGCTGGACCCAAGAGGGAGTGCGTCAGATGCCGTAAAAAATGAGCAAGACCCCGAAGGAGTGAGCAGGATGTCATGAAGTGTTTGAGGGCCAAGCCGAGCCGTCTCTTGCACAATCGGTTTCCGTTTTTTCCTTGTATTTTCGCTTTCTGTGACTACTCAGGCAGGAACATCATCTCACCTGGCAAATTTCTGTCTTCTTTCGCCTCCCTGAATACAGCCGGTGCGATTTCCCCGAGCTTAAGTCCGTTACCGGTCATCCGAGGGACCATTGAAGAGTGCATGGTGCAGTGGCAGACATAAAAAACATGGTAAAGAGAGTGAACACGTCCTAATGTGTTTATCACATGCACAGACGGTATAAAAGATGCCTCATCTCACTCGGGTCCTCATTCGGCATTCTGATGCCGACCCTGGAAGGTGACTGGAAGCCCTCTTCGGAGGCCACCATATTTTTGACCGCTGAGGGATAGGGGATCCCACGGCTGGGGGTTGGGGCGGTTTTCGCTGCGGTCCGCAGGGAGGGTGGCTCCTCACCGCAGACCTCGGAAAAGGCTACGCCCTTGTTGCGGACCGAGGCTGGGATTTTTCTGCCGTGGACCGCGACATTCACGCACCTCTCGAGAAGAGGCGGATATAAAGAAAAACTAGTGGGAAATTTCGAAAATTGCCCGGACAGCGACCGCAGTGCCAAGTGCGACTGAATATCGCTCCGAGCGGGACTGCGGTCTCCCGGAGAGCGGCTGTTGTGACCCGAGTAGATGGCTAATTTTCGCTCGGAGCGGAGAGACAGCGTCGCTCGAGTTGTCCTACGGTCCCGCTCCGAGCGATGATTTGCCTGAGTTGAAGGCAGGGTCCGGGCAGAATTTCAATTTTGAGATTTCCTGCTGAATCGGTGCTCATGGTACAGGTAGTCCCCAGGAACATGCGAAAACTGCGTAAAAACCGGTCTTCTTCAAGTTATTCTAGCCACTTCCGTTAGCCGATGATCCAGAAAAGTCAGAAAAGTGTGGCCATCGTCCATATTTTAGCGGTTGTCCACGCACTCTTCAAAAGTGCTGTGTAATTATCGGTCATTCCAGCCATGATGATCACGCTGTGGATACCGTAATCCCTAGGTTAAAGGCTGTTTACTCCAGAATCAAGGGCCCAGAGTTTGTGAAACGTTCTGACGATGTTCAGCTAGGCCAGCCCAATCTGTTTAACCCGCATTTTGGTAGTTCCAAAATTTGACCGGACCTTTCCTTTAAAGGCACTGTTCACGATAAACCTCGTCCCTGAGTTTTTTTTTTTGGAAACCAATGGGAGTAGTGGCAGAAGCATAACAGTGTTGAGAAAACGGATTCAAAAGCCTTTCCAGAATCCGAAAACGGGTTTGAGGATTAGTCGAGTGGGCAAGGCCGGCCTCCTTGGCTCTAGTTGTTGTCATCAACACCGACCCATCTCTATCACCGCCACGCTTCGACCTGCGATCATCGGTGGGGTTTTTTCTTCGAAAGAGCGTCTAGATTCGAGAAATAGTGGTCGAAAACATACGCAATTTTTTGTCAGGCAAAAATCTGTCCAATCCATTGCCTAGTGTAATAATATACTCTGCTGACGAACCCAAGGAGGCCGGCCTTCCCCACTCGGCTAATCTTCGAAACAGTTTTCTGCTGCTCTGATAAGAATTTGCGGATTTTTGGTCCTAAGTGTCTTGAAAAGGTTGTAAGTCCTATGCATTGCCTCGGGGATTATAGATCTGTAATGCGTGCGAAAACTTTGTTTGTCGGTAATAATAAAGCCCAAATCCCGTGTTTGTTCAACACAGTCCAAGGAAATTTCATCCAAGTAATGTATATGAAGCTTCCACTGAACCAAACCAGACAGAGAGAACATATTGATAGACCATTGCTTAACCTCATCTAATGCGCACTGTAGAGCTTCCTTACCCTCAGTGTTACCAATTACTTTGTAGATTTTCACATCATCAGCATACATCAAACACTTCACGTTTTACGAAGAGATGATGAAAGGGAGTTCTAAAAAAGAGTAAATTGATGAGTATGAAATGAACTACGCCACCTTGTTTTTAAAACATGTTAAAGGCATCGTTCGCGCTGGAAATCAATTTCATGATTGGGCCCAGTAGACCACACTTGTAAACTTTGGCCCGTCAAAAACGTTGGGCGATGAGGTTGGAAGGCGTCAAAGATGAAGATCCGCCACCAATTCTCACCAGTCATCTAGCACTTTTTCCTAGAATATTGGTGCGACCGTAAGACAACATGAAAAATAGTTACGGCACGAACTCCACATGCAGAAAAACGCCGGAAATGACGGTGACAAGGAATCCAAATGCAGAAAAACCTCAAAAACGATTTTGGCGCGAAATTCAAATTCGTATTTCCAATCTGTTCCGATTGACTTTTCTTTACAAATGAAGGTTTTCCATGGGCGCCTTCGACATTTTCGTTCATTAGAGAGGACAAGCTATACAAAAACATGAAAAAACAATATACGGTTTTCTGCGCGTACGATGCCTTTAACGTCGGCTTATCTGTTAGGAAATTATGATGAGTGACATGGCTTTCTCTCAGCCTTCCCTTTACTCTGTAGTAGGGGGACGGTTGTGGGGATAACACTGGACCATAATAGGTAGTCTCCAATAGTACTAGCTACGTTCTATCGCATCTAGACGTGAGATGGTCCTACAACAAGACCAATCAAGAATCCAGCCGGTTTTTTCAGTTTATAGGCACGAAGCCTTCAAATCTTCGCAGGCTTATCACAAGCTTGCCCATGTTTTCATGCGAAAGAGATGAATATTCAATACGTAACGCCTAGCTTGCTCGGATGAATCCGGGCGGAGCAAGCAGTGGGGCTGTCGGTCTTGACAAAATATAACGGTGATAAGAAGATTACGCCATCATAATCTCCATGAACGGCTTTCTTGAAACCTTGGCATTTCCAGTAGATTTTATTTTACTTCTGTGCCAGCAAGGTTTTGTATGATGATACGTATTTATTTATCATTTCGAGCAAATTCTCGTTAGGCTCCGACCATACGTGGCGAGAGCGTGTGGTTGCGCAAAATCGATGGTCATCGTGGGTACACGATTCGCTAGCCGCTCACAGGCGCTCCTTCTCGCGCGCCCTCGCTCGCTCGCTATCGCGCGCTTACGCCAGCAGAACGAAGCAAGCAACAAGTTTCAAGCTTACTGCTCCATCACTAAAGCAGGTGGCATTAAGCAGCAGCTGTTGCAAAACTGCTGTCCTCGTCTTCCATGGTCCCACCACGGAAGTCAAAAACCGTGTTAAATCATCAGCCGTTGCGCCGACTCGAGCCAATGATCACCCGATCAAACATTTTCAATCGATACAACACGAGGTAAGGGGTGTTCGCCAGTGTTAATTTGCGGGCACGGGCTGATCCAGCGTTGAGGAGCGTCGAAAGGCGCACATCAGTGGGAACGCCCGCTCTCGCCACGTATGGACGCTGCCCTATCAAGGCCTGAAATTATGCGAAACAGGTACTCGAAGCATACCCTGGACTCGAACCAACTCGAAGCATGTTATTGTTTCCTCGACGGGAGAGGTATAGCCTAGCTCCCTCAATTTGAGCCGGTCGAAGTAAGGCTTATCGGGCTTATCCTGTCAAAATCTCCTTATCACTGGTCATTTTGCCATGACCGACAGCTCCGCTGCATACGGCCTCTGTTCATGACCTTTTCGCTTGCCGTCTTTTTTCCAACGAAAAAAAAAGGAAACAGGTTTATTCTACTGGCGTCACTTTTACAACCGTCTTTCCATTTAAGGCTCCACCATAGGTAATCGTGAGTTTGTCTTCTTGACCTCTGCCTGGCTATAAATATTTTAATACAGGCGTCGAAAACAGCTTTCAGATGCAAAATTGAGTCACCTTTCGAGTGAAATCCAGCAAAATTTGTCCTTGTGCTGGAATAGTTCCCTCCATTTGGCTAGGATTTATTGAGAAACTTGAGTTGGGATTCTCAAACGACAACTGCAATACATTGAATAAAGGAAGCAAACACGCTCGTAAATGAGGTTGAGATAACTACGGAAATAGAACGGTATGACTCAGATTACAACGCCTACGCATTTTTAAGCGTCAAAAACGACCCACAATGCCGCTACACGTGTAATAAGTTGGCCCCGCCCCTGTATATCTCCGCCCCCTGTATTTGCGTCCTCCTCCGGAATAGGGATGCTGGGCCATTCCCACCGTCGTCGAAGTGTGTGGTTTACTTATAGGCACAGTCCAACCTCGAAATCGTTTTTCTGATTTTTTTTCCTATCTTGAAAACGATCCCACGCTGATCCTAATGATTTCTCTGGAGTCTTGCAAGACCCCTGGGAACGGAGTTATGGCAAGCCGAAAATTGAGTGGCAATAGCATGGGGGACGAGTTGTCCAAGACTTGTAACTTCCGTGATTCGCAACCGATGTAGCTATGCGAGCCGACCTCAATAAGGAGAGAGGCTGAGAGTGAAGGGAAAAAAACGGGGCTATTGATCGGAAACCGTCGCTCACTTCGCCACTGTTGATCTCGAAATATCGTGAAAGGGGCGTGCCAAAGTGGCTTCCTGTTGTGGGCGCCCCAGGGTGGCTTCCTCCTATATCTCGCTTATTTGGAGGAATCGAGATCTCGCACTTGGCGGGTGTTATATGGGTTGGGTCCACTTCACAACTGACTGGAAATCTCAGATCTCGTCCTTGAGGTTGGGCTCTGCCTTTATGTACATACTTATTGTACCACCCACAAACGTCGGCGATGGTGGGAATGGCCCGGAACCCCTGTTTTGGAAGAGGACGCGAATACAGTGGGCGGGCAGAGAAAGAGGCGAGGCCAACTTCGTACTCATGTAACGGCATTGTGGGTCGTTTCTGACGCTTCAAAATTCGTAGGTTCTCTGTTTTGTTCCATACCATTCCATTTCCGTAGTTATCTCAATCACTTTTACGAGCGTGTATGCCGCCTTTAAAGGCATTGTTCACGATAATCTTCGATTTTGAGATTAACCGCTAAATCATTTGTTTTGCCTCCGGGTAGAACTGAAATGACGAAGAAATCGAGAGAAACGCCCTAGAAAGGCACCAAATCCTTTACTCTCACTCCACCTTTTTACTCTCACTGGAACTGTTTGTTGTGACGATGAAATTTTTTGTGGACCCGTCCCTTGCGATTCTCTACTCTCTACTGCTCCGCCTTTTCCTTCGGACCCTAACTAATACTGCTTTGCCTAAAATATTCTTCCATTTTTGATTAGCCCCGATTTTTACTGGTGACAACCACCGCGAACATGTCCATCCAGTCGGACAACTAGTCCAGGCCAGAGAATAATGTCACTGAAATAAGACGGTTCAGGGCGTTTCAAGCCGTTTCTTCGTAATTTTGGTAATACCTGGGGGTCAACAAATTGTTTTATGTGAAAAACTCGTGAACGAAAATCATCGTGAACACTGCCTTTAAGCAAAGCATCTCATAATTGTCGAGATTAGAAATAATTCATGAGATGTACTGAAAGGTCACCGTGACAAGTCCGCTTAACCTAATGCGACACAATGCTCATATGAAGAGCCTTGCAGATAATTATACTGCAAAAGCGGGTGCAAACTTAGATTTGGTTTTGAACTGGCCACGCGCGCAACCTGTTTTTCGAAATATCAGTTCAGAGTGAACTTAGAAATAAGATCTAAATTGCATTGAAAAGAGCGCAAAAAGTTTGTTTTAATGCCCGAGAATGGTTCTGAATGGTTTCCAAGGATTTGAGAAAAAATTGAAAAACCGCAAGTTTTCTCTGCTAATCTACTTTTTTTTCATACGACGTCCACGATCTTGTTGGTACACTTCAAATTGCTCATTTTTGGGCAGGAGGCTGGAAATGGGTGCAGGTCGCCCCTATTCCATTTTGAACTCGGTACCTTTACTTTGAAAGGAACCTCAAAATCGTGGGTTTACATGCTATATTAGCCGTGGAGCACGGAAACTGCTCGGGCATGCTACGGCTGTGGAGACCGGGGGTGGTAGCAAACCAAGCGAGAGCTCGACATAATGATGAGCTTGAGATGCCACTCAATTGGTAAACTCTGGTACCGCCGTAGTGACCTGTTGATTTCGATTATCACAGCGCGGAGCGGTGGCTTTTTCGTCGGAACCTCCTTATCACTAGCTATATTTCAGCGAGGCCCACCGCTCCGCTGCTGGTATTGATCGAAATCAACAGGTCACTACGGCGGTACCAGAGTTTACCTTAGTTTTTGGCACAGATTCGTAGAAATGCTCACAGAGCTGCAAAACGCTCAAAAATCTAAAAATTTCACGAGAGGTCGACATTATGTCGGCCTCATGGGGAGAAATATCCGCAATTTCAGGGTGGACCTGTCGTCCCCATGATGGCGGCGAAAGCGCTATCTCGTTCTTTGCACGAGAGGGCCGCAAAATACTGTGTAGGAGGAGAGGGCGAGACAGTGTGATCGCCATCTCCGAAATTCTTCTCCCGAGTATATTTACGTCTCCATCATAGCAAGACTGTCTTAAAGGCAGTGTTCACGATGAATATCGCACTCGAGGTTGACCCGAAAATGGTATTGTTTGGTCGTGAGGTAACTAATAGTGAAGAAACAGGGAAGAAAAACGTCCAGAATAAGTCAAAATAGCGGTTTCTAAATTCAGGGCGTAGACGAGAATCACGGGCCCTGCTGATTTCGGAAAGCGCGCGCTAATCGCGAAATCTGCGCGAAACGATAATGCTAACTGCGGCAGAGTTGCTTGGCAATTTTCCATCGAAACGAGTGCGGCGCCACAAGCTCGTCCGATTGGGAGGCGGACCGGGATAGGTAGGCGCACCGGGAGAGCTTTCAAAGCCGTTTGTATTTATTTCTGGCCAGTTTTCGTTGCTTTCCTCAACCCTATCCTCTACAGCACCTGCCAATTTAGTGTTTCACTCCAAGACCTCGAGAACGAGATTTATGGTAAACACTGCCTTTAAACGTGGTTGGTACCAGCCGTCGACAGCCTGCCTCACTCGTTCTTTTATTGATTTGCTTTCGACATGTTTGTGCGGTTGTTCTCCCTCCATAATCTAAATTTCTTTATAGCTCTACATTTCCTAAGTTATGAACTTACAATCGCGGGCAGAAGTATCGGAACACCTTATTCCGTGGGGTTTAAATTTAAACATATATCCTTTTGCATCCTAGACGGAACTCTACGAATTTGAGATATGTTAATCGGCATAATATCAGAGGCCTAACACCTTTGTGAAGTCGATTTTGGTGCAATAAATTTTACAGAAGGAATATTTATACTGCACTGCACGCATCTTGCTGAAATATATGGGATTTCTTGGAGTGACGGGCAGTGACGGCATCCGTCACTGCCCGAAGTTTTAGCGATGAGTAACCATTAAATGAAATTCATGAAGATTTTCCATTGTATTGTGGTAAGAGGTTTTGACCGAGTTCTGAGAACAGACATCTCCTACGGTGCCGAGCAATTTTTTTTTGCAGAAGCGACGTTTTGCGGCTCCTCTTGCGCGCACAGAGCGCTGCATTGCCATATAGTTGACCGCAATGTTAATAGGACATGGTGCGGTTGCGGACTCGCACTAAAACTACGGTTGAATCTGGCACTTTGCCAGATTTCGTCATCGATCAGCGCCACAGCTGATATTCTCGTGAGCAAAGAGACGACGCTTGGCGCCGATCGATGAGGAAATCTGGCAAAGTGCCAGATTCTACCGTAATTTAGTGCGAGTCCGCAACCGCACCATGTCCTATTAACATTGCGGTCAACTGTAGCTCCTTTCGAAATGAACTAACTAAATTATAGAATTTTCATTTCCTTCTCAGAATTCCATTGAACACAGGTCAGAACAAGGCAGATTTCGCTATTATGAAGGCCGGATCAGTTCATGATGAAATTTTCGAAGGGGTGATGTGCAATTTGTGATAATTTTCTGGATTCAAATATATCCCATTGTAACACTTTAGTATAGGAATCGTTTCCTACACTATACTATATTTAAAAATGACTTTAAAACTGAAATTGGACCACTTTCGAGCCATTAATCTTTGTGCGCGCAAAAAACACCAAAAAACGTCGTTTTCTAAAATCTGCTCGGTTTTTGAGGCGGCAGTTTGGTACTTTATACATGAAAAGTTGTATCACTGAACATGCACGAGAAGCTCTAAGAATCATAACTTTGAGTGAGCTTAGTGTTCCATTTATAGTCATCATGTTGTCACCATGTTTTTTTTTCATACTGATTCACTTCGAGAATATTATTTTTTCGAGAAAATCTACAGAAAGCAGATCATGTTGCACTGTTGGCCGTTTACTTTGACCGCTCGCTTTTTTAGTTACTAATAGGTATTTTCGGAGCTTGTTTCTATTGAATGAATACCCGCATATTCTAGCCCCAACTTGCCCTTACCCTACCCAAACCCTTGAAAATTAATTCCAAAGTCCAGATCTCATGAATAATCGTTTCAGGGCCAACTTAAAGGCAGTGTTCACGATAAATCTCGTTTCCGAGTTTTCATGTGAAATACAACGCTGGCAAATGCTGGAAGGGATAGGGTCGAAGAAAACAGCGAAGACGTTCCAGAACTCAATGAAAACGGTCGCCAAGTGAACATTTCATTAGCCCAGAACGCCTGCTAAGCCCGCCCCGCCCCCGTTTTGACGAGATTGTAGTGCCGCGGACATTTCTGATTACCAAACATTTCCGCCACGTCCAGCCTGATCGATTCGCGCACATCTCGCCAATAGCGCTTGCTTGCTGGAACTAGCAGGTCACGTAAGCTCGTCTGCACCCTGAACCTTTTTTTGCTGTTTCGTCACTTTTCGTGAATTCACGACCAAACAACCCTATTTTTGAGTCGAACTCGAATGTCATATTCATCGTAAACACTGCCTTTAAGAACAGAGCTGTACGCAAGCTCCATAGAACATTGAAATGCATTGTGTTAATGTTTCATTGTAGCAAAGATATATGCGAATGACCGAGCTGTTTGAAAATGGGTGTTCTGAAACTTTTGCTCACTACTGTATGTGTATCTTGAAAAAAACTAACAGGCGAGGAGATGAATAATCAACGCAATACAATCAATATATTTCAATATCAATAGGGATTTCGGGTCCAAGCAGATCGGCTCACTCTGACAGTGCTTCTTCATTGACTGTACCTCATGTATGAGTAACATATGTTCGTAAAAGAGAACACTCGCAGAGCGGAATGCACAGAACACGCATTTTCCCCGCTTCGATCTATGCATGCTCTTTGATTGGATAAGTTCGTGAAATCCTGCCCACTCACATTGGAAAGTACACGTAACGTTAACGAATCGCATATAAGTTCTTGGAATCTGCTTATCCCATTTAGGGAACCCAGGGAACAATTTTTTAGCATCCGAATAGGTGTTATGGACGCCCTATACTTATTTATTTATTTATTTGAGACGCGGAACTAGTCCACGTGAGTAATACACATCATAAAACAAAAAGTTGTCGCGGGCGCACTAGGGCCGCGTCCATCGACAAGTTGGAGCTCAGCCAAAGTGGTTAGACCATGGCCACGACCGAGCCCCGCACCGGCGGTGTTCACGTTTCCGGTGACGTCTGACCTCGGGATTCGCTGCGTGAGGCGTCCCACACGCAGCTCCTCCGTCTACGGTCGTCGCCTCCAGCCGCACTAGTGGGCTGACCAGAGTAGCGGACCTAACCCAAGCAGGGGTCGCCTCGGGGTACACCCTTGACAACCTCCGCATCCTAACCCGGCCTACATGCCAGCGGTGGCATCAATAATTAACAAGGGTCAAACTGGCACGGCCTGCGGTAAGCGGGAACCGCTGTGCGCAAACACAAATAATAAGAAAAATAAAAACACTAGAAAATAAAGGGTATACTGATTTATCCTAATAACATTAAATCCTACAGTACCTGGGATCCTTCCTATACTTAGGGGGCGCTTTCCGGATCTCCAGGTAGAAAGCGAATATGGGGCGATTGAATACTAGCGAAGAGAATATTGGCGCCTCGTGCGGTAGTTCTGCCCTCCCTCGGCCCTCCTTCAGTAGACGGCTTAGTTGTGGTCTCGTACCTGATACCCAGCTGCGGTACTGGGCCGGGTTCTTCAACAGCAGCTAGCGGGTGATACTGGAGGCGACCAGTTTCCTCGCTGCCAGACTTATGCGAATAAAGCGGGTATTAAACCCGTGGAAGTCTGGCCCTGGCGCTCGCCACCGCGGTGTGGCATTAGGAGCACCAGGTGCGGGGGAAATTGCCCACACCAGGGTAGACAGGAGCCCCAAGGGCTGGCGGTGCATAAGCTCCGGCGCTCAAGCCAACGCTGGATGAGCATGACTCATCCCAGAGGAGGCGAGCGCGGTCGCTGCATACGCCGCGCCGGTGGGGACTGCCGAGGAGGCAGAGGCGAGGGGGCGGGGCCGCCAAGTGCAGCTGGCGACGAGCCAACGCAGGGCGCCGATTAGCAGCCGGCCACAACCCATGCCGCCTGACTAGAGCGCGAGGCCCGGCACAACGGTGCCCCTCACGAGGAACTAGTCGCAATCCGCGACAAAAGTTGTCTTGAAATTGAAAAATTAAACACAATTGCAAGAACCTAGACTGAGTAATCAACAAAACGCAATAGCCATGAAATAAATTCAAAAAACAAGTAAAAACAAGTAGATGGGGCAAAAGAACCATCCGAATAAGCAGGAAGAAGGTCATGTGTTCTTCAGAAAGGACTTGAAAGCATTCAAAGACATGCTCAGTAGAATCGCATTCTCACCTAGGATTTGATTGAACTTTCTCAAGCCGCGGTAGGTGAAAAAACTTGACCTAGCTTGTGACCTCGCAATTGGAATATAATGTCTTAGCTTCCCGCTTCTGTTTCTCGAAATGGGAGCTCCGAAAAATTTCACTGGGTTTATATACAACTTTCTAGTGAGTAATTTGTACATCATGATGAGATCAGCCTTTTTCCTTCTCCTGCAAGGACTAGGAAGCTAGAGTTCTAGCTCTCTCGGCACAATTGGGCACCTGGGACTAAGCGAGTCCGGAACATCCTATCATTAATTTGCGGGTGTAGTTGTTTTGAATGGATGCTAGTGAGTCAATATCCTTCTTCTTCACAGGGTTAAATACTGCGATACCACACTAACCAAGGGTCTCACATAGTTTTTTTTAGCTCGTAGAAGTACCTGAGGGTTATTGCTTCTGAGGGCCTTGAAAAGATTATAAGTACGGTAATTAGCCTTCCTAACCAGACTTCCGTATTGGGTTCTGAAACTCAAATCATTGGATATCTGAAAAGCTAGATCTCTTACCTCAGGAACGGACGTGATAATCTGACCCGTATACGTAGAATCAATATCAGAATTACTTTTTCCAATCCGGAGTTGGTTCGATTTTTCTATGGCCAAGGGTAACTCCCATGTATCTGCCCACTTACCTATGTAATCAATCGCGGCCTGGATAGCCCTAGAATCCTCCCAGTTCTCTTTTTCTATAAATTTTGATATTATCTGCGTACATCTTACAGTTGACGCCAAAACGTGAAATGGAGTTCGGAAGTTCATAAGTATAAATCAGGAAAAATATAGGTGAGAGGACGCCTCCGGCAGGAACTCCACTTTAAGCTGAATAAACCGGAGAGTATGTACCATCAAGTTTCACCTGGTGGGTCCTATTGGATAGAAAACTTCGAGCCCAACTTATTAGTCTAGATGAACACCAATGACTGCCATTTTTTGTAGTAATTTTTGCGTTGGGACCCTATCAGTGGCTTTTGAGAAATCAAAATAAACGACATCTGTTAAGCTACTGTTCTCCAGATTACTCGTCCAATCGTTTAAAGAGCTGATGAGTGCCGTCTAAATGGATCTGCCTTTCATAAAGCCGAACTGATTCTCCGAGATGATGTTGTTATGCTCGAGATGTCTAACAAGATGTTTTCTCACTATTTTCTCAAAAGTTCGTGCGAAGATGGAGATTATAGTTACAGGTCTGTAATTCCTAGGGTCGCTAAGTGGAGGTTTTTTTTCGGAAATGAAGGTAATAAATGCATGTTTCCATCTTCCAGGAACTTCAGCTCTCATGTAGCTCAAATTGAAAATGTGTTTGAGAGGATACAAAATTAGGTTAATAATTTTCTTCATGAAAGTGAGAGGAATGAAGTCCGGCGGGAGTGAATAAGAATTGAGCCATTTCGATGAAAGTTTAAGAATGCCTTCTTTATGAAACCACAAGGAATGCTCCATTTGAGCATGGCAGGGTAGCTCGAGGTCTTCAGACAGAACTAGCTTTGTGTCGACTCCCCGAGGTACACTGAACATTTTTTAGAATTCGTTCGCCAAAAGATCAGCCTTTCCAGCGGGAGATGAAAAAACGTTTCCATTTCCGTCATTAAAGCTGGGAATAGAGTTTCTATTACCGCTATGAAAGCTGAAGTACCTATAAAACCTGTTTTTGTCATTCGAATCAAAAACCTTTCTCTCTAAGTAGAGTTGATACCTCGTAAGAGCCTTTTCAACTTTTTTGTCATGAACCTCATAACCTTCCCATGCTTCCGAATGGCCGGATGCCGAAGCTCTATTCCACAAATCAGATCTGAACTTGATCATCTTTCTCAGACGCTGCGGTAAATTAAGCTTCTTTGGCAAGACTTCACGTAATGGGACAAATAACTCAATAACATGCTCAATGACTCCAATAAAAGTTTCGTACTTCTCATCAACCGTTCCAGGGCTACCCATAATCCCGATCCAATCGACGTTACCCAAGTGCTCATGAATTTTGTCAATATCAGCTTTTTTGAAATCTCTAATCAATCGTGGTTGCTCTGGTGTAGTCTCTACGGCAAGAGTGAATGTCACTGTTGCGTGATCACTACTCCCAGTTGGGGATATGACATTGACTTCTTGTACAAAATCAGTTTTTTGCATAACACGAGATCCAGTAGTGAATCACCTCTGGTCGCTGCCGGAACTAATTGTCGAAGATCGTGAGTCTCGAAAGTGTCATAAAAATAGTTCGACAGCCTACTAACTCGTTCGCTCAAATCAGGTATATTGAAGTCCCTAAGACAATACATGGAGAATCGCAGGAACAAAAATCACTTATGGCTTTGCACGACTGGATGGATTTCTCTATAGTACAACTTGGAGCCCTGTGAATCCCTATGATACGAAAAGTGAAATTCAGGTTAATTATATCACAAACTAAATCTCATAAAAATATCACAAACTAAATCTCATAAAAATCACTCACGCTCAGAGAAACTCACGACCTGTCCGCGGCGGAAGATGAGCTCTCCGGACGGTCCTCGTCGCTTGACGGCTGATCCGCGGCACAAGTGATAGCGGGTTGGTCAAACGACTCATCCGCAGCGCTGTTGTTCTCGATGGGGGTGGTTTCGGGGCGCACCGGCAGTTAAACGACTTTTACCTCCTCATCTCACTCGTTCACATCTCTTTTTACCGCAGGCACGGCTGTAATGGCAGACATGAAAAAACATCGTAAATCGAATGATCACGTCCTAATGTGTTTATCACATGCACAGCCAGTATAAAAGCCGCCTCATCTCACTTGAGTCCTCATTCGGCATTCGAATGCCGGCCCTCGAAGGCGAATTCGAGTCACTCTACGGAGGCCAGCACATTTTTGGTCGCTGGGGGATAGGGGATCCTCACAGCTTGGGAGGGGCGGTTTTCGCCGCGGTACGCAGGGAGGGTGGTTCCTCACCGCAGACCTCGGCGGAAATATTGTTAAGGCGTGCATTTTGTGAAGTTGCGAACAAGACACGCCATTTGACGCCACATTTGCAGAAAAGGACGGTCCGCGGTGGCTCTCAGGACGATCCGCGGTGCCTGCAGGACGAACCGCGGCGCCTGCAGGAGGGTCCGCGGCGCTTTACCGGCGCTTTACCGCCTTCGGTGAAGGATCGTCCGGTCGTCGGCCGCGGACGACCCTGCAAAAGCTCCGCGGATGGGCCGTGAGTTTCTCTGAGCGGATTAACTGAAAAATTCATTCTAAGACATTGAATTTCTCATCAAAAGGATGACACCGCCTCCCTTTTTTGACTTCCTATCGCATCTTATTCCTTCGTATTGAGTACATACAACACCTAGGAGAGCATTTAACTCGTTTTTAGAGCTCAATCATGTCTCAGTAAAGAAGGTTACATCATAATTGTTTAAGCAGAGATTTGAAATGAAAGAATCGCGGTTTCTTACTAAAGATCTGGAATTCGAAATTGCGCATGAAATCTTGTAACATGATTCCTTTTGAAAGCTCAGCAGTTTCCCGAAGGATTACTGGGCTGCGAGGAAACTATGTTTGTGCTGGTGTCCTGAGATTGTGCCTGTGGTTGCGACAAGTCCTGGATTTGACTAGCGGTGACATTGCTATCAACCGTTGTCCTACGAGTCGTTAGGCGCTCGCCACTGATTCGCTCTCTCTCCTCCCTGGAGAGGGAAGGGCGTAAGTATATGCCCTTTTGAGAAGGGAAGAAACGTAAACGTGGAGCATGCTTAACCGCCTCGGCTTGGAATCTGGTTGAAGGAAGGTCTACCTTAACTAAACGAGGACGGCCTAGGGTCGGCGCGCCCATACGATACACATTTGAGGGGATACATTCCAATCCAAGATAATTAAGCAAGAAATTTACACGGGAACAGTCCTCAGAATTTTTCTCAAACGCATTAGAGCGAAGGATTTTGGAATATTCGTTAAAACAGTGGGGCGTTTTCGATCAGTGTCTTCAAAGTTTACGGAAGAAACAGTGCTGTGAGGAGAAGTTCCAATATGGACAACATCAGAAACCCTAGTGCGCTCGGAAACTGCTAGTTTTTCCTTTAAATCAAAATTTTCTTCCCTCAAACGTCCATTCTCTTTGAACAATTCCTCGTTTCGCTTTGCCATCAGTTTGACCTCCTCTTTGGTGTCGAGTAACAGCTCAGTTACCAACTTCATATGCGCAGGCACCTTGCCATGGTCCGCTAGGTCTTGCAAACGGCTAACAGCATCTGCCTGACTGCTCGTGCTGCTGATTCGACAGCCTCTCGTCTTCTTTCCTGTAACACTGGAGCCAGCAACAGGGGACACAGCCATTTGATCACTAATCGTTGCCGACTCTAAGACAGCAAGAGATATCGGCAAGACAAATACCTTTCAAAGTGGCAAATTTGCTGCTGATGGATTTGCCCCCTTGCTACTACAGACGACGTGTTAGTCCTTGAATGCAGTCAGAACAGCTTTTCGCATCGTACGTGAAGATTAGCGGAATAGTGGACAGAGGACGGAAGACACAGCCGCTCGCCGTTAAAGTCAGGCGCGGTTCTATATGACGCAAATACTGTCCAATCGCTCACAACGTCGGGTGGTAGAACAAATCCGCCCTCAGATTGTCGCCGTCCTTCGAGCTCGTTTGACCCGTGTGATGGGTGTAAGAGGGCCGCAATGCCGGACTCACTAACAGTTGTCATGGCGCAGTGGCAACGCTAGAGTCTTTTGCACGGTGAGCGCTAGTTCAAATCCAAGGCTGAACGTTGTTTTTAAGGCAAGCGTGTCGGAGCATCACATTCTTCTGCCCATAATGTCACCCTCATAGCGATGCAGAAGACTTTGATGCTGAGACATGCTTGCCTACAGAACAACATCTAATCTTGGATTCGAACCAACACCCATCGCGCAAGAGACTCAAGCGTTGCCACTGTGCCATCACAGCGTTTGCCGTGCCAGGCATTGCGACCATTCTTATACCCACAACCTCAGTCAAACGAGCTCAAAGAAGGGCGACACGACAACCTGAGGGCGGATTTGGTCTACCACCCAACGACGTTGTGAGCGCCTCGACAGTGTTCGTTCCATGTGGGTCGGATGGTCAAAAAATTGTTTCCTGGGTTGCCTAGATGCGATAAGCAGACTCCAATAACCCATAGGCGATCCATCAACGTTGCGCGTACTTTCCAATGTGAGTGGGCAGAGATTCACGAACTTATCCAATCAAAGAGAATGCATAGATCGAAGTGGGGAAAATGCATGCCTTGAGCATTCCGCCCTGCGAGGGTTCTCTTTCACGAACATTTTTCACTCATACACGAGGAATCGCTTGAACTCAAAATCCGTATCGATATTGATTTGCATCAGTGATTGTATTGCGTTGAGTAATCATCTCCTCATCTGTTCGAAAATTGTGGTCATGAACTGATCAGGCAGGCATGATAGCAAAATCTGCCTTGTTCTGACCTGTAGTCGATGGAATTTTGAGAAGGGAATAAAACTTTAAATTCAGTACGTCTATTTGGCAAGGAATTATGGCAATGTGACGCTTTGTGAGCAAAAAGCGCCGCAAAACGTCGCTTTTGCAAAAAAGTCGCTCGGTACCGTGCCCTCAGAACGCGGTCGAAGCCTCCCATCACCTCACTATAAAACATCTTCACGGAGCTCATTGAATGGGTAATCAATGCAAAAATTTCGGGCAGTGTCGGAATCCGCTCCGAGAAATCCCATAAATTTCAACAAAATGCGTGTAGTGCTGTATAAATATTACTTTTTTAAAATGTATTTCACCAAAATGGACCTCAAAAAGGTGGCGACGGCTGGCATCACCTGCGTTTTAGACAGTCTTGCTATGATGGTGACCGAAATCTACTCGGGGGTAGAATTTCGGAGATGGCGATCCCACTGTCTCACCCCCTCCTCCCACTTACTATTTTGCCATCCTCTCGCGCAAAAAACGAGATAGAGCTCTCGTCACCATCATGGGGATGACAGGACAATCCTGAAATAGCAAATATTTCTCCCCATGAGATCGACATAATGTTGACCTCTCGCGTAATTTTTGAATTTTTGAGCGTTTTGCAGCTTAAAGGCAGTGTTCACGATGGAAAACGTTATCGAAAAAATTACAAAAATCAGCTTAGGAAAAGAATTTTGCAACAGCTCAAAAACTATGAAGGTAGCGCGGTGAAAAACGGGCTAGAATTAGAGTTATCAAGACCCTAAATTTCCAGTTCGTGCTCACGTGCACAGAAAGATCACAGTCTCATGCCAAGCATTCAAAAATCATCGACACTCAGAGGAAGAAATAAATGCAAATTTACCTAATAAAACAGTTGAACAATGAAAGCAAGCACTTTAACCAATGTTTTTGACTAGATGTGTACATAAATCCGAAAGTTCATTGATTGAAATTCAATTTCAAGCCAGCTGATGTTCTCGATATTACAGATCATCGATGCCGATGATGTGGGGTGGACTCGTCCACCATCAAAGGAGAAGGAAGTTCAGGCTTCGAATTTGGCCTAGAACAGCTATTTTTCGCGATTTTTTCTTAGAGGTTCTACTATTCTATACCCAGAAAAGGGTTTAGAGAAGAAAAGAACACGAGCATATTTTAGCGCGACCACTGCCTTCAAAGAGCAATTTTGCAAATTTGTGCCAAAAACTTGAGGTGCCACTTAAATGGCATCCTAAGCTCATCATTATGCAGAGCTCTCGCTTGGTTTGCTACCACTCCGGGAATAGTGAGTGGATCTGCAGCCAATGAACACAGGTCGTCGGAGGTAAGTACTGAACTTGTCAGAATTCCTACTCATGACACGTCATCAATCGATAATCAATATTATCGATTTTCGCGCTTTCTGCACAAATTGCGGCGAGGAGTGGTGATTGTTGATCGGGTTGGTTTTCCTGGTTGAGAAATTTTGCTCATCAGTCCCTCATCAGTCATAAATACGAATCAATAATATTGATTTTTAGCCTGTTGCACAAAGTCCGCAATGATTTTTGACTGTTGATGGCTCTAAGTTACTTGTATGGGGAATTCTTCTCATCATGCATAACGAATATTATGATCAATCATTATTATCGAATTTTTACATGTTGCACAAAATGCGGCAAAGTGTGGTATATTTATGGTTGTGGGCAACAAGTTTCAAAAATTGTACTCACACGACAATATCGTCTGTTAGATTTTTCACCTTTCCAAAATGGTAATCGTGGAGCGATTTGATCTCAGAAAGGGAACCTTCCGAAAAAGTATGTGAGATTTCTGAGAAATTCGCTTCTTGGCAAAAGTAACGATTTGACAGTGCCGTGTAAAAGTTAAAAAAAAGCTTCAAAAATATCTTGAAATGTTTAAAAAAATGATTTGGCGTAAATCAGTCTGGAGTAATAAAAAAGCTTGGAAATGAAGTGAAATAACCTGAAATAAGATTTGGTGGTCGATCATTTCACAAGCTTCTCCATTCAACTTATTAAAACGAATTCAAGCACGATATGGAATGGAGCTTTGCGTTCACCTACCTTGACCTATGCTGAATCCCTCATTGAAGGTTTCAAAAAATGGCTAAAGGCAGCGTTCACGATGATGATACTCGTTGACTTTCCACAGTGAAATGATAGGCGAGAAGGATCTCAGGCTCCCAGTGTCGAAAGAAGGGTAGAAAACGAGCCAGGAGCGGCAAAATAACGGCTGCAAACAAGCGTTTTGGTGCCCCAGACACGCCTGGTGCCCCAGATCCACCTCTCGGAATGAACAAATGAGGACTCAGATAAAAAAAAACAATTCAAGGAAGTGCTGATAAGTGAGCTGATCGCTTTATTGCACTGATGGGTATCATCCTTCTAGCGGTCAATTCCTCCACGCTCAAAAATCAACGTAAACAAGAGAGGGCCTGTTTTTGCTAAAAAACGCGTCTTTCGTGTCCTTTCTAAGCATGCCTTGCTATATAGGGCACCAGACCTTCCGTTAACTGTGGAGATATCGGAAATGAAATTTATCGTGAACACTGCCTTTAATGTTTCCGTTGCGCGCTGGATTTCCTTTTGATAAGTCTGAAGGAGAAGCTTATGAAAGATCGACCACCAAATCGCATTTTTGGTTATTTCACTTCATTTCCTAGCTTTTTTATTACACCAGACCAATTTACGCCAAATCATGTTTTAAATCAGTGTTTGATAACGTTACGTGATATCGGAAGGAATTTCCATTTTCATAAATGAACCTGACCCCCAACTAGGTTAGCTCAAAAAACGATCGTGCTTTGGTATAAAGGAGAGGTTCGCAGTTATTTCTCGAGGGCGCTTTCTACCAAACTATCACAGTAGTCCTTACCTGGTTATCAGTTCAAAAGGTCATCAAATTTCCAGCAATGTATTCCACTGGTTTTGTAACACTTTCGCACCGGGACCCCTATTCATGAACAACTGACCAATGGATTAGAGGCAGTGTTCACGATCATGAAAAACCTAAAGATAAAATCTTACTGGGAATTTCCGCACTTCATGTGCTTTCTTTCCCACCCCGCCCTCAAGGTCACTCATGGACAGCGGCGTTATCGTTCATGGATACGGCCACTGAGTGTCTATTATGTCACATTGCTACAATATTTCGAAGTAGTCATCAAAGTAGACTGCTTCGAAAAAAATGATGAAAACCTGCTTCATTGACGTGCCAAACTAGTGGTAATTTGATGACCGCTTGAAATCATGATCGAATGCAGCCCCTTTGACCATCCATGTTCAACAAAAGAGCATCCATAATTATGCGCGATCACCTACCTTATAGCTCAGAGGTAGGTTACTTAGGTTAGTCATCCAATGACGGGACGCGCCTTCCTTTATCAGCAAAGGCGTCCTAGGATTTGTGAAGCAAACAATGCCATCGTCCGGCATGATCGGTAAAATGCTCGAGAAACATTCATCATCCTATTTATACCTCTACTTTATCATGAAGTTTTCAACTGATTGCCATTATGATTCAATTTTTAAACTCTAGTCATTCGATTGTTTAGTTTATCTGAAAATCAGCTTTGGTACTCTTTCGGAGTAGAAGACCCACTCTGGTAAAAAAGTTTTGCATGCAGCTATTGTACCATTTCGTCATGTTTTTGCTTCTAAGCATGTAGAAGCGTAGAACAACATGTAAAAATCATGCAACTAACATATATAAAACACCACGGAAATTCAACTCTTTCAGGTGGGTCGTCTACTACGAAAGAGTACCCAGCTTTGAGGGTACTCCATGACGGGGGTCCGATTATCGCTGCGCGCTGTGAAAGCTCGAGCAATGGCTAAAAAAAGTGGACGACGTGCACATTTTGTGGCTCAGAGGACCACGGAAATGGCTGAAACAGCTTGGAGAGAACCGTGTTTTTTCCTGTGGTTTAGCACGTTTCCCGGGACAACCTGTGGCCTGCGCTCCGATTTAGCAAGAAATCTCGGAATTGAAAATCTTCCTGGACCCTGCCTTCGAACAATCTTATTTCGCAGCAGTTTTGGGCATAAAACCACGTATAATAATTGGATATCAGGATCTTAAAGCGCACCCAAATTTTCATGGACGCAGCTTTAAAGGCAGTGTTCACGCTGATTTTCGTTCCCGAGTTTTCCACTCAAAACAATGCGTTGGCAACCAAGTGTCACCAAAATCACGAGGAGACGACGAGAAACGCACTTAAATGTCTCATTTCAGTGACACCATTCTCTGGCCTGGACTAGTTGTCCGATTGTATGGACATGTTCATGGTGGTTGTCACTAGTGAAAAAAATGGGGCTTATCGAAAATGGAAGAATATTCTAAGCTAAACAGTGTTAGTGAGGGTCTGAAGGAAAGACCGGAGCAGCACAGATTAGAGAATTGCAGAAGATGTTCCTACTAAAGATTTCATTGTCACAACGAACAGTTCCTGAGAAAGTAAAGACGCGTGGTGAGAGTAAAGGACTTCGTGCCCTTCCCATCCGTGTTTCTCGGTTCCTTCGTCATTTTGGTTCTACCTGGGGGCCAAACAATCGATTCAGCGACTAACCTCAAAATCGAAGATTATCGTGAACACTGCCTTTAAGCCGAACAGCACTACATAGGTTGGGGTGCATTTAAAAACTGATAGCTGTGAAATATTTACAAGTTTTTAACGAAATTTGAATTCGGGAGTTTCGCGTTGCTACAACGTGCGGAAAACCTAGTCACGGACCCAAGTAATCAATTTCATTTTTTTAACCGGTTAGAAACGGTCTTCGAAGACCCATTTTTAGGTGTGATACAATCAATTTTATCACACCTAGACCCATACAAATTAGGTGTGATACAATCGATTGTACCACACCCACTGTGCTTCTCTGGACCTAATTCCGGTCTGCAATTGCGTCTCGACACGCTTTGCGTCCGCATGCGCTCGAGTCAATCGAGTTTCCAGCGCCAAAGCCGACTCGACATGGCCTTTTTTATTTAGTTTCTAGTTTCCAAAACCCATCTAGAGTCAAAAGATCGGCGGCTGCGGTGCTGGAAACTCCTCCGGCTCAAAAGCGCGCGCCCGCAAAGCGTGTCTAGACGCAATTGCGGACCGGAATTTGGCCCAGAGAAGCACAGTAAATCCATACAAGTTGGGTGTGATACAATCGATTGTATCACACCTAAAAATGGGTCTTCAAAGACCGTTTTTAACCGAGTAAAAATGAAATCATATACTTGAGTCCGTGGCTAGGTTTTCCGCACGTTGTAGCAACGCGAAACTTCCTTATTCAAACTTCGTTAAATACTTGTAAATGTTTCACAGCTATCGATTTTTTTCATGGACCCCATCCCTTTTAGCGCTGTTCGGCTTAGAGCTGCGTCCATGAAATTTTGGGTGCGTTTTCACATCCGGATAGCCAATTATTGAATGAGGTTTTCATGCCTGAAACCGCACCTATGTGCCCTCAAAGTCTGCAGCGTTTTTATAACTGATATTCCTCAGAAGAGGCTAATTCGGTTTTTAGTGAGACGACGTGTTAACCCTGTCTTATTCATTAATTCGAGCTGGGGTGCGTTCCAAGAAGATTTCCACGGGAGGAAAAATGGGTCTGACAATAAATAACGAATGATGAGCTAAAAGATAAGTTCATTTCAGGCGGTCTCTGAACTTACCGTTGGTCGGTATCACTATCAAATACGATTTCTTCCCATGGAAACCTTCTTGAAACGGACCAATGAAAGGTTGGAAGCTCGAGGTGAAAGTGTATTCATAAACCACTCGCTCCCACTGTCTGAGTTCAAGTAAGCCTAGATACTGCTCGCGAATATTTACCAAAACATTTATCCAGGCTCTCATTTGTGAAATTGAGGTGTGGTTCAATTGTTAGATGGGTGGAGAGAAGGACGCCTACGAGTTCGCTGGAGCGCTTGATGGAGCAGGGGCACCACAGCCCCCGCCGGTACCACCAGGAGCAGCACCGGCAGCAAAAGCTGCGACACCAGTGGCGCCAAAAACCGCGGCGACAGCCCCGGCAGCCACCACACCAGCTGTACGTTTATTTTGTTTTGAAATTTCCTGAGAAATATCATATGTTGACATTTTCAGACGCAACCGAACAAATCTACTGTGGTAAACATACTTTAATGTGCAGGAGACATCAAATACCGCGCAGTGCATCATTGCGACGAAGGCACGAAATGACGATATCTCTATATCTGCATTGTTTATACCAACAAACTCAAATTCTCAGTACAGCAGGCTGCAAATCATTTTATGACTCAAGTGGCAAAATGCGCGGCTCGGTATTTATCGTCTAGTTCATTCCGCTGTCTACTGTTTATATTTTACTGATACAAACCTTGCAGCAGCAGAAGAAGAATAATCCCAAAAAGAAGCCAGCAAAGAAGAAGGATCTGGGAAAAAGGGAAATAATGAGGGAAGGAGACACGGTGCAAAGCGAAACACATATGTAAGTATCATTAAGAAGGATGCCTCGGATTGATTGAGAAACCTTGCAGACGAAAATTGAGAGGAAAATCCACAAACTCGCGCATTGAAAAAAATCTGTAATTTATAATTGTTTTTTTCAAAAACAGAGTAGTCGTCGGTGCAAAACTAGTTGAGGGGGGAGCACTCGAGAAAATGAAATGACTAATCAATGAAAATGAAAATTTATGCTGATATCATAAGCCTGATAGCGTCTCATAGAAAATCACTGCCCGTCCGTGACGGCAGATGAGCTCTACGGACGGTCCGCGGAGCTTGACGGCTGATCCGCGGCACAACTGATAGCGGGTTGGTCAAACGGCTCATCCTCGGAGCTGTTGTTCTTGATGGGGGTGGTTCCTGGGCGCACCGGCAGTTAAACGACTCCACCTCCTCATCTCACTCACTCACATCTCACTTGACCGCAGGCACGGCTGCAGTGGTAGACATGAAAAAAACATGGTAAGGCGAATGATCACTCCCCAGTGGGTTGATCTTATGCACGGCCGGTATAAAAGGTGCCTCATCATAAGAACGTAAAGGCCAACTGAACATTGGTCTGTTAATTTCTAATTTTAAATCCGATTTTATTAAATCCTGACCACCAGTGGTGCGGTTTTTCTGATTCCTAGTCCAGGCAGATCTTCAACTGCTGACCCTTGAGGAAGGGCGGTATGTGAATGAAGACAAACCGCTCTCCTTCTCTTTCATACCCTATCCTTTATCAATTGGTTATCGTCATCGTCCTCTCCGCAGACCTCGGCGAAAGCTAAGCCCTTGTCCGGACCGGGGCGGGGCTTTCTCTGCCCTGGATCACTCACGCTCTCAGGACGATCCGCGGCTCCTGCAGGACGTTCCGCGCGGCGCTAGCAGGTTGGTCCGCGGCGCATTACCGGCGCTTTACCAGCTTCGATGAAGGATCGTCCGGTCGTCGGCCTCGGACGATCCTGCAAAAGCGCCGCTGATCGCCCTTGGATTTCTCTGAGGTTATCAGTCATTCTTATCATGGGAGCTTCAAAGAAATACTTCGATTTCTAGAAGCGATATCATTCATTCTTCAACTGAATTCTGAGTGGCCCCCGTACGGCTAGTTTTGCTCCCACATATCAACGACATCATAAGCAATTTACTGGACGGGGCACTCCCCTACAATGCGCGTCGATGACGTCATAGAAGCCAATATGCAACATTCCGATAGCAAAACCCATGCTATACGCTTGGCAGCTCAGTGGACAGAAGGTTTATCTGAAACACACTTCGATGGAGTTTCATCAGGCCCGCTTTTATCCCTTCATATAATGACAGAATTATAAAACTCAAACCGCAGATTTGATCCACCGTAACCCGATGGACGTGATAAGAGTAAAGCAACACATCTGCATCCCATTTACAACCGTGATAAAATCTGGGTTGGTGGATTATCTTGCTCCTTGGAAGCAATTCACTCTGATACTTGTGGAACAAGGGTCTTCGTGACAGTTTGGTGAGTGTTGTCGAGAGCAACAGTTGGGCAGCACTGAAGCGCAGGAGTTTGGAGCGAAAACGGAAGCAGCTGGGGAAACAGTTGGAGTGGGAAAGCTCCGTTAAAAAGCAGCGTGTTGGTGCAACTAGTGGGACACAAGGACTTAACGTGCTACCCTATGCAGCAGTAGGGGAAACCTGCAAGTCTTCCAACTTGAAGAGACCAACTTGCTGCGAAGGTCCTTAGTGTCGCGTTTCAAACGCACGGTCATACGAAACCTTAATCTATGAGTGCCGGAATGAATCCCTTGCAGGGAGCATGATATCATTCCACCGACCTACGTTTCATCATGGCGATAAATGGATGGAGTTGCTTTCAATACTCTTATCATGACGATTGGGTTACTGTGGATAGAATCTGCTGTTTGAATTTTATAATTCTGTCATATAATGGAGGAGACCGGACATATTGCCATTAGATAGTGATAGTAGTATACGCGAGTAAACACGTCAGTCCACGTCTGTTGATGGGTACTTCATGTAAGTTTTCCATTTCACGTACTTTGTGGCAATCGGTCCGGTCCGGAATTTCGTGTTTACTTTTTCATTATAATCACGTGCGTATTTTAAGAGCACGCCCATGCCGATCATTTTCCCGCAGGGCTACCGTAATCATTCGTGAACAAAACATGATAACGAACGATAACACACGCTCATAACATGCGGGGTATAAAAGGGCAGAGGAGCGGAATGCATTCATTCACAGACCGCTCTCTTCGAGAAGCTACTGGGAAGTGGTTGAGGAGGTCGAAATTGTGCAAACATGTTTGTTGGCTATTACGATGTGCTCATATCGAAGCTGACACTTCGAAAATTTTTAGACGGTTACGGTAGCCCCGCGGAAAAAAAAATGATCGGCATGAGCGTGCTTGTCGCTATTTTCCGCTGTAGGGTCGGTCAGTGAACACAGGGAGACACTATCCTCAGGTAGGCACTATCCTAGACGGACGGATAGTGCCTAAAAGGGCTTATCAGTTGCCCTCAAATTACAGTTGTTTGTTCTGCAAGCGACAGCGGCTGAGCATTTAATTTCACGGCAAAGATTACGGTTTCTACTCTCCGCTAGCACACTAAAATCGTTCTTGTGGGGGGGGCGCACAGGATTCAGGACAGAAATGAACTGAACCACCGTTTGCAAGCGCTATCAATCTAGTTAAGTGCGCCAGAATGGGGCTACCGTAATCTCACTCGAGTTGGCTCTGAATTTTTCCAAGTTCTGACTCCAGTTTCGCTACATCTTTACACAGGTGGTGCTGTTTTCCTGCTTTGTAGTCCAGGCGAGTCCTCTACTGCTGACCCGTGGAGAAGGACGGTGTGTGAATGAAGACACTCAGCTCTCCACTTCTTTTATACCCTACCCTTTATCAATTGGGTATCATCAATTTTGTTTACGAAAGCCAAATAACATCATTCCCAAGATTACAGTAGCCCCGTTCTGGCGCATTTAAAGGCAGTGTCCACGATAAAAACCATGTCTGATTTTTTGGTCGAGATCGGCAGCTGTGGGGCCTAGCGCAACCCTAACGTTGAAAAAACTAAAGCGCCTCTCACAGTCTGCCGGACGACACCGTCCTGTACATTACAAGATAGAACTGCGGCGTCGGTGAGGCCCGCAGTGCGGTGTCGGCCGACCGACGTCGCAGTGCGGTGAAATCATTGACACGACGTCGGAGCAAGTTATGACGGGTCAAAACGTGTTGGTTTCGCCTTATATTTTGTACTGATGATTCGGAACTGACGGTTGTTCACTGCAGCTTCCCTCGCACTGTGGCACTCTTATAACGTCCCGGACGTCGTCGTCCGGCAGACTGTGAAAAGCGCTTAAGAAAAATGAGCTCGGAACGGCCTCCTACGACCCCAAAGTTGGACTCCCGTCAGCTCGTTACACCCAGATGCACTTTCCACGCCCACCGACTTGAACAAAAGAATGCTCGAGATTGTGAGATGAGCGATGGTTTCAGATCAATAGCCCCGTTCTTCTCTTCATTCTCAACTTCTCTCTTTACTCAGGTCAGCTCGCATACATCGGCTGCAAAAGACGGAAGTTACAAGCCTCGGACAACTCATCCACCATGTTTCCTTAGCTCAATCTTTGAGGGACCATACCTCCGTTCCCATAAGGTCTTGTACGATTCCAAAAACACCATTGGAATCAGCATGAGACCGTCTTCAAGATAGGAGGAAAAGCAGAAAAACGATTCTTATCGTGAACACTGCATTTAATTATCGTTGTTGTTTACCGGCGAGAGGAAGCTTTTCCTGGACCTTTTCCTACGTTGTGGACACAACTTTCTAGCCAGCTAAACTTTTTGCCCACTTTCGAACCTCATCAGCCCCATCTAGCAGCTTCTCGAACAGGTAGGTTGATAACCCACCATCAATGACAAGATAGCCACTGAGTTGTAATAGTGTTATCCACAAAGTTTTCATCAGATTTTTAGACGTCATATGTAATAGACGATTATAAATTACCCTCACCAGCAGACACCCACAGTTGTGGAGTTGGGAGTATAATACGTTCATCGTATCATGACCGGTTATAACCTGCTGGAAGCATGGAGTACATTCATTTCAATACACCTACACTCCATTAAAACTTCTGCGAGAGCAGCGGTTGCCGCTTGACCACGTCGGCCACAGCAGGTCACCAGAAACACCGGATATTTTTTTGCAGCCTCCATCGTCCATGTTTTTCATACGTATCGACCGGGTGGCCACAGCCGGTCACGGCTGTTTTTTCGACCAGCTATGGCCGGGATCTAATTTACTACCTGTAAGTGCATAAGATACAAGATGTGATGCAACACTGTCACTTCACCCAAGTGGCTGTCGAATAGAGCACTGTGAAAAAGATTGCATACTGCTCCCTAGCCCTTTTATATCCCCTAGCTCATGAGCCTGTGCTATCGTTTATCATCATGATACGAATGCCGCGACGTTCCACTTGCCGGTAGCAGAATTAGGGGGAGATTGTAGTAAACTGTGCTTCACTGGGCCAAATTCCGGTTCGCAATTGCGTCCGAACACGCTTTTCGGCCGTGCGCTTTTGATCCGGAAGAGTTTCCAGCACCGCAGCCGCCGATCTGTTGACTCTACTCAGCTACTCAAGGCGACGGCCGGCGGGCCTCTATGCTGAGAACGACGGCCGGCGCCCCACATTCCGAGGGTGCCGGCCAGCGGCGAACCATGCTGCATACGACGCACACGCAGCGCGAATATTAGCTCGCCCGCGAGCCACAAAACACGCAACGCCAACTTCAATTCGGTTTCAGTTTGAAAGACAATTGATACAATTGATAATGGTCACGAATGATCACGTCGCAACGTGCTTATCACGAGCACAGCCGGTATAAAAGGCGCCTCATCTCACTAGAGTACTCATTCGCTATCCAATGCCGGCACTGGAGGGTGACTTCGAGTCATTTTTCGGAGGCCAGCATATTTTTGACCGCTGAGGGGTTGGTGGGATCCCCACGGCTTGGGGGGGGGCGGTTTTAGCCGCGGTCCGCGGTGAGGGTGTTTCCTCACCGCTGACCGCGGCGAAGATCGCGGCCAGCTGGCAAAGGTCCGCAGGCCATAACCCCAGTACCTCAGTAGCTTGTTATACAGTTGTTCTTACAGTACGGCAATAGTTGTTGGCAAGCTGGTAAGCCTCAAGTTGTTTTCAACATACAAACAACTATACCGTGGTTAGTTACGGCGACAAGCAGAAAGTTGTTTCTAAAGTTGAAATCAAGTAAACGAAAATGTTCTGAGAAATAGGGCTTAACCAGCTCCTCCTTGAGAGGAAGCTGGCCATAAAACGTCAGTCTTCGATATATGTAGACAAGGGCTTTATCCCAGACGGGGGGCCCACCCAAGATTTACTCATAGAAATTAACAAAAAACCTTAGAAAAAATGCTTGATATTGCTGTCCAGCATTGTTGCTATTGAAATTCTATTGAAATACTTCGATTGGTAGCGCTACCGATCGTTGGATCAATTGATTTCTGACTTGAATCCTGAGTGCCCCCCCATCTAGGATAGTGCCGACAAGTTTATAATTTGCATCAGCACGAAATTCTCACGAAAGTGTAGTAAAGTGGAGTCCACCAAGAGTGTCTCATTCACTTATCAATTAGTTGCGGTCGATTGGAGATCGATGAACATGAAACTCGTTGGAGCACAACCGCTCTCGCTCAATCGGTATCTAGGGTGCTGGTATGGGATTCATGCACATTGATCCCCAGCCAACCGCTTCTTATTGATAAATAAATGAGACACTCCTGGTGGACTCCACTATAGTTTTTTCTTGCCAGAGTTTTCCATGTTCAGGCCCCGATATCGTAATATCTTTATCACCGGTTAGGCTGTTTCCCTAATCCCTAGTCTGCTCAGCTTTAGCCCTTACCTCTGTAGAAATATGGTGTGAATGAAAACACACCGCTTTTCATTACCTTTAGGCCCCGGTCATAGTTGGATGAGCCGACGTCTCCAGTCCGGTCGATACACACAGAATGCATTGGAAATGGGATGCAAAAATCACTCGGTGTATCCCCCCCGCACCCCCCAACACCCCCCAACACCCACCCGGTCAATACGTATGATTGGAATGATGGAGTGAGGTTGAGAAAATCACTCGGTGTATTCCTCCAACACCCCCGCACCCCCAACACCCCCAACAACCATTCGTTCGATACGTATGTTTAAAATGATTGAGTGAGGTTGAGAAAATCACTCGATGTATTCGACGCGGTCGATATCCATGCAATACGTGGATGACGGCGGATGAGAAAATCTCCGGGTGGGTGGGTCGATGATAAAACATTGCGTATCCCTAGAAACCTAACCTTACTGCTACCTCCGTTACTTCACCATACTCTCCTTCACTATTTCTCTGAACAGGTGCAATCCTGTTGGCCACGTAATCATCGCCATATCTAGTTGGATACGACGAGTGATTTTCTCAACCTCACTCCATCATTTTAAACATACATATCGACCGGGTGGGTGTTGGGGGGTGTTGGAGGGAGTCGGTGGGTTACAGATGCAAATAGCACCAACTCTGACCGGGGCCTTATACCCTACCATTGATAATTTGGTTATCATCAATATTGTTCACCGTGAGAATTTTGTGCTGATGGCAATTAATAATCGTCTCATATGTAGATAGGATATTTCAAATTTATGAGTGCACACTGAGTGTGCTCGCCCCCGACTAGTTTTAAACCGGCTCACTTTCTTAGCGGTGACAAAATCACGCCCATGACGATGGGGCCACCGTAACCATTCTTGAACAAAAGATAAAGAACGATCACACATCGCTCTCTACGAGAAGCCACTGGGAAGTGGCTGAGGAGGTCGAAATTCTGCAAACATGTTTGTTGGCTATTACGATGTGCTCATATCGAAGCTGACACTTGGAAAATTTTTAATGGGGGGTTACTGTAGCCCTTCGTCCACTGATCGGCTTGAGCGTGCTTGTAGCGGTGACAGAAAAATGATATTGTGAGTTTTTTTCCAGATGGCGAGTTGTGAAGCTACTCGGATCTGGTGGATTCGGAGACGTTTACAAGGTCGTAAAACACAATGAAGCTGACAAATCAGTATGTTCTACCCTCAGTTGCATGTGAAGCACACCACTGAGGAAGAGGCGATTGTTTTAGGAGTCTGCCATGAAAACAGAAATGGTTGTCGGTGACCGACGAATGTTACGGTTGAAGATCGAGGTATTAGTGTTAATGAAATGTCACGAGCAGACAGATCCGCAATCGAAACAACACTTTGTACCCTTCGTTGACAGGGGGAAAACAGCGAAATTCAAGGTCTTTCTAGCAGATTTATGGACTACATTTGTGTATGTCGCTGGCACGTTTTTTGTTCAGTTTCTCGTTATGGGCCTTGTTGGCAAGTCATTAGAGGACATACGCAGAGACATCCTAGGGCACAACTATAGTAGGTCGACTGCGATACAATGTGCCATACAAACGCTAATCGCTGTAAGAGATCTACACGGCATCGGATATCTGCACAGGAAAGTTCAAGTGTCTGTTCGGGTCGTGACCTACCACGATCATGACTTCAAGCGTATAGCAAAGTTCAACCACATTTAATCCGCTTTTAACACAACATGGAATCCATACTTCGTCGGGCTTCCCCTACCAGTAACTATCTAAGGATCTTGACTTGCACAAAACGCGGTCCGCCACCGGCCCCCTATGTACCGTAGTGCACATTAATGAACGCGTTCTGGGCCGACCCCGGTGGGCATGCGAATCAATACGCCAGTGCCGCGACGGTGCAGCGGCAGTTTGGATGGTTGAGTGGCCGCGGCACTGGCGTATTGATTCCCATGCCCACCGGGGTCGGCCCAGAGCGAGTCCATGGACGTGCAATCGGGACAAAGAGGGCCGGTGGCGGACCGCGTTTTGTGCAATTCGAGATAAATGGAGTTAACGTCCAAACGTGCAGTCTAGTAATGAAGTGCAAACGCCAGTTGTTTTTATGCAGTGGCACTCTGCTATACGCCTGAAATTACAATCGAGTGTGACCCGATACGCTCAGAGATTTCAATCACTGAATGTTTCAGAGATATAAAACCACAGAACTATGCCGTTGGACTCGGAGAACTGCAAAGCACTGTGTACATGTTGGATTTCGGAATTGCACGAAAATATACCGTCGGGGAGACGAAGGAGTTGAAGTATGTTCAAGAAAGGTCAAGAGGTCACAGGCATGACCAAGTAAGATTTTGCATTCAGGTTGCCGAGAGCTAAGGTAAGCTTTCTTGGTACGGTACGGTTCGCTTCGCGAGCATGTCACAAGGGAGTTGAGCAGGGCCGGAAAGATGACCTGGAGTCGTGGCTGTATATGGTATGACTTTATGACCGTTTTCTGTCAAAGAAGAGCATAAGGAGCATTTGAGTGTGAACGAAATGTTTTCTGTTTACTTAGGTCTTTGAGCTGTTCGACGACGGCAACGGTTTGCCATGGAAAAGGGTCGATCGCACGAAGGTTGTCCCACTGAAGGATAAATTTTTCAAAAACCAAAGTAGGTGATGAAAACTATTGAACATTCAACAAAAGGATTCTGCAGTGCATTTTATTTTAGTTACAAAATGCTACAAAGTCGTTCCTGCAGACTTTAAACGTATTGTTGAATATCTGGATGGGATGAAATTCGAAGATGAACCAGACTATGTGTACGTACAATTGCCCTAAGTCGCCAGTAAGGCCGGGGTCTACTTCTAGCGACGAGCGACACGACGCAGTGTTTACCATGACTATCGACTAAAAATCGATATACCTGAAGTGCACTGTCGCTGTGGCTGGTCGCGGGAAGTATGATCCTAGCCGAAATCTGGAACCAGTTTGCCGGCTGCTGGCGCCCCGCAGAGTCACGGCGGGGTTGATCCCGTAGGGCATATTCGAGTTGTATGCAGCAGAGCGCCATTATCGCTGAGAGCGGCCAACCAACTCTGTACTGTCGATTCGATTCGATATTGTCGATTCACCAATTTCTAGGAAGCTTATGCTCCCCTGAAGATGAATGTATGTATGTACGTAGGCAAGTAGAGATTACCAATCAGTGTATTAGTGTGAAGAAGGTTACAGACACTCTACATTGCTGGCAAGAGTGCTCCGCGACGAAAGAAGAATGTATCGATGCAAATAGTATTTTCCACGGGGTCGACCCGAAGTGATCACGCGGGAAGCCAGCAGACTGTTTCTTGCGCTCGTCTGCTCCGCTCATGCGCTACATCGCAGCTATCCAAAACCGATTTCAGCACGAATTTCAAACGCAGTGCTCATGGATTTCGGAAATCGTTTTCTTCGTGAATTGAAGATTTTGAGCGGGTTTCTAGCTTTCTGGCTACTATATTGAGATATCAACGCGAAAACATAAGAACCTGAGACATGGTATCCGGCGCGTACAATGCCTCGTCCCAGACTACACTTTTTCGTGTACTCGGACGCAGTGTGGATAGAGGGTTCGGCGTGAGGTGTGATGTATCACAGAGGGGGGGTCGCACCCTTCGACATCCGGTGGGATGGGGGGTCGGACCATCGGCCAACCTAGAACCAAGATGGACTTCTATCAGGGCGGGGGGGGGGGGTTGAGAGACATACCGTTAGTATAAAAAATGACGGCAAAATGAGATCACAATAAGAGGTCAAAATAAAACTGGAGATCATACTGAGAGAGCGAAATGAGACAGATCAAAAAAGAAACTGAATAGTGAGAAACAACTGCGAAAAAACAAATGAGGCAAGATATGAAATGGAGATGTGAGATAAAGCAGGAACACAAGAAGAGCCTACAATTCACTGGTGATGAAGCATGCAAAACAATAGACGACAGGTCACCAAGGCGCTCCTGGATATGTCAGCAGCGGTGGTGTTGAGTACTCGCTGCCATCGAGGTCACTACAAGCGGACTATCCTGTCAACGAAATGACACAGATGTCCTGGAATTTCGTATTCGAAGATTGTTATTTTTAGGCGATTTAGGATTCAAAGGTTCGATCCCGCTAAAGGTCAAAGTTTTTGCAATTCTGAGAAATAATGGATAACTGACTGTTTGAGAAGAGCATTGCTGACTGTTATATCTCTTGCACTTTACTCCACGAAACTGACTCGTGTCTGGGATGCGATATCGCTTGAAGCAGAGGATTTTCATGCCCTGAGGGCACATAGGTGCGATTTCGGGCAAGAAAACCACGCACAGTAACTGGCTATCTGGATTTGAAAACGCACTCAAATTTTCATGGCCATAGCTCTGAGCCAAACAGCGCTACATAGGGTGGGCGGAGCCTGCTTTCATGCCCTGAGGGCACATAGGTGCGGTTTCGGACAAGAAAACCACGCACAGTAATTGGCTATCCGGATTTGAAAACGCACCCAGAATTTCATGGCCACAGCTTTGAGCCGAACAGCGCTAAATAGGAAGGAGTCAATGAAAAAATCGATAGCTGTGAAATATTTACAAGTATTTAAAGGCAGCATACACGCTCGTAAGCATAGTCGAGATAACAGCATAGATCGGTCCGCACGGCCCGTACTATGTCGTCAACGACGTTTGAAGCGCTGAAAACTGTCCAGGATGACAGTATTTGACAATGTTTGAGCAATCTTGCCTTCCACGCCCGTATTTTCACACCCCTTCGAGTAACAGAATGAGAATCGATACTTGTGAAAACGTGTGATAATTGAGAGTGATAGCACTATCAAATGGGAGTGCACGAGAGAAATAGCTTGGTTTTCTTAAGTATAACATGTCTGCATACCTGAAGACTCTCGTCCGCTTTCGAAAATGCCGCTCTACTTTGGCTGACCTCTTGAAATGGAGGATTTTATCAGAGCACAAACATGTTATACTCAAGTAAACCAAGCTATTTCTCTCGTGCACTCCCATTTGATAGTGCTATCACTCTCAATTATCACACGTTTTCACAAGTATCGATTCTCATTCTGTTACTCAAAGGGGTGTGAAAATACGGGCGTGGAAGGCAAGATTGCTCAAACATTGTCAAATACTGTCATCCTGGACAGTTTTCAGCGCTTTAAACGTCGTTGACGACATAGTACGGGCCGTGCGGACCTATCTATGTTGTTATCTCGACTATGCTTACGAGCGTGTATGCTGCCTTTAACGAAATTTGAATTAGAGAGTTTCGCGTTGCTGCAACGTGCGGAAAACCTAGTCACGGACCCAAGTAATCAATCTCATTCTTTCACCCGGTTGAAAACCCTCTTTGAAGACCTATTTGTAGGAGTGGTACAATCGATTGTATCACACCTGAAAATGAGTCTTCAAATATCGTTTTTAACCGGTTAAAAGAATGAATTTGGTTACTTGGATCCGTGACTAGGTTTTCCGCACGCTGTAGCAACGCGAAACTCCCTAATTGGAAGTTCATTAAATACTTGTAAATATTTCACAGCTAACGACTTTTTCATGGACCACATCCTATGTAGCGCTGTTCGGCTTAAAGCTGCGTCCATGAAATTTTTGGTGCATTTCCAAATCCGGATAGCCAATTACTATACGTGATTTTCATGCCCGAAACCGCACCTATGTGCCCTCAGGGCATGAAAACAGGCTCCGCCCACCTTGTGTAGCGCTGTTCGGCTTAGAGCTTCGTCCATTAGATTTGTGGTGCGTTTTCACATCTGAACAGCCAATCACTAAATATGGTTTTTATCCCCGAAACCGCACATTTGTGCCCTCAGGGCACTAATGAACGTTCAGCTATTGAACAAACATTTGGTTTCATTGTCGCAGGAGAGTTGTTTTTGTCTGCTTTCGTGAAAAAATTTAATTATTTTATTATTGGGAATAATTGATACAATCTATGCATCAATGTAGTCTTAATCTAAAAATTCGTTAACTATAAAAATATGCGAAGAGAGGACCTCCCCACCCCGCTCGTCGCCATCACTTTTTTTTTGGGGGGGCTGAGCAATGTTGGGTTGTATCACACCTCGCGCCGTAGCCTGGGTGGATATTGAAAAAACGGCTAAGCTGACGAAATTAAGCAAAGACCCAGCGGATATGATACTTTGGCACGGCTTTCTTTGACGTTCATAAGTCACAAACTATGAAATTTCAGTTACATAACGAATTCTTTGAATAACATAGCGAAAGAGAACAAAATCGATATCACACGAAAGTTGGATTGGATCGGAGTGACACCGAAAGCGCAGAAGAAGAAGAAAGATGTATGTTTTTTCACCGACCCTATGCGAATTCCTGTAGCCTCTAGGAAGCCATTATGCTTGCACGCGAACTAATTAACGGTAGAATTTACCACAGTCGGGTAGTATCGCTGATGTCGCAATAAACAAGAACAGGCAAAGGGCTATGCAGTTTTACGGCTGTCGCCATTATGCGAATGCTTTTATGCACTTTTTGAGTGCAACGTTTAGAGTTGAGAGCAATTGAATTTTCTGGATTAAGTGACCCAACCCCAACGTTCTCAGCTTTTAGCAGAGAATACAATTCTAAATGAGTTTATCTGATCATTTCAGCGATCTGAGGTCTCATCCGATAATCGACAGTCCGGATCTGATTCGGGATAATCGACTATGAAACGTGTTTTACAACAAAATGTTGGTGAATAGATTTTTCACTTTTTTCGTGATTTCGTCGTTTTCGCACGCTTGCGGCCCGGGGCAGGGTTCAATACAGGTTGTGGTAAGAGGGTTCAAAAACGGAGGTGAACTGTGTGTTGGGCCGGGCCGTCCAAGAAAGGGGATTGAGGTCACGTGGTTTTCAAATGTCCCATTTCTGAAGACTGAGCTTCCTGGCGAGAGTAGCGATTTGGCAATGCCATTTAGAAGTCAAAAAAAGTTTCAAAAATATCTTGAAAAATCCTAAAAAAAAGATTTGGCGTAAAATAGCCTGGAGTGATGAAAAAGCTAGGAAATGAAGGGAAATAACCAAAAATACGATTTTGTGGTCGATCATTTCACAAGCTTCTCCGTTAATCTTATCAAAGCGAAATCAAGCACGATATTAATTTTTGAGAGCCGCGTTCACCTAGCCTGACCTATGCTAATTCCCTTATTACAGCTTTCAAAAATGACTTCATGTTTCCGTTGCACGCTTAATTTCGCTTTGGTAAGTTTAAAGGAGAAGCTTGTGAAGTGTTCGACCACCAAATCGTAATTTTGGTTATTTCACTTTTTTTTTCCTAGCTTTTTCATTACTCCAGGCTCATTTACGCCAGATCATTGTTTAAGATATTTTTAGGATATTTTTGAAACTTTCTTTTGACTTCTAAATGGCATTGCCAGAACGACACTTTTGCCACAGAGCTAATTTTTCAGAAATTTCACATATTTTTTCCAAAGGTTCCCTTTCTGACTTCAATTCCGCTCCACGATTTCTTCCATTTCGGAATGATGAAACATCTAACAGACGATATTGTCGTATGAATACAATTTTTGAAACTTATGACCCACAACCATAAATATACCGTTCATTGCCGCATTTTGCGCAACATGTGTAAATTCGGTAATATTGATTGATCATAATATTCGATTTTGCATGATGAGAATTCCCCAAACAACTGACTCGGAGCCATCACCTATCAACAGTCATTGCGGCATTTTGTGCAACAGGCGAAAGAATCTATATTATTGAATGGCAATTATCGATAATGACTATTGAGCGAAATTATTCAACCAAGAGACCCATACCCATCAACAATCATGGGCTCTCCCATGTAATAAATATATATATAATCACCACTCCTCGCCGCATTTAGTGCAGTAAGCGCCAAAGTCGATAATATTGATTATTGATCCATGACGTTTGATAGTATGAATTCTGACAAGTTCAGTACTTACCTCCGACGACTTTTGTAAGTTGGCTGCAGATCCACCCACACACCCTGGTCTTCACAGCCGCAGCATGCCCAAGCAGTTTTTGTGCTTCACGGCTAATCTAGTATGTGAACCCACGATTTCGAGGTACCCTTCAAAGTCAAGTTATCAAGTTCAAATTTAAATAGGAGCGACCTGCATCCATCTCCAGCCTCCTGTCCGAAAATGAGCTCCCTAGCTCAATTTAAAGTGTTCTAACAAGATCATGAACGACGTCTGAAAAAAAAAACAGGAGATCAACACCAAAGTCGAGCTTGTTTTTCAAATTTTCTCAAAAACCACTACACCATTACAAACCATTGGGTGGTAAGACCAACTTTTTGCGATCTTTTTAATGCAGTTTGTAGCTTAATTCTACGTTCACTCTAAACCGAGATTTCGAAAAATGGGTTGCGCGCATGTCCGATTTAAAACCAAATCTGGTGCACCACAATCCAAATGGCGAAACCGCCGCGGCGGTTCTGGTGGTGCCGCTATGGCGGTGCTGCATGGGCGGCTTGTGCGACCCGCGCTAGGACTATATAAGATGTCAAAGCGTTCAGTCCTATCCGCCGAGGGCCTTCGATAACGACGATGTTCATACCATGGCAGAATATGAAAGTTCGGGGCATTTCTAGAAGGCTCTCGATTTCGATTATTACACTATGTAACACGATTTTTGTTACTGGCTTCTAAGTGTTATCTTTCAATTGCTTATGTCCTAAGTATGTGAAGAAATGACTTCATTGAGAACAAACTTCGCTTACACTACAACAGCACGAAGAAAACCCGTTTTTTTTACGAAAATGGAAAGATTTTTATTCATTTTCGGCATTATGAACAGGTAAAAACGAAAAATGCACAAGGAACAGAAAAACACATTCGGGAAACACTCAACAAGGGTCACAAATGTGTAGATTTTCAAGATTTACGATTGCACTATGAATCACTCTCTCGAATTTCACCCAAGTGCAGTCCCTCATAATATTTCGTTATACTGTCCTTGGTAACGACTGTGTCCGAGGCTAAGGTCAGGGCTGGTATATTCTTCGGACCACAGATCACGAGGATCATAAAATGTGAGGATTTCGCGAAGTTGTTGAACAGGACGGAGAGAACGACTTGGAGCAATTTCGTTGCAGTTGTTCACGGCTTCCTAGGTGATCACAAAGCTGAAAGCTATTCGGAGTTGGTGCACTCTCATAACGAATTACGCCAAAATGGGATGCAGAATGTCTCTGAAAGTACATATCATTGATTCGCATCTTGAAAAATTCAACGAGCAAGGTGAGCCCTTTCATCAAGATATATTGGACTTTGAACTTCGTTACCAAGCACAGTATAACGAAACCATGAGGGGGGGGGGGGGCGGGGGGCACATTTGAGTGCAACTTCGAGAGAGTGATTCACAGTAAAACCGTAAATCTAGAAAATCTACACATTTCTGAACCTTTTCGAGTGGTTTTAGACTGTGTTTGTCTGTTCCTTGTGCATTTTTTGTTTTTACCTGATCATAGTGCCAAAGATGTATAAAATTTTCCTATTTTCACAATAAGAAACGAGTTTTCTTCGTGCTGTCGTAGTGTAAGCAAAGTTTTGCTTGATTAATTCAATTTTCACATACACCAGACATAAACTATTGGAACATGACACTTAGAAGCCAGGAACAAAAAATGACTTACTTAAACACCCGATTTTCCAACTTTGATTGTCCTAGTCACAAAACCGAAGTTTTCCGGAGATAACAGCCATTTCCTGTCTATTCTAGATCTAACAGGTTTGGAAAACACAATTTTAACTCAGGAACAGAAAAAAAGTGAAAATTCGTTACATAGTGTTATCAGCGGTGAGCAGTCCCTTCTTCGTCAAAACATCCCCATCTCCTTTTACATTTCATCGAGGCCCGCCGCTCCGCTGCTTGTGATAGTCGAAATTCAAAGCTCGATGGAAATGTCCCAGAAATTAGAATGCATAGTAGTGATAAGATTTCAACAAAATCGACCGCTGAGATGTAAATCAAAGACATGCATAATCAGAGCGAAATTTCGGTCCGCGACTGCAGTCAGCCGCTGTTGCGGTATGCAGCTTAGAAATAATCGTGCTAAGGCCACGGGGTCTCGGAACGATAAGCCTTTGTTTTTTTTTTCTAACGATTATCTTTAACCTGAATGGTGCAATAGCAATTGCATGCAAGTGCGAACCGGAATTTAGTCTAGATAAGAGCAACACAAGCATCGGGCGTTCTGTTTACCAGGCTAGGTTTCATCTCGGTTTTTTCAAATGTTGGCGCGGATAGCGCATCCGGCCTATCATGCAATGTCATGTAAGATCGCCTCAAAATTTCCGGTCTAGTCAGTGAGTTGCGTGCAGGTGGTCTCTGCCGTCTTTCTCAATGCCGTACTCATTGGGTACAATCGAGTCCACCTGCAATACATCGCCAGGAACGCTTCGGAGATCGCATGCACACAATTCATTTCCTTGGCTAGAAATTCTGTTGCGACTATTATGTGTATTTCTTGCTTGCAGTATCATTTTCAAACGGACAGCAATCGCAACTATTGATCGAGTATTGATCTACTTGGTGATCTTTGAAATGTGTCACGCTTTCACCGCACTCGTTAGTATAAATCTTTGAGATTTAACTCTTTATCAAATGCGGAAATATGCATAAACATTTATGGTGATATCGTCACAGAAGGTCGATGGGAAGGCTTTTAGGTTAAGCAGTTCTGCTCGAAGCTCTGACTTTGGCCGAGGTTCTTCTGGTCTGAAATCCGAAAACTGAAATACCTGATAGCGGAAAGTGGGACAGTAACTCACTTTGCTCATGTGTAGTATGATCTTATTCTTCCTCTTCGGACAAGGACAGTAGTCAGCTGAATAGAGATAAAGTTGTGACAATAATTGTAAGAATCTTGGCCCACACAATTTTTGCGCAGGATTGTCTGAAGAGAACGTGCACCCAAACATGACTTTTCAGACTCTTTGGTATCCAAACACTCTACGGACAGAGTTAGGCCCTTCAAGGGTTATCTAACTTTTATATTCGGTGGTCTGGTGGATTTGAAGTCTCGCAAAAAAAACAGTTTAGCGTAGTTCAAAGTAAATGCATTGGACTACATTAAGAGAAAGCGTGCCCATGCTAGCAGTAGAAAGTTGTGAGTGATTTGAGCCTGAACCTAGATATCGAAAAGCTCTGAGCTCAAAACAGTAGGTGGATTCCAAGAACTGTAATCTATTTTTTTCGCTCCGACTTCGTCTAGGCAAGGGGTCACCCGGGGAGCTGATTACGAATATGAGGTTCGATTTTGATCCCCTCCCCCCTCTAAAACAAGCAATATTGATTCACCTAGTCTTTCCTAACAATAACATGAGAATAACACGAAAAAAAGGGAAACAACCGTCAGGCAGAGAAATATTATCAGCTGTTTCTTCTTGGTCAATGGCAAACCTGGAACCGAACCGGCCATGGCTTCAGTATGCTTAGTAAGAACACGCATCCGCACCAACGCTTCTTTTCAGAGTGCAGAGGTGGGTTAAAGCCAGTGTTCATGATAATCTTCTCAATTCTGAGATTATTCGCTGTTTTGATGAAGTGGCACTCGGGTAGAACTAACATGACGTAAAAATTGAGAAAAACGCACCAGAAGTACGCGAAATCCTCAAGTATCATCCCGCTCTTAAAGGCAGCGTTCACGATGATCATCCTCGTTGACTTTCCACAGTAAAATGATAGGGGAGAAGGATCCTAGGCTCCCAGTGCCAAAGGAACGGTAGAAAACGAGCCAGGAGTGGCAAAATAACGGCTGCAAACAAGCGTTTTGGTGCCTCAGACACGCCCCGTGCCCCTGATCCGCCTCTCGAAAGGAACAAATGAAGACTCGGATTATAGGAATGATCAGGTGAAGGAAGTGCTGATAAGTGAGCTGATCGCTTCATTGCACTGATAGGTATCATCCTTCTAGCGGTCAATTCCTCCACGCTCAAAAACCAACGTAAACAAGGGAGGGCCTATTTTGGCTCGAAAACGCGTCTTTCGTGTCCTTTTTAGCATGCCTTGCTATATAGGGCACCAGACCTTCCGTAAACCGTGGAGATATCGGAAGTGAAATTTATCGTGAACACTGCCTTTAAAGGCAGCATACACGCTCGTAAACGTGATTGAGATAACTAAGGAAATAGAATGGTATGGCCCAGATTACAACGCCTATACATATTGAAGTGTCAAAAACGCCCCACAATGCCGCTACATGAGTTAGGGCTGGGATTCATGAACGCAGCCGGCTAGGTTTGGGTTTGGTTAGGGCAGCAACCCCAGCGGTAGCCAAACCGCGAACCGGCATTAACAACCGCCCCATCGCGGTTGGGTGGCTAACTATTCCGCGGCCACGTACTTGCCACTCAATTGACGCCGAGAATCTCGATTGGAGAAAATCAATATTGGCACTCGGGTCGGAATTTCCCTAACCCGTCACTATTTTTATTGCACATGATTGCTAATTTTGCTTGCTTTTTTAAATTCTTATTTTGTCTACCTTGTGCTTAACCTTCTTCAATGGATCGCAGGCATTTAAAGGGATTTTCCTCAACTTGGAAATGTTTTTTCCATTTTTAAGCTTTTCATTTTTTTCTTTTTTCAAAAAATCCTTTTTGGTTTTTTAAAAGTACAGAAAGTGATGCTGCTCTCTCACGATGAGCCGCAAACCTGCTGGTGAAATTTTAACCCCCAACTTAGCTTTTTTCTCGCATTATTAGCCTTTTCAACTTCTTTTTTTTTTCGAAACGCCCCTCTAATTTTTTTGTGTGTTTCACATGGCTTAGGTGTTGCTGCAGGGATCACCATCGTCTTCTCAATGAGTTTTTGGCTTCAAGTTCTCCGTTTGTCGTTTGAGTTCCGAGTTTTTCCATCTCTTTTTTTGTCTAAGAATCCCTTTTTTGTTTTTTTTTCTATTTGTCATTCTCACCCAAGCTTACTGTCGCTCATAACAGGAGAGAACTAAAACGACTCCTTAGAAAAATCTTATGGAAAAAGCTCAAAATGCAAGGGAAAAACAAAAGTTTGAACTAAAAACAACTAGAAAACCCAGGTTGATCATAGAACCATGTAAAAAACATTAACATTAGAAATCCAAGTGGGCGCTTCGGAAAAAAAAGTAGAAGAAAACGTTGTAAATGCGAAAAAACCAAATCATGCATCACAGTACCAAACCAAGTTAGGGTTTCCCAACAGTAAAATAACGAAAACGTGTACGAAAAGTGCTGGGGAAAAAATCTGAGGAAAAAATGAGGGAATTCGGAGCCGAAACGGGAAAGAAACCCAGCGAAGAGCCTGTGGCTGCTCGGTAAATGGTCAGCGCACGGAAGACAAGAACTAGGAAAAAAAATGGAGGCAAAAAGAACAACGACGTGCTATAAAATAAAGAAGAGAGCGAGAGCAGGGAAGACAGGCATAAAGATTTTAGTTAGCCGTGGGCAACATACATAAATCTTACAGATGAGGTTGATGATTCTGAGAATTTTCGTTGTTATCGAGAGGAACACATTATGGCTAGAGGGCCTATAATGTGGGAGTCAATAACGGCGGCATTCCTGTATTTTCAGCTTGCCTCAAAGATATCAAGTTTTTATGCGTATTCGCAAAAGGTGCGTTTCCTCAGTGTTGTGCACTAATACAGCACACCATCAATTCGACGACTAACAATAAGCCGCAAAACCGCTGCTAACCGCGGTTAACCGCAGCTCCGAGGTGCTGTTACGCGTAGCCCAATCGTAGCCCAGCCGTAACCAAACCGGATTTTTCGTGAATGCCGGTTTCCTCCGCTAGCCCAGCCGTAACCGTGGTTTGCCTTTCATGAATCCCAGCCTAGATGTTGGCCCCGCCCTGTATTTTCACGCCCCCTGTATTTGCCCTTTCCCTGGAAGGCAAGGGTGGTGGGGGATATTCCAAGTCCGTTCTGTTGGCAGAGTGCCTTACAAGTGAACTACACACGTGACTGACGGCGAAGATGGCCGAGCAACCCTACGTTGGAGGAAAAGGGCAAATGCAGGGGCATGAAACTCCAGGGCAGGGCCAACTGCTCACTCATGTAGCGGCATGTTGGGTCATTTTTGACACTTCAAAATGCGTAGGCATTATGTTGCAAGCCATACGGTTCGATTCATATTGTTATCCCAACCACGTTTGCGAGCGTGTGTGCTGCCTTTACAGGCAGTGGTCGTGATAAAATATGCTTTTCTTTTCCTCTCTAAACCCTTTTCTGGGTTACGAGTGCTGACTTGAAATTCAATTTCAATCAATGATTATCTAACTGTTTTGCTTTGCTACGGATTAGTGTGATTTGGAAATGAAACATTTGTGAGAAACTCGTTAAAAGAAGTGAAATGTCTTATGCTACTGATTTGGCATGGGAATAAACTCGAAAGAAGCGCTAAAAACTCAGTGAAATGATTCATCGTTGATTTGGCTGTGCACTTGTTTACTAAACAGCAAAAATTGAGCGTGAGATTGAAAAACCAAATCACGCACATCTTACTAAGCACACACATTTAT
>JAPDOI010000123.1:1132500-1315000 GCA_029168955.1 Aplectana chamaeleonis | reverse complement strand
CTGGGAACGTGTGCAGAACCCAAGTGGAAGTGCGCCAAGCGCCGGGGAACGTGTGCGGGACCCAACTAGAAGTGCGCCGAGCGCCAAGAACATGTGCGGAACCCAGCTATAAGTGCGCCAAGCGCCTGGGAACGTGTGCAGGACCCAAGTAGAAGTGCGCCAAGCGCTGGGCAACGTATGCGGGACCCAACTAGAACTGTGCTGAGCGCCGGGAAACGTGTGCGGGACCCAACTAGAAGTGCGCCGAGCGCCGGGGAACGTGTGCAGAACCCAAGTAGAAGTGCGCCAAGTGCCGGGGAACGTGTGCAGGACCCAAATATATGTGCGCCAAGCGCCGGGGAACGTGTGCAGGACCCAAGTGGAACTGCGCCAAGCGCCGGGGAACGTGTGCAGGACCCAAGTGGAACTGCGCCAAGCGCCGGGGAACGTGTGCAGGACCCAAGTAGAAGTGCGCCAAGCGCTGGGCAAGGTATGCGGGACCCAACTGAAAGTGCGCCAAGCGCCGGGGAGTGTATGCGGGACGCATCTAGAAGTGCGCCAAGTGCCAGAGAACGTGTGCGGGACCCAAATTTATGTGCGCCGAGCGACGGGAAACGTGCACGGGACCCAAACAGAAGTGCGCCAAGCGCCGGAGAACGTGTGCGGGACCCATCTAGAAGTGCGCCAAGCGCCTGGGAACGTGTGCAGAACCCAAGTAGAAGTGCGCCAAGCGCCGGGGAACATGTGCGGGACCCAACTGGAAGTGCGCCGAGCGCCAAGAACAAGTGTGTAACCCAGCTATAAGTGCGCCAAGCGCCTGGGAACGTGTGCAGGACCCAAGTAGAAGTGCGCGATGCGCTGGGCAACGTATGCGGGACCCAACTAGAACTGTGCTGAGCGCCGGGAAACGTGTGCGGGACCCAACTAGAAGTGCGCCGAGCGCCGGGGAACGTGTGCAGAACCCAAGTAGAAGTGCGCCAAGTGCCGGGGAACGTGTGCAGGACCCAAATATATGTGCGCCAAGCGCCGGGGAACGTGTGCAGAACCCAAGTAGAAGTGCGCCAAGCGCCGGGGAACGTGTGCAGGACCCAAGTGGAACTGCGCCAAGCGCCGGGGAACGTGTGCAGGACCCAAGTAGAAGTGCGCCAAGCGCTGGGCAAGGTATGCGGGACCCAACTAAAAGTGCGCCAAGCGCCGGGGAGTGTATGCGGGACGCATCTAGAAGTGCGCCAAGTGCCAGAGAACGTGTGCGGGACCCAAATTTATGTGCGCCAAGCGACGGGAAACGTGCACGGGACCCAAACAGAAGTGCGCCAAGCGCCGGAGAACGTGTGCGGGACCCATCTAGAAGTGCGCCAAGCGCCTGGGAACGTGTGCAGAACCCAAGTAGAAGTGCGCCAAGCGCCGGGGAACGTGTGCGGGACCCAACTAGAAGTGCGCCGAGCGCCAAGAACATGTGCGGAACCCAGCTATAAGTGCGCCAAGCGCCTGGGAACGTGTGCAGGACCCAAGTAGAAGTGCGCCAAGCGCTGGGCAACGTATGCGGGACCCAACTAGAACTGTGCTGAGCGCCGGGAAACGTGTGCGGGACCCAACTAGAAGTGCGCCGAGCGCCGGGGAACGTGTGGAGAACCCAAGTAGAAGTGCGCCAAGTGCCGGGGAACGTGTGCAGGACCCAAATATATGTGCGCCAAGCGCCGAGGAACGTGTGCAGAACCCAAGTAGCAAGTACTGATTAGCAAATGGCCAGATTCGTACTCAATTACTCCGGATCACATCCCTTTGCGTTTTGTGAAGGAAGTATCTCATGTAATTTTCAAGCCTCTTGCGTACATATTCAATCAATCTATCATGCTAACTGAAGTCCCTATGCATTCATATGTTACACCTCTTCTAAAAAAGGAACCCGCCAGTGACCCTTCTAACTATAGGCCAGTAAGCATAATTTCGTTATTTTGCCGGATTTTTGAAAAAATTCTTAAAGAGCATATAGTTGACCACATAACGCGTAACGATATAATCCCATCAAGTCAACATGGTTTTGTGGAGGGTAAGTCAGTTGAGACAAATTTATTGGAGTGTATAAATGATTGGTCCAATCTTCTTGACCGAAAGATGAGTTGTGATGTGATTTACTTCGATTTCTCGAAAGCGTTCGATCGTGTTTGTCATTCTAAATTGATTTTCAAAATGGAGAAGTTCGGTTTTCACCCAAAAGTAACTACATGGATTGAGCGTTTCATTAGAGATCGCACGTTTCAGGTGAGAATAAATTCGTCATTATCCGAAATTTACTGTACCACTAGCGGTGTTCCCCAAGGAGGCGCCTTGTCCCCTGTGCTTTTTGCAATCTTCACGTCGGAGTTAGCCCATTTAGTACGAGAGACTGGGGTGAAATGTATGCAATATGCTGACGATTTCAAAATCTATGTAAATCCGGATGACTCCTCATCAGGTGACTTACAATCCGCTATCAATGTCGTGGAATCTTGGAGTAAGGACTGGGCATTACCACTTGCACCTGAGAAAACCATGCACATGCGAATCCGGTCGGCAGATAGTCGCATGAATTTCGTCTTGCAAGATAAGGTAATTCCTCTGGTGGACAGAGTTGTTGATCTAGGATTTTCTTATAATAGCAAGTTAGACTTCTCAGAACATCACAGAAATATTTGCAGGAAGGCGTATGGTCGGACCTATCAAATTTTCAAGGGACTAGCAACAAAAAACATCAATATTCTCGTAAAAGCATACAAAACGTATGTCAGGCCTATCTTAGAGTGTGGGCCCACAGTTTTTTCACCGCACAAAAAGAAAGACATTGTATCCCTCGAGAAAATTCAGAACAATTATTCACGAAAATTGATAATCAGATACGGAGGTTTCCTCTACGATCGTATCCCTAAGTCGTGTATCCGAAACAAATTTCTCGGGTTGCATTCACTGGAGTCTAGGAGAAAACTGAGGGACGTATGTATGGTGTTTAAAATAATTTCTCGTGTTGCCAAGGTAGATTCTTCGCATTTCTACAAACTCAGCGCATCTAGAACTAGAGGAGGTAGTATGAAAATCTCATACCCTACTGCTAAAACTGGAATCCGTGCCCACACATTTACGGTTCGTGCTGGCGCTGCTTATGTTTCGTTAAAGAGTACCATAGATCCCCTGCACTCGCGATTTCAGTCATTCAAACGAATGGCCTCTAAACTCATCCTCGCGTATTAGGCATATGAATTCCAGAGCTGCCTTTATTGATATTAATAGTTTCACTTCTACTGTGTAATTCGAGTGTGATTTCGCAGCCTTTAGTTTATACTGTTTTTATTCTCGAACGTCTGTCTTATACAGCGTAATGAATTATTATTATTATAAGTAGAAGTGCGCCAAGCGCCGGGGAACGTGTGCAGGACCCAAGTGGAACTGCGCCAAGCGCCGGGGAACGTGTGCAGGACCCAAGTAGAAGTGCGCCAAGCGCTGGGCAAGGTATGCGGGACCCAACTAAAAGTGCGCCAAGCGCCGGGGAGTGTATGCGGGACGCATCTAGAAGTGCGCCAAGTGCCAGAGAACGTGTGCGGGACCCAAATTTATGTGCGCCAAGCGACGGGAAACGTGCACGGGACCCAAACAGAAGTGCGCCAAGCGCCGGAGAACGTGTGCGGGACCCATCTAGAAGTGCGCCAAGCGCCTGGGAACTTGTGCAGAACCCAAGTAGAAGTGCGCCAAGCGCCGGGGAACGGGTGCGGGACCCAACTACAAGTGCGCCGAGCGCCAAGAACAAGTGCGGAGCCCAGCTATAAGTGCGCCAAGCGCCTGGGAACGTGTGCAGGACCCAAGTAGAGGTGCGCGATGCGCTGGGCAACGTATGCGGGACCCAACTAGAACTGTGCTGAGCGCCGGGAAACGTGTGCGGGACCCAACTAGAAGTGCGCCGAGCGCCGGGGAACGTGTGCAGAACCCAAGTAGAAGTGCGCCAAGTGCCGGGGAACGTGTGCAGGACCCAAATATATGTGCGCCAAGCGCCGGGGAACGTGTGCAGGACCCACGTAGAAGTGCGCCAAGCGCCGGGAACGTGTGCAGGACCCGAGTGGAAGTGCGCCAAGCGCCGGGGAACGTGTGTGCAGGACCCAAGTGGAAGTGCGCCAAGCGCCGGCCAACGTATGCGGGACCCAACTAGAACTGTGCTGAACGTCTAGAAACGTGTGCGGGACCCAACTAGAAGTGCGACGAGCGCCGGGGAACGTGTGCAGAACCCAAGTAGAAGTGCGCCAAGGGGCGGGGAACGCGTGGAGAACGCAAAGAGATGAGCGCCAAGCGCCGCGGGACGTGTGCAGAACCCAAGTAGAAGTGCGCCAAGCGCCGGGGAACGTGTGCAGGACCCAAGTGGAAGTGCGCCAAGCGCCGGGGAACGTGTGCAGGACCCAAGTAGAAGTGCGCCAAGCGCTGGGCAACGTATGCGGGACCCAACTAGAACTGTGCTGAGCGCCGGGGAACGTGTGCGAGACCCAACTAAAAGAACTAGAATGAAACGCTCTTGATAATGATGCTCTTGAGGCCAATCCTAATCGTACCCCTGCTAGGTCAATGCTGCATCATTTACACAGAGAGATGGTCGCAGTTTCTTTGTTTTTCAACGTCGGTGGGTGTCAGGCTCTGTGTTTCCACGGTTTTCGCAGGCCATCTTACTACATATTTAGGGTATACTTATGACATGAAGATCTTATAATGGAAAGAAAAACGGAATAATTTGCATCTCCTCTTCAATAGAAGAATAGATTCTACTTGAGCAGGAGCTGACTGTTCTGCCTTATATAAAACGGTTTTTGAGATTGTGGGATCGTTGCAGTTTCAGACACCGTATTCCCACTATCTTTACTTTGCACTGCTTGAACTGAACAGCATATCTGCTCAGTTTGAGCAGCACAGATCAAACAGATTGCTAACATTTGGAAATTGAGAAAGGTATGTAGTATTTTTAGGGTAAGACAATCCAAAGCACATAAGGAAGATCAATTTAGTCGCGCGACAATCCACTATCAACTCCTCCCTGAATGTTTGAGCTCCCTTCATATCCACCTAACAAGCTATGACGGGTGGCTTATAGTTTTGAAGAGGGGAATGAGCATTGATGAAAGGCTATGAACGACCTTTTTGTTTACCGTTTTCCAAAGGGAGCCTTCGTTAAAATATAATGAAATTTATAACTGTTTTGCTTCGCTACAAAAGGGTTATGATTTGGCAATGTAGTATTTGTGAGAATCTCTTTAAAAGGAGTGAAATGTTTTATAATATGTAGTATCTGTGAGAATCTCGTTAAAAGAAGTGAAATGTTTCATGATACTGATTTGGCTTTCGATTAAACTCGGAAGAAGCGCTGAAAATTCAGTGAAATGATTTCTAATTGATTTGGCTGTGAACTTTTTTACTAAACAACAAAAATTGAATGTTACATTGAAAAACCAAATCACGCACATCTCTTTTAAAATCAACCTAGCGCTTGCAGTTTAGGTTAACAAGTCTCAGGTCCTTGCAAAATTATGTTGTGTCTCGCACCTCAATCATTCAGAAATATTGATTTTCAAGCATTACTAAATTATTTGGCGCGTTCGCTTCCGATTGACTATCAATTAATGAATGTGGAAATAACATCACCTAGTATGTTTATGCTAATGCCGTCAACTAAGAGAACTACAGTAACACGAATAAATATGTGTGCTCAGAAAGATGTGCGTGATTTGGTTTTTCAATGTAACATTCAATTTTTGTTGTTTAGTAAAAAAGTTCACAGCCAAATCAATTAGAAATCATTTCACTGAATTTTCAGCGCTTCTTCCGAGTTTAATCGAAAGCCAGATCAGTATCATGAAACATTTCACTTCTTTTAACGAGATTCTCACAGATACTACATATTATAAAACATTTCACTCCTTTTAAAGAGATTCTCACAAATACTACATTGCCAAATCATAACCCTTTTGTAGCGAAGCAAAACAGTTATAAATTGGCCATCCATGTTTCTTATCATTCAAAAGTTTCACCGGACTGACACACACACATACACACTCACACACACACATACACACACAAATACACACACACATACACACACACATACACACGCGCACACACACACACACACACACACACACGCACAGACAACACACACACACACACACACACACACACACACACACACACACACACACACACACGCACACGCACACGCACACGCACACACACACACACACACACACACACACACACACACACACACACACACACACACACACACACACACACATACACACTATACTTGTTCCAAATAAAATTCACTTCGAATATCCGACTTTTCGACTATAGTCGGATATCGCACTTTTTCGAATATTCGACTTTTCGACTATAGTCGGATATCGCACTCTTTCGAATATTTGACTTTTCGACTATAGTCGGATATCGCCCTTTTTCGAATATTCGACTTTTCGACTGTAGTCGGATATCGCACTTTTTCGAATATTCGACTTTTCGTCTGTAGTCGGATATCGCACTTTTTCGAATATTCGACTTTTCGACTGTAGTCGGATATGAGACTTTCGAATATTCGACTTTTCGAATAAAAAGTCGACGTTTTTATCCTAATATGAAAAGAATTGAAGTGCAAGTAACTGTTTTTTCTACATCAAAACACGTCGATTTCTCACTCACCCACTCACGGGCGTTTTGACAGATTAAAGCATCACTTTTCAAACCAAAATCAGACCGATATGGTTGCTTGGCGGATGTTTAGGCGTGACTTATAGTATTTGCCACAGGTTTCGTGGTAAGAGCTTATATCTGGCGGAGTTTCAATGTGCTGCTAGCGTGATATATTCTTCAATTTAGATGTGAAAAAGGCAGTTCGCAATGGTTACGTTCGCCGATCAGTTAGAGCTGTCCGATATTATTGTAAAGAAAATAGGTTCATTCTATATGTAACCTTGTTTTTGAAGTTGATTATTGCGGTGGAGAGCCTATTACATTTTGATTTGCTATGAAATGTCACATATTCAGAGTTCTACTACCGTAAAGACAAGTGCCTCTACAGTTTGGGAACAACAAAAAAAACATAGAAGTTTCAAAAAAGTTGCTAGAAATAATTCCTCCTGGGAGAATCTGCTCTCTGCCGACGGGTCGCGAAATGCCTCACACGAGTACATGAGATTCATAGGGTTTTGGAGGTATCTAGTCTAATTTTATCGCGAGAATTTACGTAAACTACGGACATATCAGCCCCAGTTGGTGGAATTTTAGCTACGTCATTTTCAAGGACTACGGAAATTCTTGCCGAGAATGCGGGAAAAAGGGTGGAAGATTCTCGCCTTGATCGATCCACCCTGTCCTGGTCAGTACTATAGGGCGATCTCCGCTGCGATCGACCGCACTGCCGTTTCTTCCCACGTCCTGCAGCATCCCCGCGATCTAAAGTATCCTTGGCACGGTCTTCCAGAGAGCGGTTCGGGGTCACCCTCCACGATCAGCCACAGAGTATCGAGTAATCGATTCGTGAGATGACTGGACCAGTACTACGAACGGCATACATGCGTTCAGCGTAGCCAACGCGGGATGAGATCGCTGTTCAACACAGGCTGTCGCTAAGCCCATAACATGGTTGAGCAGGCCGTTGCGGCCGGTGACCAGAATTTTACGACCCCTCTGTGGACCAAATTCACTTTTCACGAGTCCTGGAGCCATTTTTTCGGTTGCGGGTAAGCATAAACCGGCGATGCTGATCCGTTGTCTACTCATCCGTGCCGGAATCGAAGCAGACCCTGGACCCCCTCATCGGATTCGATGGCCCTGCACCCAGTGTGGTACCTCAGCAGCTGCAGGGAGCGCCCAATGTATCAAGTGCAGGAGATGGACTCATGCGAGGAAATGTTCCGGTCTCAAGTCCTTCAAGGATGCGGACAACTCATACGTGTGCCCGAACTGCGTAGCCGTGCCGGCATCTCAACCTCAACGTTCAAGTCCCGATTCCCTGAAGATAATCCAATGGAATATTAATGGTTTTCGCATTAAATCAGCGGAACTAGAAGCTTTCGCATACCGTATAGGAGCTGAAATTGTGGGACTCCAAAAGACTAAACTGGACCCAAATCACGGATCACCGGTTGTTCGAGGTTACACCTGCCTGAGAAACGACAGGACGAGCTCTGGAGGAGGTGTGGCTTTTCTGGTTAGAAACGACTTACAGTGCAGTGTGATCACTCCAACAACTAGCGATGGTACCACGGAATGCATCTCCATAGCTGTGGAAACGAAGGCTGGATCTGTTCACATTCACAACCTCTACTCTCCGCCAAGATCCTCATGCCCACCCTCATACGAGCTGTCTATCGCCCAATTCCTTACATGCGGGAAATCCACAATCGTCATGGGAGATGTCAACGCGCACAGTCCTCTATGGTCAGAGGGTGAAGAGGACCAACGTGGACAGGATCTCGAAGAGGAGATAGCTCAGTCCAATTTCGTGATTCTCAATGATGCACCGCACCCTACTAGGAAGCCGACATATGGAAGACCGTCCTCACCGGACCTCTCGCTGTGCTCACAGGACTTAGCATCGTCAGCAGCTTGGGACACCGTGAACACAGGGGCGAGTGACCACCTCCCCATCCCGATGGAGTTCAAAAGCGAGGCCCTCATATCTTCCTCACCGAGAACCACGTTCGTTAACTTCAAAAAGGCGAACTGGTTCAAGTTCTCGTCTGCGCTGGAACAGCAATCTGCTGGTTTTGACTTCCGGGCAAACCCACTGGAGATGGATCGATTCCTGACATCAGCCGTAAGGACAGCAACGTCACAATCTATCCCTGAGGGTAGGCGTAAGGCTTTTATGCCGGGACTGTCGGATAACGCTAAGGACCTCATAAGGGAAAGAGACTCGATTCGTAAAACGGATCCCACCAACACCAGGATCCCTGAGCTGAACAGAGAAATCGCAGATGAAGTGAGGATGGACCTACAACAGACTTGGAGAGCGTTCGTGGAAGGCATAAATCATCGTACAAACTCCTCCAAGCTATGGACAACCATGAAAGCTTTGGATGGCCGTTCAGTGAAACCCAATCCCATCCAAATTCTGCATAAGGGCAAACCGTTGAACAACAAGAATACGGCCAACCTTCTATGCAAACAGTTCAGTTCGCCATGCCCTCATCAAAGCCTGAAATCGTCACGAAGGACCTTCCGATGGATCAAAAACTTTTCGAGAGAAGACGTCACACTCATTACGACCGCCCTTATTGACGCCGCCTTGAAGAAGTGCAAGCCGTCTAGAGCGCTGGATACAAGTGGTGTGGCCCCCATCATGCTCAAACATTCAGGACCAATTTTCTGTGAATGCCTTAGAGCCCTTTTCAACAGAACCCTGTCAACTGAACTGATCCCGGCATCTTGGAAGGAGGCAAGAATCTTCCCACTCCTGAAGCCCGGAGAACCTGCTGAGGATATGAACAGCGACAGGGCTATTTCGGTCATCTCATCTATGGCCCGCACTTTTGAAAGAACCATTCTTCCTACACTGGAGACGCACCTGCAAATCCCTGGATGGCAGAATGGTTTTCGGAAAGGCTTCTCTACCACCTCAGCGTTGGTCGAACTCACCGGATTCATTACAGATGGGTTAAACGAGAAGAGACCGCCTAGCCGCTCAATTATGGTTGCACTCGACTTGAAGAAAGCCTATGACACTGTCGTTATCTCCATGCTCTGTCAAAAGCTTGCGGAGTCGTCCCTGCCGAGAGGTTTAGCCCGCTGGATCTCCAGCTACTTGAAGGGCAGAACAATACGAACGGAGTTTAGAGGCCAGATGTCTAACATAAGATTGGTGCGCTCCGGGGTACCGCAAGGTGCGGTTCTCTCTCCGCTCCTGTTTTCTTCCTACATCGCAGAACTCCCGGCACCACCACCAGAAACACGCCTAGTCGGATATGCGGATGACTTAACTTTGGTTGCATCACATCCAGATGTGGAAAACTGCGAAAAACGCCTGAACGACTATCTTCCGATGCTAACAAAGGCCCTGGAAGATCTACATCTTCAACTGTCGCTCCAGAAGACCACTGTCTCTCTTCTTACAACACATCCTGCTCAAGCGAGATACGTGCCGAAAGTGTTTATAAATGGGACGCAAATCACGCACGAAAGAAATCCGACGATTCTCGGCTATCATTTCGATACTATGATGACGGGACGACTACATGCGGAAGCTGTTCGTAAGAAGACGGCTAAACGAGCAAACCTCTTGAAAGCGTTGGCAGGAAGGAACTGGGGACAAAACAAAGAGCTGCTCACATTGACCTACCGTGCCATCGGACAATCCGTGATGTCATACGCTGCTCCAGCCTGGAGCCCGCTCATTGCACCATCTCACTGGGACCGGTTACAAGCGTGTCAAAATGCAGCCTTGAGGACCGCGACGGGAAGCCTGGCGATGGCGAGCACCACCCACCTGAGTAACGAGACGGGAATCATGCCAGTCCAAGCTCATAATGAGATGCTGACTCGTCAATATCGTACGGTTGCGACCATGGACCCTGAACACCCATCGCACGACATGATGAAGAAGCCGGAACCGCCTAGACAGATCAGGAAGCATGTCAGAACTGTCAAGCCAATGTCGGTAAGACCTGGAACTGCAGAGAGCATTCGGAAAGAAGTTCACAAGAAGTTTGTAAAAGAGTTCTTGGGTACTATGAACTCTCCCCTGCTAGGTGGACCGCCGCCGAAGATTGCGAAGGAGGAGGAGATTTTACCAAGATCAAATAGGGCAGCGCTATCCCAGCTCCGGAGTGGTTTCTACTCGAAGTCGCAATGGTATCTGCATAAGATAGGAGCAGCCGATAACCCACTTTGCCCTGACTGTGGGCTCGAGGAACACACAGTACCTCACATGTTCTCATGCTCTGGAAAGCCAACGCACCTTACAATCGAAGATCTCTGGCTCAAACCAGTGGAAGTCGTCAATTTCCTGTCACTTTGACAATTCATTGACTGTTCATTTTGATCATATAAGTATGAAAAAGAAAAAAGAAAACTAAAAAATAAAGCTAAAAATAAATAAATAAATAAAGCTAAAAAATGAATAAAAAAAGACAAAAAAATTGAAAAAAAAGACAAAAAAAGAGAGGGTTGAATAACGCCCCATCCCGGGATCCTCCAAAGAAGAGGATCTCAATCTGCTTCGATTATGTCGTCTACGTGCCGGAAGTTGGATCTAGGATCAGTGTATATGGTGGAAGATGGGCAACAACAACAACAACAACCAAAATTTTTACAACCCCCCCCCCTTGTGGGGATGAAAAAAATTTCACGACCAAAATCGTGGCCCCCATATTTAGTACTAAATCTCTTTAATTTCACATCTTGAACTCCACATAACTCGCTCCCTTCGCAGAGTTATTCCTTATTTAAGCCGATCCTCGTTGGGACCGGCGTTGAGCCACAGTTACAACCCGGGGGTTACCGACGCAACGGTTATTTTTCATGGATAGGCTTGTGAAAAAATTTGAAAAAAAAGGAATTTACTTACCACTTACTTATTACGCGACTTACTACTTCTACCTCATTCTACCTTTCCAAGTGGTTGGAAGATAAACGCCATTTTTTCCAAAAATTTTACGACCTCACCCCCCTCAAATTTTCATTTTTGTTGAAAAAATACCGGAATTTTTACGACCTCCCCCGTTGCGATCTGTCGTAAGCCTGCCCAACCCTGGCCCATAAATTCTCGAAACAATTAAGGCGAGAACTCACGGGCTTAGCGACAGCGAGATCGAAATAGAGAATTTCGCCTTTGTTTTTGCGTGGAGTACGCTTAGAGCTTGCACCCTTACACCTTTGATGCAGTATAAGCGGGTTTTAGCGAGCGTCGCGAGGACCCAAAAATTCCTGCACTACGGAATTAGAGGGCGTAACAGGCCGCTCCCTTGAAGGCACTTTGCTACCCATGGGCAGAGTTGTGAGCTGTTGAATACGAAAGGAAAACTTGACAGACGCACAGGAGGGTACCCACAACGATCCATCGGTCGCACGAAAATATGGTGCCTCTAGTTTGGACAATCACCGTAGTCGTCCAACAAATAGCAGAAGTCTGTCAGCAACATTGATAAGGTTTCTTAAAAAATCGCTCTCATCTGACCTACACCCACAAACTTTCTTCCAAAAGCAAATATAAATAAATCGTGTTCAAATTAGTAATTACAATCAAATACAGATTCCCGAATGAGCGTAATTATTTTCGAGGAGTGTGATTGACAAGCAGTTTTTTTTTGTCGTCAGGTTGTAAGATGCGACTTTGCGACAATATTCGGATTTTGAACTATTCGAATATCCGACGTTTCGACTGTAGTCGGATATAACCCTTTCGAATATTCGACTTTTCGACTGTAGTCGGATATCGGACTTTTTCGAATATTCGACTTTTCGACTGTAGTCGGATATCGGACTTTTTCGAATATTCGACTTTTCGATTGTAGTCGGATATCGGACTTTTTCGAATATTCGACTTTTCGACTATAGTCGGATATCGCACTTTTTCGAATATCCGACTTTTCGAATAAAAAATCGACTTTTTTATCCGACTGAAACAGTCGGATACTCATCCAATTATTCGATTCGGAACAAGTATAACATACACGCACAGACACACATTTTAAAATTCACAAATTTTTCCATATCTCATGGACCACAAAGCGGATTTTTCTGAAATTTGGGCAGTGTTAAGAACCTTTACTGCTCTACATTTTGTGAAAATTCCAAGTTCGGAACTATCTTCCAAACCGAGATTCTGTAACGGGGGGTTTGCGCAAAAGCAATCCTTTTCCAAATCAGGTGCGCGCTTCGCGCGCACCACAATTATTAACCTTCGGACTGACCCGTTCGAATATTTATGTACTCATCTAGTCAAAGACACTGACCCAAGTGTTGCTTTCATTGCTCAACTGTTTTCATTAGGTAAATTTGCATGTATTTCTTCCTCTGAATGTCGATGATTTTTGACTGCTCGGCATGAGAATGCAATCTTTTTGGTCGACGCTGTGCACGTGGGCACGAACTGGCTTCTTTGGGCCCTAGAAACTCCAATTCTCACCCTTTTTTCAGCCCGCTACCTTGATGGTATATTCAGCAGTATTACATCTCAGCTGATTTTTGTAGTTTTTTCTTCGATGACGTTTTTCATGGTGACCACTGCCTTCAAAGGCACTGTTCACGATAAACTTCGTCCTTGAGTCTTCAATAAAAAAAACATTTGTGGTAGCCTTCAGAAGGAGATCTGTGTCGAAGAGACGGATCAAAACGCATTCCCAGAGGCAGCAAACGGTTTTGAAAAGTATTCCAGTGGGCAGGTTCGGCCTCCCTGGGTCTAGTTGTTGGCATCGACACCGACAGAATTCCATCACTGCCACTTTTTGACCTGCGATTTTCAGCAGTGAATTTTATCCAATCAGGCCATGGATTGGGGAGATCTTAGCCCGAAGAAGGTAGCCAAAAGTTTTCGCCAGTTAATTCTCAAATCTAATCTCTCTATCAATGAAAAACCCTTGCGGACGATCGCAGGTCAACGCTTGCCAGTGATACAGACGTGCCGGTGTTGAAGACAGCAACTAGACCCGAGGAGGCCGGACTTGCCCACTGGGGTAATCTTTAAAACCGTTTTTTTTTGCCTCTGAGAAGGCTTTCAGATCCGTTTTTCTCAACACTAATCTGCTTCTGAGGGCTGCCACTATTGTTTTCCAGAAAAAAACTCAAAGGCGAAGTTTATCGTGAACACTGCCCTTATGGCCCTAACTAATCTTGCTTTGCATAAAATACTCTTCTATTTATGATTGGCCCAAACTCCCACCGGTCACAACCACCATGAACATGATCATCCAACCGGAAAACTAGTCCATGTTTCAGAATAATTTCGCTGAAATACGACATTTTGATGCTTTTCTCGCCGTTTCTTCGTGATTTTGATAGCACTTAGTGGCCAACGCACTGTTTTGAGTGGGAAACACGAAAACTAAATCGTGAACACTGCCTTTGAGGGTGATTATAAAGCCAGTTCTAACTGCAATTATCTATCGAAAAACGACAAGCGAAACTCAGATTCGTGCTAAGCAGTTCAAGTGAGCTCCGTAGAAAAGTGTTAAACTTAATCCATCCGAGCACTCCTGAAATCTTCAGAAGTCGTGTTCCGCCCAAAAATTTCCCCTCGTGGGAAGCGTAGAACCAAACCTGTTGATAACTAAAAAATCCACAAATGGATCTTATTCTCGTGATCAGCGTTGTTTGAATTTCAACAAGTTTCTTTTTTCATTTTCGAATTTTCTGTCCTTTTTTCCGATTTTCCTAATTGCATGTCCAAATTTCTCTCTCTTCAGGGAGCCTCTACTATCACCTTTAAATGCGCATCTATTTAAAGCCTAAAAGCAGTGTGTTCCGATCACCAAAAGAACCCCTATATAGAGAAACATTCACAGCTTCGCCTAGGGTCGCCGTGTGCGGCCCTCGAGGACATTTCCGGATTAGACGTTCACAATTGTTTCCAGGAATGTACATTTTTCGCGATCGCTAATGAGACTTTCTTTGTCAGGTAGGCGCCTAGACTAGAGGTTTTGAATCAAATCAAGTGTTACTTCTGAGTAAGTTATGTAAAGTCGTCATGCAACTTACTTTTATGTCACAAGTAACTTACTTCTAGTATACAGGTAACTCACCCAGAAGTAACATTTAACTTACTCCTAAGATGTAGGTGACATAGGCACCACACCCCGGGTGCGTGAGTGTCGCGGTCCACGGCAGAGACAGCCCCACCTCGGTCCACTACAAGGGTGTAATCTTCGCCAAGGTGTGCGGTGAGGTAGCGGTCTTCCCGAGGATCGCGGAAAAACCATCCCCCCTGCGAAGAGGATATCCCTATCCCCCAGTGGTCAAAAGTATGCTGGCCTCCGGAGAACGACTCGAAGTCGCCTTCCAGGGCCGGCATCAGAATGCTGTGCACGTGTTGTGCAACTTACGATGTGACCATCTAATTGAGAGGACTGGTGGGCCATTGTAAGTTAATTGTGAGATTCCAAAGTCACAAGTAACATGGTTATGCCCACGTATGTTACTTGCAATTCCCAACCTCACAAGTAACTTAAAAAACTCAGATAAGCCACGAGTAACTTGATTTCGCCCAGATATCTCACATGTAGATTGATTCGAAACTTCTGAGTGGAAGATGCACGTTCACTCCCAGTCTAGTCATGGAGTGAAAACTCACCATCACCACCTGGAACTCCTCCTGATCCAGGAGTGCCCGGAGCTCCGTCCTCACCGGGCGCACCGGGGAATCCTGGTGGTCCCTGAGCTCCAGGTGCTCCCGGCTCTCCAACTGCGTTAGAAAATCCATCCATTCCAGGAAGCCCAGGTGGACCTTGTGGTCCTGGTGGTCCTTGAGGTCCCGGCTGACCGCCTCCACCAAACGCATCATGACCAGGCTCCCCATCTTGTCCAGGTCTTCCTGGTGCACCTGGATTGCCCGCATCCCCATCAGGTCCTGGAGGGCCCGGCATTCCAATACCACCGCCTCCACCACCACGACCTGGTTGACCTTGAGGTCCAGGTGGCCCTCGTTCTCCATGAGGTCCTGACGGCCCTGGTGGCCCTCTCGGACACTGAACACAGCCACTCGATGAACCTGGAAAGCTGGCTATACTTCCGCTCAACCCAGGTTTGCCTCTTGCGCCAGGAGTTCCATCGAAACCATGTGCACCCTGATCTCCTGGAGGACCACGAGGTCCCATGGGGCATCTTGGTGCTGCTCCAGAACAATGACATTGCGACGGCCCGCCATATTGAGGTCTTCCATGAACTCCCATGTTTGGCGGTCCCATCACATATCCTCCTCCTCCTCCTCTTCCATATCCTCCATATCCTCCACGCTTTACGCGATTGGCATTCTCTACGAAGATACTCGATGCAGAAAATGATTTGGCTGGAACCGTCAACTCAGTGATCGCCTCCCATGCTCCAGTAGAGAATACCTGAAACCTAGAATATTGATCTTGGAGCAAAGAAAAGTAAAAAAATAGAATTTTGGGAAAATGAATTTATTTGGCATCCCCTCTCAGTAACCATACCATTATTCGGAGCATTGCCCGCGCTTTCATTTTTTTACTCATAGTGCAGACACGGGGTGGCATTGACAATGAAACTAGAATAAAACGACATCAATGAACGAACACGTGATAGACGTTTTTTATGAAAAAATAGCGAGGTCAGGCACTGAAAGTATTTTGTGATTTGCTCAGGGAAGCAGTTATTCTTATGAAAAACAAAGTGCATCGTTCCAGACAGGTAACCCTACGCGGTCTTGAACTTCAAGGCAGAGAGTGCACCCGGCCCACTTTTTAATCAAATGGATAAAAATCATAAACGTTTTTTAGTCAAAATAGAGAGTCCTGGGTCTAAGGAGATCTCACAAGTGAACATGCGTCGCTCGACATTTTCCCACCGTCGTCGCGCACTCCCCTCGCCGCATGCCTCTCACCCACCGCCCAGCCCGAGCGCTGGAGCACAGAGAAATGAGGCCCACTCGTGGATGGGGTTGCAGCACCCAAACTGACGTCACGGAGGCACCCAACCGTTATAATCGATGAGATTAGGGTTATGTGAACTGATTTCGGTAAACAATGTGATGCACTTGGCTGTGAAGCGGGTTTTTAACGGCATGGAATGACGTAAAATCCATTACAGTCCAAGCTAAACTTTCAGATATCGAATTATGGGTGGATTGCATGACACATATATAGATTAAGTTTCTCTTAATAAATAGGAAATTAAAATGTGGCCACAACATTATTCCGCGTGGCGAAAATCAAAATAATATAGCTCAATGAAATTTAGAATTGCATTCAGAAAATACTTGAACAAAATGAAATAAAATAAAAACAAAATCATTAAAAAAACATGACTGCATAGCTGTTTAAAAATCAATGATAACTAGGCAAAAACTCTAGAAAAGGGAAAATACACTTGGAGAGTTGTAAAAAATGAATCGCTTGAAAAATAATTGAAATAAAAAAACACCGAACAAAATGTATGAGTAAATTATTTGATTAAAGAATAGATAGCGAATAAAATTATGTGCATAAACTGACTTTGATACTCATTCCAAACCTAAATGATAAGGACTGAATGGATTAAAGTCGGTAATGTTATACTTGAAAAAGAATTAGGAACAATTTTTGATCCGTCAAAAAGTTTGGTTAAACGAGCTTCTATAAACAATGCTTTCTGATTTGAAATGACACGAATGGTTTTTTTGCTAATGACGGGAACAAGAGAAATTGCTACAGAAGGCGGATGAAAACAAATTTTTCATCAACTAATCGTGGAGCGCTTCACCATCACAGAAAAAAACAGGAGATTGAGCATGCAGTGGAAAAAATACGTTTTTTCAGTATTTTACATAAGTGAAGTCGTGAGGAATACAAGTGTACAGCTGCAAATTGAGATTTCGTAGAATACAGTTCAAATATAATGGGAAATTTCAAAATGATTTTTTAGCAGTTTCCGGATACTTAATGAGCGAGTCTACTCGCCAGAAAATCCAAATAATTTTTGCACTCCCGAGTGGTGGGCTGAACGCCCCCTAAAATGTGATGACCGTTGAAGCGCGCGATCTCAGCGGCTATCTCCTCTTGTCGTTGCTGCTCCTGGGGACGCACGTAATTCCATCAGAGACGATATGCTAGCAGATATATTACTTTCTGTTTCTGTTAGCGCAACCGCGATTTTCCCACGCTCGAAAATCGATAAGAGCGCGCGGTTTTCGAAATCTCATATCACTTTCTTCAAAATTTCTGGTAGAAGTCAATTGAACACCAGTAGAGTGATAAACGGTCTCATAAACTCCCATGACTGTATTATATGGGTTAGTATCATTCATTTTCACTTCGAATATATTGGAATCATTATTAAAACTGTAATCGCGGCGATGCAATCTTCTATTCAAGAACATTACTCAAAGGTAAAGTTATAAGCGTTGAAGTTCTGGTTCGGTAAATAGAAGGCTCCACTAATTATTTCACGGTTTCATACGTAAAAATAAGAATAAACTCTGAAAAAACGCCGAGACATAGCAAAATTACTTTATTTATCGACGTTCCTTATTATTAATCGTTTCATTTTAGCGATTTTTCCACGAAAACGCATATTTTCACACTTCCGCTTCATTGTTTGTTTGGATGTTAGTTTTTGGTTTGTTAGGAACTTTTAAATTCGTTCTCAACCCCCTACAGTTAGGCCGAAGGCAGGCTAAACCCCGGAACCGTTGACGAATGCTGCCAGCCGGATCTCTGCGCGAGAGTCTGCAGACAGTGTAAGCGAATCCATACTATGCATGCCGAGCCATCGCATTGATGGTCGGACAGCAGAATACCCTGCTCGTCTCGCTGCGGGCAGAGACTGAGGGGACAGCCGTGTTCACTTGTGAGATCTCCCGTAACCGAGAGTCCTGAATCTGTGCGTAGAAGAGCAAAAATGAACGAAAACGCTCAAAAAAACTCTCCAATTTTCGAAGGGTAATTGCAAAGTGGACGAGTTGTGAGACAAAAAGCTAGATTTGGACGAGTTTCCCCGGTCCATTAATTGGCTGACGGTTTTTATGCACCACGTTTCATTCCGCATTTAACAGAGAAATGATGTTTTCATAACTGAAATTTCGGTCGGAAGTAACCGAAAAAAGGAACATCGGAATCCTGAAATAAAAATTAGATATTTAATCGGGACCCAAGTGTTTCAGTCGCAGTTTTGAGCGAAGAAGAGTCACCAGAGCAGATTTTCTTTGAAAAAAGTCAATAGAAATTTGCTCCGAGGCGATAATGAGGGGAACATGCCAAAAAAACACTCAAGCAGTCAAAACAAGAAGAAAAGCTCATCTGACCGACACCGCTTTGCGAAAAAGACACGGACAACTCGTCCTTCACCCATTTTACACCACTTAGAAATTGAAATACACGCAAGATTTCTTCTGCCTTCAGAAGTCCGGAAGCTTGCAGTAGCACTCCACAATTTTTGGTTGATTTCATGCATCCTAGGGTTTAAACTGCCGTTCCGAATCTGGGAAAATTTCACACGAACGAGGACGAAATGTTGTGCAACGAAAAATTAATGCAGTGCGTGCGGCATTGATTGATGGGACACCTTGGCAAACGGTCATCGAAGTTGTTCGCGGGTTCGATTTCTCGTCAGAAAGGGGGCGGGCGGGCATAATAGGCGTGACGGCCTAACGGAATCGCCGATTCGCAACCTTTTTCTCGAATTGAGGCACGTTTTTGCCGCATTTTTTCGACAATGGCCCCTCCAGGGTCTGCCAGCGAAATGTTTCATACGGAAAACTCAAGAATAAAACTTATCGTAAGCACTGCCTCTAACGGCCACCGACCAGAGCAAACAATTAAAAATTTGATTTTGAACAGGTAAATTATATTCACATAGGATGAACTTGTTTAAGCCGTGATTTCGCAGTTCATTGCTTTGATGGGTGCCCGTAAAGGGAGTGTGTGGGGCGTGAGCTCTAGATTGCAGTTTAATTCAGCATACACGCTCAAAAATGTTGCGATATTATGCCACAAGAGTAAGGGGTTGTTTTTTTTTGTACAAGAGTGGAAAATAACAAAACTATTCAAATCAAAGGCAAAAGAGCTCGCGGCGAACCTTAAAATCGTCCAGATCCTTCATCGCCACATCGAAGAAATCGCTTAGGTCAGCAAATATGAGAGCAGAAGAGATTAGACATATGACGATGATGACGGCAGAAGTCGCGACTGCGATCGCCGCGAATGTCTTCGTGTGCATCGCAGGTGAAGACCATCAGAGAGCGATTTGACGGCTCTTTAAGCGTTCGCTCACAGGCGTGACCTTGGGTTTTTATCCGCCAGCAAACACTGAATTAGCCATTTTCAAGTGTTCAATTGTCATCGCGTTTGAGCAGCAATCGTGCACTATTCATGAGAAACAACGTTTCTTCAGCGTCAAACGTGCTTTGATAATAATTCGAAACTGAAACGGAGTGCTTTTTGTGCACGTTTCGATCAAATCAGAAATTCTCATCAACCGTGTCCCTTCCTTGGGATTCTCCTTTCACTGAAATCAGGCGCCTAAGTACTTTTCTGTCCTTGATTTCGTTCTGAACAGATGGATGGTAAGACCGCAATACACCGAGATCTTGTTTGGTCACAATGGCTCACAAAGCTTCGACCGTTTAGGCCTATAGCTGCTGCTGTAAAGATTACATACTCGATGTGATCACTCTTACGTTAGTCTCAAAGTGCGTTTGCTACAAAATTGATGACTGATCGGAAAATTGTACTCGACTTTGTTTACCATGAGGTATTAGAGACGAGCACAAGTGTTCTTTTGTGGCAATTTTCCCAACCGGTTCGGGCAGTGTTCACATGAATCGGAAACAAAATTGCCTCGGATCCTGTATGACGGCCTTTTCCATTCCAGTTTTAGTTTCGGAAATTCTACAAATACATGCCCAACTGAGACATTCCGAGTGAAATTGTATTCAGGAAACAGAAAAACAGTTTTACGGGAATAGTAAAACATTTCAGAAGCTATATTACGGCAATAAGCATATTTAAATGGAAAACGCAACGCCCAAATCCATATCGAGCATGATGTTGCTTGGGTAATTTTAACCGTTATAGTTGGATGATGGCACGACGTACTCGGGCATTTGGGGGGTGCCAGCCGAGGTGATTTCGGACGAGGGGGATCATCCGAGGATACCAATTTGGGGGCGGAGTCGCGCTTCGAGCGAGCCGAGGGCGAAAGGGGCTCAGCCGAGGGGCGACGAAAATTTCCTCGTAGGACCACTCATAACAGCTGCAGCGCTGTCCTTCAAACCTGTCGTTCACGCTTTCATTTTTTGCAGACATGTTGTATACTTCTTCCATTAAGTTATTGGCGGTCACATCAATATCCTTAATGAATAATTGTGCTATTCTTGAGCTTCATTTTTGTTCGCAACATATGCCTACACATCAAGAAGCTGCACAATAATAATTGAAGTTCGGATTCGATATTCTCAAAAAATTTCAAATAGAGTCTCCAAAAGTTTGAAACATTCTATCAGGCTACCTTTCGGCTCGTAAAGCCTTCCTCAGACCTTCTTCTCCTTCCGAAAAATGAACTAGAAACCTCATTTGTCGGTGCAAAACTAGTTGGGGCACCAGAATTCAAGCGAGAAATGAATGAATTTGCTTTCAGAAATCGATTTAATTTCATGGAATTTTTAGGAAATATGAGTGATAACGTTATCACATATCTAATAACCAAAGAAATTTTCATTTTTATGGATGAATCGTTTCATTTTTATGGGCAAATCTTGAGTGCCCCCCCCAACTAGTTTTGCACCCATTTGTCTTTCTCTACATGACTATAGTCTCCTACCTCACTATGGTCTCCTACCAAGTAAATCCGCGACTAGGATTCCGTCTACATGTAAATTTTGGTCTTCTACAGGTTTCAACGGTCCGATTGCCAGAGACACCTCAACACCCTGTTGAATATCGTCGAAAACTACACCTTCACTCTGAGAAATATTGCCGCGACTCCTCCGCGACTGCCCCGGGACTCTACCGCGATCCTGGACTGCTCCGCGACTCCCCCGCGATCCTTGACTCTTCCGCGACTCTGCCGCGACTCTTCCGGGACTCCCCCGCGACCTCTTCTTGGATGAAGCTTCCGAGACTCTACCGCGACTCCCCCGCGACTCTACGGCTATGTCGTCGTATCGATTAAACTCCTGGCGTTCACTCCTATCAATTTCCTCTTTAACGCCCAGCGAGCGGTCGCTGTAATGCCTTCTCTCCTGTTGCAATATCCTCTCTGAATCCAACTCATTTATAACAATTTGATTGATTCGACCCACCATTTTGAGGCCATCAGCTGTTAAAGAACTCCTAGCCGTCCATTCACTCCATCACATTATCAGAAACAGTATGCGTCCACGTACATTTCAGCTGAGTAACCCTCGAGCTAAGCTTTCTCATGCACATAATACTTGAAGTTCTGAGTGTTTTCCCTGATCTATTTCATTTATTCCTCTGTTCATTGTCATCACCATAAGTCAAGGTCTAGCAGACCGTTTTTGTGTACATCTAAAGAGCTGTGTCCATCCATCATGATCACCAACTTTTTTTCAAAAAATGTCGAAACTTTTTCCGTCCCGAAATGGATCAATTTTTCTCTACGATTTCTGGAATTGAAATTTTCCACAAATAAATTGAAATTTCATACAATTTTTGTATTTACCAACATTTATACGTAATTGCCTCTTACGGTTTTTTTACAATGTTTCACGCAACTTGGATCTAAAAATCGCAAGAAGACTGGAAACGTAATACAATAAAACGTTCTTTTTGAATTCCAGGCTCATAGCTGAGAAATCTGATAATGAACATATCAGCGCAAAACCTCTAAAAACTATTGTTTCTGTGCAGCGTTGCCGCCTTTTCAGCCAATGACTTGCCTTGGAGACAACACGTTAGAGCTTTTCTTGATTAAAGGCAGGGTTCACGATAAAAACGACTTTTGAGCTCTCTTCATGAGAATGCAGTTTTGGTCATCACAAAAGTAAAAGTAAGTGAAAAAACCCGGAAATTAGCGGGAAAAACGCTCAAAAACAAAGTTGAACGGCTAATTACCGGTGTCGGCCGGCCCCCTAATTAACGCGATTTTCATTTATGCTCGCTTATCCGCGATTTATTTTGCTGTTATAGTAATCAGTAGTCTCCAGAAATGTTTGAAAATTAGTTTAGAAGCAAAATAAAAGTTGACAAAACAGGGTTTTACACCAATCTCGATATTTGGGGTCGGGAGGACACCAAGCCATAACTTGTTCCTGAGCGTTTTTTCTCCAATTTTTTACTTATTTTGACTTTTGTGATGGCCAGATCTACCATTCCATGGGGATAGCACAACAACCGATTTTATCGAGAACCCTGCCTTTAAAGATGGGGCACATATTAGGAATTTGATTGCGTTCTCTATCATCAAAAATAACCGTATTTCTCATATATTCATGTACATGCTTTCTGTTAGGTTTTTTTAGTTGAACCTTCTTGGGTCAAGAGCTTAAATATAATTGGCTTATCGAACCAGGGTAAATGGTTGCGGTGTGCTCGGTCCGTGAGATGTGCCCCCCCCCCCACATTTGGAATCGGTGCGGCGCCCTCCCATCCAGGTTGTGACTTTTAAGGCGCAGAAGACCCTCAGCTATTAATTTTGTGATTTTCAGTTGATTATGTAGTAGACCTCTTTTGTATAACACGTGTCAAGCGCGAGATCTCAATTCCTCGAAACAAGCGAGATATGAGGGACCACGCCTGGCGCGACCCCCTCGGCTCACCACCACGACCACTCCACCTTCTTGAATTTCCTACCCGATAACCGCTCGATGGATGTTTGAATTTCGAGGACATTCTGCGATTTTAGGGATACCATCGTGATCAGCGTGTGATTCACTCCAGGATAAGCATAAGATTTTAAAAATAGTTATTAGGGTGTTCTGTGCCTTTAACCCTTCGTGTGAACCAATTTGAGTAGGGTGCGCAACTTCAGGATAAAATCAATTAGCGGGACTGTAATTAGTTCTCGACTCAGATTTCCAGAGGGTATAATTAACTCCATCGACTCAGAATCTCTCGCACACTCCGCACAACGACTAGATCGCCGCAACGATCTGTGCCTTCTTCTTCTTCTGCAGCCTCAAAGTGGTTTTTTGTCATAGGTTGAGGAACTGGTTGGCCTTCACAGGATTCGTCCAAAGGTCCATTGTAGTTAAGGAGGTAGGTCTCCTCGAACACATGAAGAAGTGCGCCGTGTCGTGTCCGGGAGCACCACAGTCCGGGCATGCGCCTGGTCGGCTGCTGTCGATCTTGTTGACGTGAGACATGAGCAGAATAGAGTTACCACAGCGCAGCGAGGCAGGAGCACATCTTTCTCGCCTGCCGACTTGAGGCTCGGACTCGCAAACCCGAGGCGGCACTGCTCCTAAGATAGGGTTTACAGCCGCCTTCTCCAGATATCCTCGAACAAGCTGCGCGTGCTCCTTACGCAGAAGACGAAGCCTTTCCATGTTGGAGTCGGCCCATCTCTGGGCATCAACTTTACGAGGAGCATCTGCAAACGGCGTCCTAGACCTCTCTCTAATGGGCTTTATGACTCTCTTTGTCGGATGATTCGGCTGTCTCAGAACAATAATATACATCTGCTGTGCCTGGAGTTCACAATGCTTCTTAACCGGCAATATGCAGGCCTCTGCGTCAAGATGTTGTATTGGGGAGCTCCTTGCACAACCGGTAGCAATTTTAAGCGCAGTTTTCTGTACACGCTGCAGCTTATTCCAGGAGCTGTCAGACACCAGGTGCTGCCACACTGGTGCCGCATATTCCAGAGCCAGCTGAAGTATTGCTCTGTAGGTTCTCAATATAGTCTCTCGCCTGCTTCCCCATGATATTCCTCCGATAACTCTCAAGATATTAAGCCTAGCCCTGATGACGGTTTGCTTCTGTTCCGCGTTTTTGTGGAACTTCAGTGACGGATCAAGAATAAGGCCAAGAAGCTTGGGGAATTTTGCTGCTGGCAACAGGTCACCATCCAGTTTGACATCTGGGTGGGCACTGTGTTCCTTGGTGTTTGTTGTGAACACTAAAACAGAGGATTTCGCAGCAGAGACTGTGAGCATCATATTATCGAGGAAGAGCTTCAACTCGGCGAGATAGGCGCTGATCTTGTTAGCGGCTACTTGCAGGTCACGGCCCTGGCACATGATGGTGATGTCGTCGGCATACATAATAATCTTTACATCATTGGGAGGCTTGGGAATATCCTCAAGATACAGGCCGAATAGAGCAGGGGACAATACTCCGCCTTGCGGAATACCGGCTGCTATTGGATACGTGATTCTGGAACAGAACCTTAGCCCGGCGGCCTTTCGTGAACGCTGCAATCCATCGCTTCTGCCATGATGGTAGCGACGACTTGAGCAGTTTCTCAGACAGCAGTCCCAAGTTAACAGAGTCAAACGCTTTGCTTAGATCAAGGGCGACGGCCACCGTTCTCAGGGGCTTTTTCATGTTGAACCCATCGACCGCAAAGCTCACGACCTCCAATAGAGCAGTAGTAGCAGAGTGAAATTTCCTAAACCCATGCTGATGCTGCTGTCGCTCATGTTGATCAGCCAGGTCCGTCACGATCAGCTTTCCAGCCAATTTGGAGACGGGCGATAACAGGCTAATTGGTCGAAAGCCTTTTGCCGTGCTTTGGGACTTGCCTGGCTTTGGCAACGGTATCACATTGGCTGTCTTCCAAGCTTGGGGTAGAACGCAGGTCCGGTAAGAAGTGTTAATGATATCTGCAAGCATCGATGGAAGTTCTGTGGGAAGCATCTTCAGGATGGCTGTGGAGATACCGTCAGGTCCGATAGCCTTCGAATTCCGCATTCCTTTGATGGCCTTTTCTACTTTGGTGAGAGTAAAGGCCTCAGAAGCACTGATGAGCGGCAACCGGTTCAGCTCTCTGACGTTGACTCTGTTTTGAACGCCTCGCTTGGTACGTGTGATGAAAAAATTCTTGACGCGTACGTAAGCAGCTGCTTTCCCTAATTTGAAGACGTGCTCCTCGAACTCAATAGCGGAGCTCATCGAGGGAGCTGACTTGCCGGAAATTTTCCTAAATACTTTCCACGTCGTGGTTCCGTCCGCCTTGAAATTCAGCTTTTCAGTGAACTTCTCCCATCACTCCTTCTTGCTCTTATCCAGATCTTTCTTGATCTCATTATCCAGCACAGCAATCTCCGGGTCTAGATGGTCTGCTGCTCTCTTCTCATCTCTGATTCTCATCTTCTGCAGTATTGCCCTGCTGACATTTGGAAAAAAGGTCTTGACACGACCCTCAGGAATTGTTGCTTTATGGCCTTGCGGATGGCACTTGCTAGATGGCGCTCTTTCTGATGCTCATCACCATTCCATGTCGACCGCAGGGCGGATTGCAACATCTCTGAACAGGGTCCACTCTGCTAGGCCTAAATTTAGATAAGTACGATGACGAAAACCAAAGTAACGGGCAAGAGAGTCAGAGAGATCAATACAGACAGAGACGGGAATGTGATCACTGGAGAGAATTGTGGATGTGGACCACGTGAAAGCATTAGAAAGATTGGATGGCACAAGAGAGATATCTGGGCTAGAAAGTCGGCCGTTGGCATTGAGACGAGTCAGCTGGTCATCGTTGAGGATAACCAGGTCACACTCCTCAGCCTATTCTTCGACATCTTTCCCTCTGGCGTCAGAATCAAGAGCAGAACAGAACGTGTGAGCATTGAAGTCACCCGCAAAGACAGTTTAAGGGAAGAGTGAGCCGTCGTGCAACTGCTTAAGGAGGGGTATGTGGTTGTAAGACGGGGACAAGATGTTATAGGAGGAATATAAATGTTGAATAGAGATAAAGGGGTTTTGAGGGGGAAGTGGACAGGAATGTACTCGAGAGTACCGTCCTTTGGAGTATTAGGGATATGATGAGAAGGTAAGGCAGATTGCACAAAAGTAGAAACTACGCCCCCAAGAGCAGACCTTGGCATGTGATAGGCGGTGTATCCCAGAATTTTAGGCTGGGAGTAAGTGGTAGAAGGAGAGAGCTTGGTTTTTGAACCATGATAACATCCTTGTGATGAGAACGTGCGAATAGAGAGAGTTCAGATAACTTGTTGCGGAGGCCGTTGAGATTAATGTGAACAATGGAGAGGGGGCGGTTGGTAATTGAGGAATCAGAGTTGCTGGGGGCAGAGCATAGAACACAACAAAAGGATGCGTCATGATGCCTCACAGAACTGAGTCCCGAACAGGAGATATGCACCCACCTTTGGCATCCGAAGCACTGGACACTTGTTTTATGCCAGGTAACATCCTTGCTGCAGGTCGTACATGGATACCTCTGCGCTGGACCTGGATTCCTATCGACGCCGGCCCTTTGTAATAAAATTCTCAGGAGAGCTGCGGCCGACCAGCACCTCTCCCATGACAAAAACCCTCTTCTTGGAGGGGTTGACGTCGGTTTGCACGTAGGCGGTCTTCTTTCGTCCACACTGCCACGGCACGAACGTACGACATCTCATCTGTGCTTTCATATCCCACATAGAGGAGGGTGAGTAGAGCCATTGGCATTGATTGGAATGGCACGCTCCTAATCGCTCAGCGATAGGCAAAGATACGGGCAAAGAAAAAACTTTGCGACGCGAATTCTTTTTTCAAATGCATCCAGGACGCTTCTAAACAGGCACTCCCGGCTGTACAGCCTGAAAAGCGGAAACATCATCTACTCAGAGTTCGCGCAAGAATTTTAGTCTGATGAATGGACGGGGCTGCGACGGTAGATCACTCCGCGCGAATCGAAACCCCATTCTCCAGTGAGGCCGCCAACCCCGCACGTTCAGCCGCCTGGTCCATGTGTCAGACTTAATCGAAAACGGAAACCATACAACGAGGTGAGTGCTCTCCGAACGGCAGGAAACTTTGTGGAGGAAAAGCGTCTGAGGAGGAGGTTGCGTCCGCAGCTCCAGTGCGGTGGCGAACGAGAGTGGACGTGTAGAGCTGTGGAGCTGGAGATGGCTTGGGAGGAGAAGAATTGAAAAAAGCCTACTCGTTGTAGCGACAGTACAGCGGCAAGATGAAGAGATTTCGCCTATACTGAATACTGCGAACGGAGTCGCAGTTGGCGATGAGACGCTGCCATTATAAAAGGATAACTTCAGTTCACTACTGAATCGTCCAGCTCCATCAGTACCTGAGCTCCCGCATGTTCAGAGAGCGCATTATGATGTCAGTGAGGAACCGCCGACTGAGTCTGAAGTTTTGGATTGTGTCCGGAAAATGAAGAATGGAAAGGCAGATGGAGATGACAACATCACTGTTGAAATGCTGAAAGCTCTTCCTCCGTCTGGGATTCGTGAAATGATCAACACCATCCGTGCTATATGGATGAGCGAAAGGATACCCGATTCGTGGAGACAGGCGATCATCGTACCTCTTCACAAGAGCTTATCCGTCATGGACCCCAAGAACGACAGGGAGATTTCTCCACTGCGTGTCATGTACAGGGTTTTCGAACGTATCGTTCTCGAGCGGCTCATCGAACATCGTGAAGAAACAACCAGAGAGGAGCAACCCAGTTTCCGAACTGGACGATCGACCATCGACCAAGTGTTCGTCGTGAGAGGAGTAATTGAATCGTGGCAGCGGTATTCGAAGCCATTACAGCTTGCTTTTTTGGATTTCGGAGCCGCATTCGACTCTCCTCATCGTAATCGATTGGTCAACGCTCTGCGAGCGATGAAGTCCTGGAGTAGTACGTTCGACTAATCGAGGACATGTACAAAGGAACAACAGCAGCAATTCGTACACCTGTCGGGTTTACGTTGGCTTTTGAGGTGAAAAAGGAGTAATGCAAAGAGTTGTAGCGGGACCTTTTCTATTCAACTTCGCTGTTGATGACATCATGCGTAGAGTTGCAGAACAGTTTCCTGCGGACGTGATACTAACACCATGAGGACGCTCCCTTGTCGACCTGGGGTACGCTGACGACATAGTGTTTGTTATTCGCTGAAAACAACGCAAAACTGGTAAGGATTGTGAACCTCGTTTCGAAGCATGGCGCAGGGACTTCGACTTCCTTCCCACAAACGCAAGCAAATTTGGGTCTCTCAGAGGCCATCAGCGGGAGTTTGTGTGGACGGACAACGTATCGAACTGGTGGATGATTTTTGCTACATATTTGGGCTGTTTGCTGAAGAACCATGGTGCAGCAGATACTTAACAGCGATGTTTGAAAGCTACGTCTGCATTCCGTTCTCTTACCAAGTGTTTGTGGTCTACCCCCATCGCGAAGGAAGTCAATTTGCGCGTCTACCTATCCGCTATTCGCCCTATCATGATGTACGGATCGGAGACGTGGGCAGCATCGAAGAAGCAGATGGAAAGGTTGGATCGCACGGAAAGGAAGCTGTTTAGACGTTTGCTTGGATATTTCTGGCCGCAGAAGTGCCACAACGAAGACCTCTACAACGAAATCGACGCCTTACATCAACGCTTGACACGAGAGAGGTGCCAATATCTCCCAACGCCAACTCAAGCGGCAACGGAAGGTCGTCTTCGTTTGTTCGCGCATAATTTAAGGAGATCGCCAGATTGCCAGGACGGCACGTTTCGGTAAAGATGAGGAATGATCGCGTCAAGCGAAAACCAACCGACCTACACAAAAACACCGAAAACTAGAACACGTTTATCGTCTGCACTGACTCTATGTTATCCCTGTAGTCGAACGAGTCGTGAGCCACAACTTTACCGCGGTTCTACCACGATACTGTGCTGCTCGATGCCTGCAGATCCAGTGGGGAGAAGTCGCGGGTTCGTTGCGGCGGAGTCCAGGGTTTGAGAAGCGGCTCTCATTTAGACCTCTTGTTGGGAGTAGATTTGCCGCCGTTTCTCGCAGATGACCACCTACCACAATCGCAGCGAACGCTGGCGTGATGGGTCGATTGCGAGAAAATGGGCGACAACTACACTGCCAACAACAGGTCTAAATGAGAGTCGCTTGCTAAGCCCTTGACTTTAAGCGACAACCCCGCATCATCTCCGCATCTCCCCCTCGACTGCCCCGCGTCTCCTCCGCGTCTCCTCCGCGTCTTTCCCGTATCTCCTCCGCGACTGCCCCGCGACTCCTCCGGCTCGGCGCCGGCAGGCACCGAGCCGGAGGAGTCGCGGGGCAGTCGCGGGGGAGTCACGGCAAAAATTCTCAGTCACCTTGTAGGTGGCTGTAACCTCTTCGCTATATACAAAATTACCTTAATTCTATCATTCAGGCATCATCGATGACACAACAACCGTGAAGACTACGATCACTGTCCCATGCATAGCCAATGATATGATCGCTCTTCACATAATTCTGTGTCTCTAGTTCGTTGGATGAACAGATAGTATCATTTTCTCAGTTCAACAACTATTAAATCGTAAGCATACTTTTGTGTACTCAGAAATTTCTGCCCTGTCTCGTAATTTTCATTCGGTTGAGAACATGTTGTTCTATCCCTTGCATTTTGAAGTGTCAATCTTTGCTTGTTTTGTGATTTTGAGGTATCTGAATACCATCGTATGATCGTATTCTGGTCAGAATCAGTCTAGTTTTCGACCCTCATAAGTCATGGACACTTGTTGCATTCATTTTTTTAGATTTGTAAAAAAAATATTTTGTAGCATTTAGCCACAATTTATTTAGAGTTGTTGTGTTTTACGGTCATCTCAATAAATTCGTTGTCAACTCGTTTAACATAAAGTGGTAGTGAAAGCATAAAATTTAAGTATTATGAAGAAGTAATGGTCAAAGTAGAGTAGTACTAGTGAAAAAGTACTAGTATTGGCACAATAACGGTGAAAATATAGTGGAATGCGACGAAAACCGTTTTTACGGTTTTGAATTCCCGCGCTTCACTCGAAAAAGGTCCGCGGATCAGCCGCCAAGAGAAGAGGGGGGTTGGTCCGAGGGCGCTCGGGGGCTGCTGCCGAGTTTGGGACGCTCGGATGAGTCCCCGACGGGCACTCGGCTGGTGCCCCCCGAATGTCCGAGTAGTCCCTTCTATGTCGTCTGTAGTCGCGCTTGGGTCGCCCATAAGCCCGGCTAGGCCGGGATACCACTTTGGTTTTGATGGTATTATTGATTTCACTTGACCGGGGTGGGACAGGGAGGGACCACGGACGACCTAAGGGGACCATCGGATGGCGAAATTTTGTCTTGTTTTGAGTGCTTTACTTGCATATCGACTCGGACTACGAACTAGCGTCCACTTTGAAGGCAGTGGTCACGATGAAATTTGTCATCGAAAAAACTACAAAAATCAGCTTAGATCGAAAAGAGTTGAAAACTATGAAGGTAACGCGGTGAAAAACGGGCTAGAATTAGATTTTCTAGGGCTCAAAGATGCCAGTTCGTGCACACGTGCACAGCTCGGCCCAAAAAAATCGCAGTCTTATGCCGAGCAGTCAAAAATCATCGACATTCAGAGTAAGAAATAAATATAAATTTACCTAATAAAAACAGTTGAGCAATGAAAGCAAGCACTTGAGTCAATGCTTTTGACTAGATAAGTGCATAAATATTCGAGCGGGTCAGTACGAAGGTTAATGTTCACTGATTTGAATTCAATTTCAAGCCAGCTGATGTTCTTGATATTAGAGATTATCGATGCCAATGATGTGGCGAGGGCTCGACCATCATCAAAAGACAAGAAAGTTCATGCTTCAAATTTGGCCCGAAACAGCGGTTTTTCGCGATTTTTTCTTATAGGTCCTACTACTCTCAACCCAGAAAAGGGGTTTAGAGAGGAAAAGAAGACAAGCATATGTTATCGCGACCACTGCCTTTAACAGCAAAAGAAGCAATAGCAAAACGAGCGCTCAGAAAAATCTCTCAATTGAGGCGAGTGCACATCAGTAACTAGCCTTTTCAACTTGTTTTTGTGTACTTGCTTGCAGCTTTCTACTCATTTTCACTTCTGTATCGGCTAGATCTACCTTCGCCTGACGAGAACTCAACAACCACTTTCTGTTGCAAACTGTGCCTTCGAAGAGCGACATTGCTGCAGGGCATAAGTCAATCAAACGTAATAAGTTCCGTATGCCCTCTATTTCTGAGTCAAAGGTAAATGGATACATCGCATGCGTGTGCGCGCGTTTGCTGCTTCTCATACTCCTCCACACCTTCTCACAGTCTCTACCCTCACACGCACACGAAGGAACAAAGTATCAGTGGGTTGCCTGCGGGGATGAGGATCAATCGCTATCCAGCTAATCATCATCGAGCGTTCCGCCTAGACTGATGAATTGCACGCGGCTTCTCCTTTTCGTTCATTGGGAGCATAAGCGTCCTTCTAGAACTAGGCTCAAACAGTAAACCGCGCTTTCAGCGACGGGAGGGGGGGGGGCGTCTCATAAGCTGACGCTTTCGTCCTAGAAAATCGTACTGCTTGGTTCACTTGTATTAGAAAAATCTATGCGATTACGAACCCACGGCGGTTCTCAAGGAATCGGTCGAAGGTTGTCGACGTCAAGAACACATTTCTTCAGTCAGTGCACTGGCATTCCACATACACAGTGCAAATGAAAATATGACGTCATAGAAAGTGGTTCTTCATGCAGCATACCTACGCGAAGTCAAAACTACTCGCACAGGACAACAGCGGCGAAAATTCCACCTCGAGCGGCAACTTTCTCTGAGCACGTTTTCCGTTTTGGTAGAAAGACGTGTCAATGCTTGAGTCAGCACCGAATTCTAAATGTCAGTGGAAGGTGTGCAAAGGCTTGTTACAGGGGACGCACAAGGCGTCCGAACCTATTGGAGCAATGAAAATAGTTTCTGAACTAAAATGTGTTTTCTCAGAAGTAAAGAGAGCCGAAACATCGCTTTTGCCTAACACAGGTGAAATAAAAGAACGATCCAAGTAGACGATATGAGTATTTCTTTCTTTCTTTTTTTTTCATTTCATTTTTCTGACATTTTCTTTTCAAATCCTCTCTACGTGGCGATGAGTGTGATGCCTTTCGTGGTCGGTCGGCTCATCTGGCAATCACGGGGAGTGAAGAAGTTGTTTAATCGTGTGGAGACCTTTATTAAGTCTTTATCCTATTTACCATCATCTTTCGTGCTTCTTGTCTTTCACCCGAATTCCTCTGTCTTACAGGCCGCAGCCTTAGGGGTATGGTATACTGCTGCGACACACAGTCGCGTCGCTCTGCACAGCGACAGCGACATTGGCAACTACTGGCATCGGCACATTTGCAGTGTTAGCCCTCCGTAACACGTCGCTGCGACAGACATGCGACAACTGTTCCTACAACGGCCAGTGCCGTTGCTCCTCTGCTGGCCCCGTCAGGATTTATGCTAAGTGTCACGACTGTCGTCCATGACAGCGGCAAAGTATGCCATTGGCACTAAACCTGTCGCAGTGTGCTGCACAGCGACAGCGACAGGCCTCGGCACAGTTGCAACATGTCAGCCTTCCGCGACACGTCGTTGCGATATACGCGCGATAACTGTACCTACGACGACCGTCTCCGATGCGGGTCCCGCAGCGATTTGTGCTAGATTGCATGCCTGTCGCTCATGACAGCAACAAAGCATGCCACACCCTTTACGGACCAGGCGCATCGAAGACCTGGAGAGTCGCGATATCGTGCTCTCCGGTGACGCTCGCCGTCAGCGCGAGTTCGAGGCTGTTCAACAAGCTCCGGCATTTTTTTATAGGGCATACCACCACATACTGGTTTTGTTCCAACGCTCTCGCGGGTTTATACTTGCTTTTGACTTACTTGACTTAATCGGTTGGCTTTCGCCTGACGCGGTCATTCCGCATCTTCACCGAGGTGTGCCGTCCTAGTAGTCAGCCGTGTCCATTTTTCACGGTCTTCAGCCACAATTTGAACACACTCCATCCAGCTGTCACTATTCCATTTCCTGCGAAACGAAACATCGCGCCTGAACTGTCTTTCGATGCCGAGTGACTTCAAATCCTCTTTAACCACATCCGTCCAGAACTTTCGCCTACGCCCAGGTGGCCGTTTCCAGACAGGATTTGGAAGCATTTTTAAAGCGTGTTGTACGAGACGATCCGGCGTTCTTCTTAGTATATGCCCGAGCAGTCGAAGTCGACTTTCCATTGCTGCTTGAGATGGCGTTAGGAGATGCTGGCACCTCCCTCGTGTCAAACGTTGATGTACTGCGTCGATTTCCTTGTAAAGGTCTTCGTTATGGCATACACGTGGCCAGAAATATCCAAGCAAACGCCTAAAAAGCTTCCTCTCCGTGCAATCCAACCTTTCCACCTGCGTCTTCGGTGCTGCCCACGTCTCCGATCCGTACATCATGATAGGGCGAATAGCGGATAGGTAGACGCGCAACTTGACTTCCTTCGCGATGGTGGTAGACCACAAACACTTGGTTAGAGAATTGAATGCAGACGTAGCTTTCGCACATCGTTGTCGAATGTCCGCTGCATAACTACCATCGTTCTTCAGCAAACAGCCCAAATAACAGAAATCGTCCACCAGTTCGATACGTTGTCCGTCAACACAAACTCCCGTTGAAGGCCTCTGAGAGACCCACATCTGCTTGCATTTGTCGGGACGAAGACGAAGTCCATAGGCTGCGGCATACTCCGAAACGAGGTTCACAATCCTTTGCAGTTTTGCGTTGTTTTCAGCGAATAACACAATGTCGTCGGCGTACTCCAGGTCGACAAGGGAGCGTCCTGATGGTGTTAGGATCACATCCACAGGAAACTGTTCTGCAACTCTACGCATGATGTCATCAACGGCGAAGTTGAAAAGAAAAGGTCCTGCAAAGGCTCCTTGCCTTACTCCTGTTTTCACCTCGAAAGCTGACGTAAATCCGACGGGTGTACGAACTGCTGCTGTTGTTCCTTTGTTCATGTCCTCGCTTAACCGAACATACTTTTCCGGGACTCCATCTGCTCGCAGAGCATTGAGCAATCGATCACGATGAGGAGAGTCGAACGCGGCTTCAAAGTCCAAAAAAGCAAGCTGTAATGGCTTCGAAAACCGCTGCCACGATTCAATTACTCTTCTCACGACGAACACTTGGTCGATGGTCGATCTTCCAGGTCGAAAACCGGCTTGCTCATCTCTGATCGTTCCTTCACGATGTTTGATAAGTCGCTCGAGAATTATACCTGCTAAAACCTCGTACATGACACGAAGCAGATGGATTCCTCTGTAGTTCTTAGGATCCGTGACGGATAGCTTCTTGTGAAGAGGTACGATGATCGCATGTCTCCACGAATCGGGTATCCTTTCGCTCATCCATATAGCACGGATGGTGTTGGTCATTTCACGAATCCCAGACGGAGGAAGAGCTTTCAGCATTTCAGCAGTGATGTCGTCATCTCCACCTGCCTTTCCATTCTTCATTTTCCGGACACAATCCAAAACTTCAGACTAAGTCGGCGGTTCCTCACTGACATCGTAATGTGCTCTCTGAACATGCGGGAGCTCAGGTACTGATGGCGCTGGACGATTCAGTAGTGAACTGAAGTAACCCTTCCATATTGGCAGCGTCGCATCACCAACTGCAACTCCATTGGTAGTGTTCAGGACAGGAGAACATCTCTTCATCTTCCCGCTATACTGTCGCAGCAACGTGTAGGCTTTCCTCGGGTTCTTCTCCTCCCAAGCCTTCTCGAACTCCTTAGCTCTACACGTCCACTCTCGTTTGCGGTCCTTTTGAAGCTGCCGACGCAACTTCCTCCTCAGACGCTTCTCCTCCAAGAAGTTTCCTGCAGTTCGGAGAGCACATACTCTGTTGTAGGTAGATGTAGTTTCTTCTGAGACGTAGGCGAACTTCTTCTTGGGCTGTACAACCGGAAGTGCCTCTTTCGAAGCGTCCTGGATGCACTTGACAAAAGAATTCGCGTCGCAAAATTTCTTCTTAGTCCGTACTCCGATGTGAATAGAAACGCGTTGTCGAAAATTCCTTCTGCACTCTTCATCTCTGAGACTTGTCATGTCAATCCTCTGGAGAGGCTGAGCCCCTCGCTTCCTCTTATGAATCCTCGCAGTGAAGTTCAACAGAACAGGACAGTGATCCGAATCGAATGCGACATCCCGCACAGCTCTAGACCTTCGAATGTCCGATACTGGAATATTCCTCGTCAGGACATAGTCAAGCTGTAGCTTCAAAGTTGTCATCTTCCGCTTCCGCTGCTCTTCTGAAGATAGCCGGGTTGGTCCCTGCCACGTAAGCTGATGGCGGCGATGATTCCTCTTGAATGTCGATGCAATAATCAGACCACTGCGTTCACAAAAGTCGACAAGGCGGTAGCCATTGTCCGATGTTTGCTCCACTGGGTAGAACCATTTACCGAGTACTTCGGATTCCTGATCAAGTCCCATCTTCGCATTTGCGTCAATCCCCACGACAACAGCATTTGACAAGGTATCCTGGCCAGCAACGTATTGAGTTCCTCATAAAACGCATCCTTCGAATTGTCTTCGGCGGTTTCAGTAGGCGCATGAGCACTCACTATCCACAGATTGAATCCTCTGTGATCCCGCAGTCGTACGAATGCATTCCGGCACGACGTTGAGCCAAACTCCTTGACCATACCATTGAAATCCTTCCTTACAGCTATTGCACAGCCTCCCACTCTCCTATCGTCAGCGTTACCGCAGTAGATGGTGTACCCTCCGACGCTGATGACGGGTCTATCCTTGAGGCGGGTTTCCTGCAAAGCAGCAAACGGTGCATGGAAATAGCTCAGAAGCTTGGATAGCGCAGTTTTTTGGATATCACTCGACAGCGACCGACAGTTCAGGGTGGCGAAATTGTGGCTTGTGGCCAAAGACTCCATGACTCCTTAGGTACGGATCCTAAGGTGTTATGGACCAGAGGCCTTGGTGTGCCGGACGGCGACACCTTTATGCAATGTGCGGGATACTTTCGCGATATAGTTGTGCACGCTATATCGCTCGAACGTTCCCTGTGTACACTCGAACGTCTGCTGGGTTCAGTAGAAGCAGGGGCACCAACGAGCAGGTACCAACAGACTTGTATACACACCCCCATACTTGCTTATTGCCCTTATTTTCAAGCCACGACTGTCAAGTTTCCATGGAACATAACCCACCTATAAATGCTCACCGTGTCATCGAGGTGATCTCCAATTGGCAACTATTTAGTGACTTCTGCATACGGCTCATCTAGTACTAATCCTCTCTTCTGCGTCTGGACATCACTACGAAACGACCCGCCGGCACTGGTTATCCCGGCTGATAGCGCTTTTCCGTTGCCGCCCTCAAAATCCAACAGCCACGGTCTAATCTTCTGTGTCCTGTTAAAGAACCTTACAGTTCAGAACCAAAATACCCGACTTTTAAGAGTCAATAGAGAACAACCCACAGTAGAGTGAGGTAATATACTGACTGAGTCGAGGGTATGTGATACTACATCGCTTCTTTCTGTTCTCCACTCAGTTCTGAACCTGGCTTGTCGGCCGAGTGAGGAATAACGCCGTGTATGGCGATCGGCTCATCCCTGTAGCTGGCGGAGGCGGGACAGGGGCTGTCTACACACCGAGGGATGAGTTGTCCCGTTTTTGCAGTTTGAAATGTCACGTGCCTCAACGGGAGCGAAGGAGTCCCGAGTGGAATTAGAGCCGCCAAAGGCGGGACAACTCCTCCCTCGGTGTGTAGAGAGCCCCTGTCCCGGCGGAGGCTACCGTGGAAGGCTTCGGCACCGCGAGCATTCGCCCCATCACAGCTGACTCCATCACCAACTTCTATATCACCCCCCCCCACCGGTTATCACAAACTTGTTCCCCTATCTCCTATCTTCGCCGACAGGTCGTTCCCCTCTACTGCACGCAACTCATCGTTTTACTCTCAAAATTCCGCGAGCAGCTCTGAAATTTGGATATTTTCTTCATGTGTGTGAAACCCCAATGCACCATCGGATGAAAAAAAAACAGAATCAACAAAAAGATTTTTTTTCACACAATGATAACGACAATCAGGGAAGGAGGCATCATACATCCGGGGAACGTATCACAAGCGCGCACTCGCAATATCAGAATGTGTCATTCCAAAATCCCTGAGAGAATCTGTTTGTATTGCGCATACAAATATCAATTAATTGTGCTGATACGAAACGACACAAGCAGTCACTTTCCCGCCTGATACGGATCATTTGCCTAAAACAACACACAACTTTTGGTAAAGAAAACTATGAAAGGAGCCGAATTTACGTAAGGGACAACATGTACAATCAATCACGCAAGAACTGATGAGAACGCAAATCTTGAAAAATAAAAGGAAATCCCATATATAATTCATCTTCGTGGAAGAACACACAATAAGGCCATGTGATTTGATTCCATCACAAAACAGACTACGTAAGACGCGCTTGGTGCAAATGCCGTAAACGATGACAAGTCATACACGGAAAGGAAGAAAAGTGGACAGAAATCAACATTTCACTAGAAATCATCACGAACAAACGCCAGCACAAATATGATGTTAATGGTTAGCTTTAATAATATATGTGCAGAGGTTAAAAGGTAGATTAATGGATATAAAGAAGTTATACCGGTATCGCATGCGTAGATCTCAAGGATCATCACCATCAGAGTCATCATCGGAATCATTCTGAGCGCTCAACTTCACAAGAAACTCTTCTGTCGATATTCGAGACTCTAAATCCAGTGAAGGCTCACATGAAACCGCTCGCGGTCCAATATCGACTGTGTCCGCGCACTGAAATTCTTCCGCTTATTCGAAAAAAAGCTAAACTGACTGATGGCGTAAAAACTGAATCATGGAGAAAACAGAAGCGATCTTCAGCTCTCTTTCAAGAACTAAAATGAGAAAAAAAAGAATCTCATTCTTCCACCTATGAGGCATTGTTAATCTCCCACTAGCAGAGTGGCACGGCCAGGTGCTGTAGCTACAGCGACGCACGATTGAGGCCTACGTTTCAAAACTATATGATATACCCCGAATTCCCTTGTTCTGGATTGCGTGTTAATTCAACAGGAGGACCGCTAATGCCTCTAAAACTCCTGGCCACAAATTTTCATTACGATGAGCCGAATTCTGCAAAACTGGCACCAAGTGTGTAAAAATTGGCAAGTTCGAAATATACGACATAGCTGATGTCCTCAAAAAAAAAAAGTTCTGAAGCCTCTGTACCAATTCGTTTCTTACTGAAACACTCTGAAGCATTGAGATAATAGCCTACAGGATTGGACCGGGCTGTACAACGCTGAGAGCTTAGTTTGCCATCTTGCAAACCAACTTTTTTGAGATCTTTTTCTCTAAGCTGCGCCCATTCGCCCAGAGACGGCTTGTGCCCATACTGAGGCACAAGCTCATTGTCTGCATTCAATGTGTAATAGAATCGACGTCCAGGTACACCCCATAAGTTTCCCATCGAGTTGGTGTGCGGCCAACAGCCACCGGCATTCAATCGAATTGAAACGCTTGGCCTGGATCCTATCCTGCGCCGTCCTGCCGACAAAACGAGAAAGCGGATACGCACTGAAAGGAGCGGACGGTGATCGTTCAACACTTCGTACTAGTCCATGGGGCTCATACTACCTATTAGAGGGTGCGAATTCGTGATCCAACCTGCCATTCAATCTAAATCCGGCCCAACACGCCGGAATTTCGTCTCCAGAGTTTCTGATGATGACAATGTGTCGGGATCGGAATATACATGTGGCCGCCTCCAGGATCAACGAGTACCTGGTCACACTGAAAAGCTTTATCGACCCCAAAATGCCAAAGATATCTGCATCCAAATCGTCGGTATCCGTACTCACAACGGTTCCATCAAAGCACAGCGCCCACCCGCATGTCGAATGGGACGGAGATCGATTACCTGCTGCTCGCTTTCCCAAACTTCTCGGTCTGGTGCTCGATCCATCGCTCAAGTTTCATAAGAACACCGAGCGGAAACAGGCCGTCGTCAAAACGAAGCTTAATGTGCTCAGAGCCCTGGGCGGTACACCATGGGGCAGCAGCAAGGAAACTATTATCAGGAAACACAAGGCCATACTTCAGCCCGCTCTGGAGTACGCTGCACCGGTGTGGCAGCACTTGGTATCAGAAACCTCCTGGACCAAGATGCAGCGTGTACAGAATGCCGCACATCGTATAGCTACCGAATGTGCAAGAAGTTACCCAGTCGAGCACTTGCATGCGGAGACACGATTATTACCAGTAAAAGAGCACTGTCAGCTCCAGGCCCAACAATTTTTCATCAATATTCTAAACAACCCAACCACCCCTCATGGAGAGCTGAACCCCTTCAGGGAGAGAGACATCAGAAAACCATTCGCCGATGCTCCAAGCAAAGTCAATCTGCAAAGATGGCACGACTCACAGCAAGAACGACTCCGTCTGTTGCGCGAGGAGCACACACAGTTCGTACGGTGTCATCTGGAAAAAGCTGCGGTAAATCCCATCCTGGGAGTGGTGCCGCCCTGGGTCTGCACTTCCGAGTCTCAACTCGGAAGGAGTGCCAGGTGCACCCTCGCATCGCTGCGCTGTGGTCACTCTACTATGCTTATGGCCTACGTCAGCAAGATTGACAGCAGCAAATCGGACGTTTGCCCGGACTGTGGACGCCAAGGCCACGATACGGCACATTTGTTCAATTGTCAGGGAAGACCAACCACGCTGACCACAGTGGACCTATGGACGAATCCATTACTGCTCGCCCAGTTCCTCCGCCTATGACAAAACCCTCTATGTGGCTGCAAAGAAGAAGAAGAGTTTCTGATCGAGAGCAAAAGCGGATCCTTGTATAGACCTTTCAGAATACTTTTTCAGTGAAGAAGATGTTCAAACTGGGCGCACTTGATAGATTTAGTGAACGCTGGAAAGATTAACAGGATTCTTTATTACCGAAGCGTATTCTTCGCACCAGCTTCGCATCAGCAGGACGATGCAGGATCGATTTTAGGCCAAATGTGTCGACTCGTTTAAACGATCTTGATGTCGGCAGTACCTCAACCCGATGGAGAAATATTGCGGGTGTTCTTGACGTAGAGCCCTCGCTCAAGGCAGGCAATACGAGTCCGTGGCTAAGCCCCACCAGCCGTTCTCAGCGATGAGCGCAGACTGAAGAAGACGACCTGAGAAAGCTGGTTTGCAACATGACAAACAAAATTCGCGGTCTGCTTCCGTGCCAAGCCAATTTTAAACACTACTGTATTACACGATTTTTGAATGTTTTGTGCCGTAAATGCAGTTTAACGTCGCAGTGTAAGTTATGGTACGTTTACACAAGGTGCTGGGTTGACCGCAAAACGCTTGGCTCCGGGCGAGATTGAACCAGAATACTCCTTTCCGGGGATTCAGTGGTGCAGTGCGATAAGACGCTCCCTTGGAGAGGGAATATGCTGGTTCAATATCGCTTGGAGCCAGGCGTTTTGCGATCTACTCAGCACCTTGTGTAAACTGTTGTATTAATGCTCCTGATTGTTCTCGTAAGAAACGAATTGGTAGGAAGTCAGTTGAAATGTCATTATAGCGGAGACTTCAGCTACATCACAATTGTTGAACATGTCAACTTTGACACTTTTTAATCCAGATTTACAGAATTCGATGCATTGTGACGATATGCCCAGAAGTTCTCAAGGTTCGGTGCCGTTTGATATTAGCGGTTTTTCTCTTCAATGAACTGCAGTCCAGAAGAGCGAAATTTAGGGTTAGTCGAATCGTTTTGACCACACTGTACCACGTCGCAGAGCCTGTCGTGGACCACAGTGTGTACGGTCCAAATTAAAATTTGGCCAATAGGAGATACAATGGGCCTATAATTGTATGATTTCACAGAGTCACGTCGTTTGGGGGCTCATCTATATTCGAAGCCTTAGACCGGTGGAAACAGTCTGTCAACTAATCCATTATTTGCAGACTAATATGAGTAAAAATATTAGAATAAGTAAATAGAATGAAAGCAGGTTTGGCATAAGCACCTAAGCGTTACATAGGGAGGAAGAGTCCACAGAAACTTATGGAAATGAGGAGATAAGCATTCGAACCCTTCGAAAACAAAGCAGACTTCTATAGTAATAATTATGCGACAGTACTACATGAAAAGAAAACGAAGACAAACCCCAAAAGTGTCAGGCATGCTACATGCACGACTTGGCATACCAGTGCATTCACCGTCTTCATCATCATCGACGTCATCATCGCTCCCGAATCCGAAATGAGCAGCGCCGTCCGGACTGGAAACAATGGATTGGGATAACAACCAGTTGGTGCTATTTAGGTCAACAGTTCGACTTTAACTTCAACAGGAATTTTTTAAGTCTAGTCCAGTATTCCAAAAACCAAGAAGGACACAGTTCCCTCAAGATGATAGCAGAAAGAATAGATTAGCCCGAAAAGGAATCAGCATTACTCCTTTATTGAGATAACTTTTCAGTCCATTATAACAACCAAAAGAGAGAAGCACCAAGGTTTTGGTAGTTGGGTGTGTTTAAGCGCTCCCCACAAAGACGTTATGTTGGTTCTGACCCAGAAGACAGGCGTTTGGCCATTGTATCAGTTCCTTGTGGCAACATATCATAGCTTCTGCTGCAAAGTAAACGCAACATTACGGCTAGGATCACGTGTCCATAGTTTAAGTTTCAAAATTAGAGTGAATGTGCTGCGCTATTAGCGAAAAATTCTTCACTTTTACGAGATAGGTTCTTTCAACTCACAGGAAGAACTATAGGATCAAAAGGAAACCCTCAATTCAATTAATTATGAAGACCACTCCCTTGTTTATGATTAATTATGGCGCTTAATGTGCACATTGTATGTTCTGAATCTCGCTGAAAAAATCAACGCTATGCCTTCACATCGGCACGGATCCTGATGAGACTTTGCATTCCCCATTCGAGGTTGGCGCGAACCCAGTGCACCTATGTTATAGCATATGGCACCGAGCTTGCGCCAAACTTCAATAGTGAACGCATTATCTCATTAGGATCAATGCCGACGTTAGCTGATATGACGACCCAAAGAAAATCACCAGGGTACGGCGTGAGGTTTGGGGCCTTAAGGCATCGTACGCGCAGAGAACCGTAAATCATTTTTACGTGTTTTTGTATAGCTTGTCCTCTCTAGTGAACGAAAATGTCGACAGGGCCCATGAAAAACCTTCAATGGTTCAGGAATGCCGGCCTGAACACACCGTTAAAGGGGAATTTAAATTCTGCGCCAAAATCGTTTTCAGAGTTTTCCTGCATTTGTAGACCTCGTCACGGTCATTTTCAAAGTTTTTTTGCATGGGGACTTTGTGCCGTAACTGTTTTTCATGTTGTTTGACGGTCACATCCACATACTACAAAAAAGTGCTAGATGACTAGTGAGAACTGATGGCGTATTCTCTTCTTTAACCTTCCGCTTCCAACCTCATAATACTACGTTTTGGATGCGCCGAAGTCTACCGGTGTACTCCACCGGGCTTAATCTTAAAAGTAAGCCTGAAAATGGGAAGTGGGTCCCAACGCGAACGATGCCCCTAGAGGGAATCTGAGCTTCAGTGGCCCGGGAGGGGGAGGTTGAGAGATTTAAAATCGGAGATTGAGCCCATTTCTGTGTGGCTGCACGAAAAAGTAGTCCACCATTTAGGCCTAATCACAGCACCAAATTTTTTCTAGCTGTCTATGATAGTATTAAGAAGATTCGAATTTCTTCATAACCGCTAATTTTTGAAGTTTAAGTCCTCCCCCCATCTCCGGTGACCACACCTAAATTAGTTGAGCGGAGGGAAGAGTTGAAAAAGACTGCTGGAAGGCGGGGGTCTTCCGGCCAAGCTTCCGTTCATGCAAAAAGCAGTTTATCAAGAACAGGAAAGTGAACATTCTAAGGTACAGAGTACGGCATGGGGTGTGGATATCCACAGGGGGTCTGAGCTGCGCAGGAGTGGAGGGGGGTCTGAGCTCCTCCGGGAAACCAAGTGGACCATTCTGAACGGGGCTATACACTGTTTACATTCAGTTCTTTGCGGAGAATTCGATTATACTACTTTTTTTTTAAATTTACATTTGAAAAACTGACCAAATAACGATCTTAGTGGGTCTGAGAAAATCTCCAGAATTTGCTACTGAAGAGAGGGGGTCTGAGTAAAATAGGTCTTGTCCACACCTTGTGGCGTATCTTGCTAGGGTACTCCACACTGCCAGCGAGAATGGCTTCTGTTGCATTCGTTATGAAAAAATCGGTTACGTTTTTTTATCGACTCAGACCTAAGAAATCGGCCACTGACTGCGGATCGCGTCTCGCGCGATCCGAAAATCGCAGAGTTGTCCGCAGTTGGTCGAAGGCGTCGAGCCGCGTAACTCCGATCCCCGAAAGAGGTGGACCCAACGCGGCTTCAACGGGCTTGGTTGAATCTTGGCGAAGAGCTTCGACCCCCGGTTACCTCCGACCCTGCCAGTAAGGAGCGACCCGCTCCAATTCCCCTTATTATAAATGCTAGATGATTCCTTGAGAAGACTTGAGGCCACCTGCCAGGATCATTTTCAATAAGCCGAATGAGCACTGCTCAGTAAGATGATGTGACTTACTCACCCGTTGAGTGCATGATTAAGACCATGCTTAAGCGATCTGGGCATCGGAGCCCGCCTCCACTCCCCTCAAGCCCGAATCCACCCTTTAGAACATTCTGGATAGGCTCAATTCCCCAGATCGCCTGAATCTGCTCAAGGATGAGGCGAGCTGAGGCTAGCTTTAATACCCTGTCCCAAACAAGATGGCAAGCGAAGAGTCTAAAGCAGCAGCGCTCACTCTACGTCCCTGACATTTTTGGATTACGGTGAAACGTCGCGTACGCAAATACGTAGCATGTCTCATCTTAATCCAAAAGCAGGATTCGAAGAGTTTTTGACGTTCTCACTTCTTTTTTTTCACATACGTTCAGCTCAGCTACCTTGTGATAACTTGTGAACATATACCATGCCAAAAAAAGGCATCAAATATTCGAAAACATCAAAATTCTGTCTTTAAAGGCTTCAGCTTAACTGGCTTTAATGCGAATCTGTGATTACAAGATCATACCCGTCTTCGGGTGATTGCTGCTGTGCCCACATAGTTCATGTGTGAATAGCTGACTGATGCAGAACGGGGTGCCGGTGGTGTAATGAACCTTGTGATAATTTTTTCACATACTTTTGCAGTTTTCGCTTGCCATCTCGTTTGGGACAGGGTAAACCCCATTTCCACCGAATTGATCGTTGCCAGCGGCGTCTTTTTTTAATTTAATTTAATGAAACTAAACTTATCTCTTCATCACACTGCGGCACGAGCGATTCTCGCAAGCTCGCCACGGTTCACTATGAAATTTGTTTTTCCGTGGACAATGCACGAGTAAGGAGAGACCGTAACCACCCCCGCTACCATAACGTTGCTGAAGTCCGACAATGGTTAGGTTTCAGAGTGATTTACTTGAGAAGAGTTTAGTTTTTTTGAATTGTCTAAACTTACCTAGTAGTTGTATAGAAACTTCATGTCTTCACGCTCATTTTTTCTTCACTTACCGATAACTTGTCGGTTGACACACAGCTCCGGTTTCTAGGTCATAATAAAGTTCTGCTCCTGGGAAAATTGCTCTATTGGCTGAGATCTGTAAAAAAAGGGCCTTCTAATCTAGACTCACACACAACGAAAATCGAAACCTACCTGGAAATACGTATGCTCTGGGAGATGTTTGGCGACTGGAATATATCGCCTCTGATACATATTTTCTAACCTCGGCCGTTTCACTTCTGAGCCCTCGTAATCCATTTCATCATTCCTTTCGGAATGCTCAGATATTTCCAGTTGCTTCATTATCTGAAAACACTTCTTGACTGTCTTTTAACAAACAATCAACAAAACATTGGTGCCCACCTGAAGGAACTCCTGTTTTTCTGCGATTCGCCTCCTTTTCCTCACCAACTTGGAGAAGGTCCTAGTTGCCTCATGCACTTCCGGATGACCAGAGTGCCCATTGGTTCCGCTACTAGCGCGGTCCCTCATTTTGCCATCTAAACCATCTTTCAAAAGCATATTTCACATGATTTGAGAGGATGCGGCAACAACTAACGATGTGCTTCCAGCATATCGACAAACGGTTTACCAAGAGCAATGCAAATATCCTCAATAATTTCATCACAATTGCCAAGCAATTCAATGTCAGCTCGATACCCCGATAATGGCTCGCTGAAAAGGATGTTAGTGAGTTTACAGTATAGGAAGACCTGAAGTCCTTGTCGACAAAGTACACCACATACAGCTTATTTCTCAAACTCGTACCCTTGTATGTAGAAAGCAGGGTATAATGTAGGCAGATTTCACTTCACAACGTCCTTGCATCTAATGGCCCTACTCTTTTACGGCTCTAGAGATCAACAATACTCTATCAGTCTTTGAAAAAGTATGCTGATCACGATTCTGATATCCGCTTTAGGATTGTGCGAAGAACTGCGGTAAACAACAAGTTCGTCGAAAATGAATGGCACAGAACACCGTAAATTCTTAAATATTCGGCGCTGATCTTTTATCCATGAGTGATATACAGATCGAAAGCGCAAAACTTCTATCAACACTTCTTCTCGCTTCCACTAAAATCTAGTGAATTCTAAATTCCACACTGAAACTCAAAAGAATTTTCGGGACAAATCATATTTGATCGCTTTGATTTACTCTCAACCGAACCACAAAAGCCGTCGAAGCTGTAAGGACTTTGAACCTTAACAAGACTAGATGATAGCCTTCGTGGTAAATCTCAATAGTATTTTTCGCGCTTCTCAGCAAATGCTGTCAATTTTGGCTTCGGGTTTTCAGGTTATCAGTCCCCTTTCAGTTGTGAACCTCAAGGTAGCTCAACAGTATTCATTTTGATATTTATCGATCACTGTTTCGGAAATTTGTAACGATGAAAACCGTATGTTCCAAAAACCAAAATATTTTCAGTAAAAGGAAAAAGAATAGTAAAGAGTGGGACCTGCCAATAACACCTGCATTCGAAGTTTCTTATCTACAGTGCGTATCAAAACTATAAAGGCACCCTATTTTCCTGGATTATGAAACTCACAGTTTGTTGTGAGATGAGCCCAGCACAGTAATGTAGTACCCTCCTTTCACGAACTCAGGCATAATCACAACTTCCAACTTAGATCTCAGCATGGGCAGTTTTTTAGAGTTTTTCGTATTCCCTTTATATCAAAACTATAAAGGCATCAAGGGGTTAGCTGTAGTTTTTGACGATATGCCCAATTTCAGTCCTCCATTCTTCACTGAAGAATGTACTGTTCTTTTCTGGGCCAAATTCCGGTCCGCAATTGCGTCTCGAGGCGCTTTGCGGCCGCGCGCTTTCCAGCCGGAACAGTTTCCAGAGCCGCAACCGCCGATTTGTTGACTCGAGGAGGGTTTTGGGAACTGGAAACTAAACAAAATTGGAGAAAACTGCATAAAAAAGCCATATCGAGTCGGCTTTGGCGCTGGAAACTCGAATGACTCGAGCGCGTGCGGCCGCAATGCGTGTTGAGACGCAATCGCGGACCGGAATCTAGCCCAGAGAAGCACGGTACTGTTTCTACCGGCTACTATTCTACAAGGTTTACTGCTCACAATCGCAGAAGAATCCCATATGAAAGTGGCACATGAAGGTGGACACTCTAACACAAGAGGTTGTGAACAAATGAGCTGTCCTCCGCTAATACCGACGCATAAATAGGTTCTTCCGTTGCATACAAGAATGATCACAAAGGTGAAATACCGAAAAAGGGAATTCTGAGGCAGAAGAGGATGCTTGGTGGTTGATTGTCGAACATCACGAACAGCTGCAGGTGCACCATGTTCTCCAGCCGAATTCCTTCAACACGCTAATCTCGAGGTCTGTCAAACGTAACAACAACATCTCCAGAGACTTCAAGAAAGCTGGCTGCACCAATTCGAGGTTGTACAAAGACCACTCGGAGGCACATTACAAGAAGTAACACAGCTACACAACTGAAGAAGATGCTCATCTTTGAACCTGCTCTAGTTCTGATGCATACCCAACGCAGTTTCGACATCAAATCATCTGTTTTAACAGAGGAAATAATTTCATGGACGTCTTCTCCTGGAACAGATATTCTGATCTCGAAAATGTGTTGGGGTATTATCAGAATTAGAGTAGGTTCAAAGATGCGCGTCTTCACAAATTGTGCAGCCATGTTACTTCTTGTAAGATGTGTTCCATTCGCCTTTTCTACGCTCTCGCATGGAGCAGCCAGCTTTCCTAAAGCCTCTGGAGACGTTTTCGTCCGGATTGACAGACCAAGAGATGGTATTCTTGGAGGACATCGGCTCGAGAACGTTGTGGACATCCGCGGAGCTGTCCGTATTGTTCGAAAATCAACCACCAATCATACTCTTCTGCCTCAGAATTCCCTTTCTCGGCTCTCCTCCTTTATGTCTCTTCTTATATGCACGCGGAAGAACCATATATGCGTCGATATCCGTGGAGGACAGCTCTATCGTGCACAATTTCTTGTGTTGGAGTGTCCACATTCATATCCCTCTTCCATATGGGCTTTTTCTGTGGTATAAAGCATCGAAGCACGTAGAATTTTAGCGGGTAGAATCAAGGTATACGTCAGTAAAGAATGGATGGCTGTGATTGGGCTCATCAAAAAAATGCAGCTATCCCCAAGGCGCCTTTTTAGTTTTGATACAAGGGCAAACAGGGTACGGCGAGGGCTGTGGTTGTCCACACCGAGGGGGTCTGTACCAGGGTTGAGCAGACCGTTGCGCCAGTTTTCGGCGGAGCTACGACCCCTTCCGTTGACCAATTTTTTTGATTTCCTCAATGTTTACAACCCCCTCCCTCCTAAGATAAGAAAAATTCCTTGAGTTTTTTAAGAACGAAAGTTTAAAATTCAAATCTGTTGTCAATTTAGGTCAAATTGTATGAGCCTCACATTATTTTTTCAAGAATTTTCCGAGCCGGGTCGTAGCTCTGCTCAATCCTGGTCTGCACGCAGCCGGGAGAGCAGGTGAACCATTCTAAACAGGGGTGTACTCTGCTTACTCGGGCTCAGTTCCGGTCCGCAATTGCGTCTCGATGCGCTTTGCGGCCGCACGCGCTCGAGTCAGTCGGGTTTCCAGCGCCAAAGCCGACTCGGTGTGGCTTTTTTATACAATCTTCTCCACTTTCTCTTCATTTCCAATTTCCAAACCCACCTAGAGTCAGCAGATCGGCGACTGTGGGGCTGGAAGCTCTTCTGACTCGGGAGCGTGCGGCCGCAAAGCGTGTCGGGACGCAACTGCGAACCGGAATTTGGACCGGATAAGCACAGTATACTGCTCAGAATCATTTTTAAGGGAGAGTTCGATTGTGCCTCGCCAAGAAAACCCTTGTACGTTACCTAATTCACTATCAATGTCTTTTTTTGCTTTCTTCTTCAGAGAAGTTTTCTCTTTTTCAAATTTTACAATTTTTGAAGCATATTGTTATTTAAATGTAACAACAAGACAGACCAAATTACGCTCCTTGGAGAAGCCTGACAAAATCGCCAAAATTTTGCTCCTGGAGGGGGGTCTGAGTAAAATTGGCCCTGTCGTCACCTCATGCCGTACCCTGAGGGGAAAACGAAAAGCTCTAAAAAACTGCTAATGTTGAGAATTAAGGAGGAAGTTATGATTATGCCTGAGTTCGTGGAAGGAGGGCACTTCATCACTGTACTGGGCTCATATCACAACAAACTGTGAGTTTTACTTTCTTTAAAAATTGTGTGCCTTAATAGTTTTGATACGTACTGTATAACTGCTGTAGCAAATCAAAATAGCCCAGGATTCCAAATGACGAAATCCGCAATGAGACACAAAGCACACTGTACTGAAAGTTTTCAGGACTGCTATGATCTAGCCCTGGGACCGGATTCAACAACGGTGAAACAACTGTTTGGGAGTGTTTTACCCCGGACTCCCTCCATCCCAAAATGACCAGGGTCAAATTTTCGCCGGTCCAGCCGCTCTTACCTATATGGTTTTATCGTTGATGAATCCTGCCCCTGGAAAGCCTTAAAGCTCTTTAAAATATGATAACACTGGTGTCTTGCAGGAGACCCATTGGAAACTTCCAAACATACACAATGTTCAAGATTTTCTTTCAAAAATTCACCGGCTACTTGGAGCAGCAAGAAGCATTGGATCAGAGTACGGCGCGGAGTGTGGACATCCACAGAAGGGGGTCTGAGCTCCTCCGGGACACCAATGGACCAAACTGGATGGAGTACACACTGTTCACCTTCAGTTTTTTTACGAAAAATTCCATTGTACTACTCTTCTTTGAATTTTACGTTAAAAAAATGAACAAATAACGCTCCTAGCGAGTCCGTCACTGAAGTTCCACAAAAACGCGGAACAGAAGCAAACAGTCGTCAAGGCTAGGCTTAATATCCTGAGAGCTCTCGGAGGAACATCATGGGGAAGCAGCCGAGAGACTATATTGGAAACCTACAGAGCAATAACTCAGCCGGCTCTGGAATATGCGGCACCAGCGTGGCAGCACCTGGTATCTGACAGCTCCTGGAATAAGCTGCAGCGTGTACAGAATGCTGCGCTTAGAATCGCTACCGGTTCTGAAGATATCCAAGGAGGAGGAGACGTTGTCAAGACCTAGCCGAGTAGAGCTGTCTCAGCTCCGAAGTGATTTCTACTCAGAATCGCAATGGTACCTCCATAAGATAGGAGCACCTGATAATCCACTTTGCCCGGAATGCAGACTGGAGGAACATACAGTACCCCACATGTTCTCATGCTCTGGAAAGCCAACACACCTTACAATAGAAGACCTCTGGCTCAAACCAGTGGAAGTCGCCAATTTCCTGTCTTTTTGATCATGTGATGATGATTTTGAAATGTATAAAAAATTAAAATGTGAAAAAAGAAGAAAAAAATAAAAAAAGAAGAAATAAAAAAAATCAAGAAGAAAAAATCAAAAAAATGATCGAAACACGCCCCACTCACGGATCCTCCAAAGAAGAGGATCCAAGAAAAGTAGCTTCGATTATGCCGTCTACGTACCGGAAGTTTGGATCCAGGATCAATGGTTATGGTGGAAGATGGGCAATAACAACAACAACCGGTTGTGCAAGGAGCTCCCCAATAGAACATCTTCACGCGGAGGCCTGCATATTGCCGGTCAAGGAGCATTGTGAACTCCAGGCACAGCAGATGTACATTAATGTTCTGAGACAGCCGAATCATCCGACAAAGAGAATTATGGAGCCCATTAGAGAGGTCGATTAGGACGCCGTTAGCAGATGCTCCTCGTAAAGTTGATGCACAGAGATGGGCCGACTCCAACATGGAAAGGCTTCGTCTTCTGCGTGAGGAGCCACCCAGTTTGTTCGAGGATATCTATCGAAGGCAGCAGTGAACCCTATCATAGGAGCAGTGCCGCCTCGGGCTTGCGAGTCCGAGTCACAACTCGGCAGGCGAGCCCGGTGTGCTCTTGCCTCGCTGCGCTGTGGTCACTCTATTCTGCTCATGTCTTACGTCAAAAAGATCCGCAGCAGCTGACCAGACGCATGTCCGGACACGACAAGGCGCACTTGTTCATGTGCCCGAAGAGACCTACTTCCTTAACCACAATGGACCTTTGGACGAATCCTGTGAAGGCCGCGCAGTTCCTCAACCTATGACAAAAAACCACTTTGAGGTCGCAGAAGAAGAAGAAGCGGGTCTGAGAAAACCGTCAAAAGTTTGACCAATAGGCGCTCCGGGGGCGGGGGTCGGCTGAGAGAATAGCCGAAATTTTGCTCATGGAAGGAGGGGGTCTGAGTAAAATAGGCCTCGTCCACACCTCGTGCCGTACCCTGTATTGGATAGAAAAAAGGTCTGCGCTTTCGAACCTTATATCACTCTTGGCTGAGTGACTTATGTTCACATTTGAAGGTAGATATGCATAGCTTTTTGTACCGGTCATCGCCGGACACGGCAGTATATGGCCGATTCGTCAAAGACTCAGCATCCGCCGTTTAATCTACCAAACTCAAAGTATAATTCTGTAAAAAAGGGGTCTCCCAAGCAAAAGTGGTTTGGTTCGCGTTACAAACGTTTCAACAAAAAGGGAACAATAGGGAAGTGGAATGAGGAGAGTGTACAAAAAATGAACAATATCCTCTAAGAACTCTTTTCTTGGTCGAAACTTCTAAACAGCGGAAACAAACCGTTGCGGTTCTGTATGAGGAAGTGATATATAAATATTTTATCGGCACTCACATAATCAAAGTCCTTTATGCAGCCAAAAGCGCTTCCTCATAGAGAACCGCAACGGTTTGTTTCCGCTGTTTAGAAGTTTCGACCAAGAAAAAAGTTCTTAGAGGATATTGTTCATTTTTTGTACACTCTCCTCATTCCACTTCCCTATTGTTCCCTTTTTGTTGAAACGTTTGTAACGCGAACCAAACCACTTTTGCTTGGGAGACCCCTTTTTTACAGAATTGTTCACTTTTTCTTGATATTACGCAGTAATATCCCATGCAAGAATTTCGAACAAAAACCTCTTCATCTCCCCGTTATATCAGTCCTCTTTCTGTGATCACAAGAATCAATGACCCAACCTGTTATAAAACTATCTCAGAAAAATCCCCCGATGTGGCTTGCGCGACCGATGTTCACATGATATAAGCTAATAAATGAGTGATATCCATGATATCGTTTTACATAATTCATTCATGTTGATCGCGTCAGACACATCTGGCTACACCGGGTGTTATTTGCACCTTCCATGTTTTTCATACGTATCGAACGGGTCGGCCACGGTGATTTTCTCAACCAACTCTGACAGGGGCCTTAAGCCCCTTTCACTGTCTGCCGGACGACGCCGTCCGGTACGTTATAAGATAGGGCTGCGGCGTCGGTGCTGCCCGCACTGCGATGTCGGCCGACCGACGTTGCACTGCAATGAAATCATTGACACGACGCCGGAGCACGTTATGACGGGTCAAAACGTGTTGGTTTTGCCTCAGATTTTGTACTGGAAAGTCAGAACGGACGGTTGTTAACCGCAGCTTCCCTCGCACTGCCGCACTCTTATAATGTGTCGGACGGCAACGTCCAGCAGACTGTGAAAGGCGCTTTAGGCCCCGGTGATAGTTAGTCGCTCAGACGTAGCCAGCCCGGTCGATAATCATGAAAGCCTGCTGGCCCACAGCCGGATGCAGAATCTGCCCGCAGTTCTTCGCTTGCGAATGAAACTAACTCAAAACCTGCACAGTCAGAAACTACTTTCCATTCCATCTGGGCACTTTCACATCAGTGGAACGAAGCGGTTTTTCATATTCATTATTTCGTTTCCTCCGCCCCATTCCTTCGCAGAACAGCCGCTTCGATTCCATGAATTTGATATGAAAAAGCTCTGCTGAGCTGCGAATGGAGATAGCTCTAACAATTTGTTTTTGAATTTAGATGCTGATAAACAACTACCATTTATTGCAGAAAAAACCAGTAGGCTGGTGAAGAAGAATGAGGAAGCACTCAAAATGGGGTTGTGTGAATGGCCTCAGCGCGTTACGAAACAGAAGAGCAGCCTGGCGACATGACCTACATAATATCTCAAGCTTTCTGCACGCTATGCTTGTCATCAGCACACTTTTAGAAAAGTTTTTCAAGGTGTTCTCGGACTCCTTCGCAAATTCCGATGCATCCAGCACACTATCTCAGACGGCTAGCGCAAAGCTCAAAACTCTTGCTCATTCTTTTGGGTAACCTGCACAATTTTCCGGATGACCAGTGACGGGTCCGGGACTCCTAATCACTCTACGGGGTGTCCTGCACAATTTCTCGGATGACCAGCAAGGGGTCCCGAGCACCCGCCCACTCTCCGGGTTTCCACGACGTCCCGATGACGTCATCAGAAGCCCGAAGCACTTTTCACGACGTCACGATGACGTCATCAGGAGCCCGAAGCACTTTTCACGACGTTCCGATGACGTCATCAGAAGCCCAAAGCACTTTTCACGACGGCCCGCTGACGTCTTCAGAAGCACGAAGCACTTTTGGGACTATCATAGACGGGGAGGGGGGCACCCACGATTCGCTCGTGAAAATGAATGGAAAACCTGACAAAAGATGTTCGATGCTGCTATCAATCATTGTTGTTGATGAAGTTCTGTAGAAGTACTTCGATTGATAGCGTTATAGATCGGTGATTCATTTCATTTCTGACTTTAATCTTGAGTGCCCCCCCCCCCGTCTAGGATAGTCCCGCGCTTTTCAAGACGTCCCGATGGCGTAATCAGCAGCCCGAAGCACTCCTGACGACGTCCTGATGACGTCATCAGAATCCCGAAGCACTTTTCACGACGTCCCGATAACGTCATCAGAAGCCCGAAGCACTTCTGACGATGTCATGATGACGTCCTCAGGAGCCCGAAGCACTTTTCACGACGTCCCGATGACGTCATCAGAAGCCTGAAGCACTTTTCAAGACGTCCCGATGACGTCATCAGAAGCCCGAAGCACTTTTGGGACTATCATAGACGGGGAGGTGGGCACCCACGATTCGCTCGTGAAAATGAATGAAAAACCTGACAAAAGATGTTCGATGCTGCTATCAATCATTGTTGTTGATGAAGTTCTGTAGAAGTACTTCGATTGATAGCGTTATAGATCGGTGATTCATTCCATTTCTGACTTTAATCTTGAGTGCCCCCCCGTCTAGGATAGTCCCGCGCTTTTCAAGACGTCCCGATGGCGTAATCAGCAGCCCGAAGCACTCCTGACGACGTCCTGATGACGTCATCAGAATCCCGAAGCACTTTTCACGACGTCCCGATAACGTCATCAGAAGCCCGAAACACTTCTGACAATGTCATGATGACGTCCTCAGGAGCCCGAAGCACTTTTCACGACGTCCCGATGACGTCATCAGAAGCCTGAAGCACTTTTCAAGACGTCCCGATGACGTCATCAGAAGCCCGAAGCACTTTTCACGACGCCCCGCTGACGTCATCAGAAGCCCGAAGCACTTCTGACGATGTCGTGATGACGTCCTCAGGAGCCCGAAGCACTTTTCACGACGTCCCAATGACGTCATCAGAATCCCAAAGCACTTTTCACGACGTCCCGATAACGTCATCAGAAGCCCGAAGCACTTCTGACGATGTCATGATGACGTCCTCAGGAGCCCGAAGCACTTTTCACGACGTCCCGATAACATCATCAGAAGCCCGAAGCACTTCTGACGATGTCGTGATGACGTCATCAGGAGCCCGAAGCACTTTTCACGACGTCCCAATGACGTCATCAGAATCCCGAAGCACTGTTCACGACGTCCCGATAACGTCATCAGAAGCCCGAAGCACTTCTGACGATGTCATGATAACGTCCTCAGGAGCCCGAAGCACTTTTCATGACGTCCCGATGACGTCATCAGAAGCCCGAAGCACTTCTGACGATGTCATGATGACGTCCTCAGGAGCCCGAAGCACTTTTCACGACGTCCCGATGACGTCATCAGAAGCCCGAAGCACTTTTCACTACGCCCCGCTGACGTCATCAGAAACCCGAAGCACTTCTGACGATGTCATGATAACGTCCTCAGGAGCCCGAAGCACTTTTCATGACGTCCCGATGACGTCATCAGAATCCCGAAGCACTTTTCACGACGTCCCGATAACGTCATCAGAAGCCCGAAGCACTTCTGACGATGTCATGATAACGTCCTCAGGAGCCCGAAGCACTTTTCATGACGTCCCGATGACGTCATCAGAAGCCCGAAGCACTTCTGACGATGTCATGATGACGTCATCAGAAGCCTGAAGCACTTTTCAAGACGTCCCGATGACGTGATCAGAAGCCCGAAGCACTTTTGGGACTATCATAGACGGGGAGGTGGGCACCCACGATTCGCTCGTGAAAATGAATGAAAAACCTGATAAAAGATGTTTGATGCTGCTATCAATCATTGTTGTTGATGAAGTTCTGTAGAAATACTTCGATTGATAGCGTTACAGATCGGTCGTTCATTCCATTTCTGACTTTAATCTTGAGTGCCCCCCCCCGTCTAGGATAGTCCCGCACTTTTCAAGACGTCCCGATGGCGTAATCAGCAGCCCAAAGCACTTCTGACGATGTCGTGATGACGTCCTCAGGAGCCCGAAGCACTTTTCACGACGTCCCGATGACGTCATCAGAAGCCCGAGCACTTTTCAAGACGTCCCGATGACGTCATCAGAAGCCCGAAGCACTTTTCACGACGTCCCGATGTCGTCATCAGAAGCCCGAAGCACTTCTGACGATGTCATGATAACGTCCTCAGGAGCCCGAAGCACTTTTCATGACGCCCCGCTGACGTCATCAGAAGCCCGAAGCACTTTTCACGACGTCCCAATGACGTCACCAGAAGCCCGAAGCACTTCTGACGATGTCGTGATGACGTCCTCAGGAGCCCGAAGAACTTTTGACGACGTCCTGATGACGTCTTCAGGAGCCCGAAGCACTTTTCACGACGTCCCAATGACGTCATCAGAATCCCGAAGCACTTTTCACGACGTCCCGATGACGTCATCAGAAGCCCGAAGCACTTTTGACGACGTCCCGATGACGTCATCAGAAGCCCGAAGCACTTTTGACGACGTCCCGATGACGTCATCAGAAGCCCGAAGCACTTTTGACGACGTCCCGATGACGTCATCGGAAGCCCGAAGCACTTTTCGCGATGTCCAGATGGCGTCATCAGAAACCCGAAGCACTTTTGACGACGTCCCGATGACGTCATCAGAAGCCCGAAGCACTTTTCGCGATGTCCAGATGACGTCATAAGAAACCCGAAGCACTTTTGACGACGTCCCGATGACGTCATCAGAAGCCCGAAGCACTTTTGACGACGTCCCGATGACGTCATCAGAAGCCCGAAGCACTTTTGACGACGTCCCGATGACGTCATCAGAAGCCCGAAGCACTTTTCGCGATGTCCAGATGACGTCATCAGAAACCCGAAGCATTTTTCACGATCTCCCGATGACGTCATCAGGAGCCCGAAGCACTTCTGACGACGTCCCGATGACGTCATCAAGAGCCCGAAGCATTTCTCACGATCTCCCGATGACGTCATCAGAAATCCGAAGCATTTCTCACGATCTCCCGATGACGTCATCAAGAGCCCGAAGCACTTTTCACGATGTCCCGATGACGTCATCAGAAGCCCGAAGCACTTTTCGCGATGTCTCGATGACGTCATCAGAATCCCGAAGCACTTTTCACAATCTCCCGATGACGTCATCAAGAGCCCGAAGCACTTTTCACGACGTCGCGATGACGTCATCAGAAGCCCGAAGCATTTTCACGATCTCCCGATGACGTCATCAAGAGCCCGAAGCACTTTTCACGACGTCCCGATGACGTCATCAGAAGCCCGAAGCACTTTTCACGACGTCCCGATGACGTCATCAGAAGCCCGAAGCACTTTTGACGACGTCCCGATGACGTCATCAGAAGCCCGAAGCACTTTTCACGACGTCCCAATGACGTCATCAGAAGCCCGAAGCACTTTTCACGATCTCCCGATGACGTCATCAAGAGCCCGAAGCACTTTTGACGACGTCCCGATGACGTCATCAGAAGCCCGAAGCACTTTTCGCGATGCCCAGATGACGTCATGAGGAGCCCGAAGCACTTTTCACGACGTCCCGATGACGTCATCAGAAGCCCGAAGCACTTTTCACGACGTCCCAATGACGTCATCAGAAGCCCGAAGCACTTTTCACGACGTCACGATGACGTCATCAGGAGCCCGAAGCACTTCTGACGACGTCCCGATGACGTCATCAGAAGCCCGAAGCACTTTTGACGACGTCCCGATGACGTCATCAGAAGCCCGAAGCACTTTTGACGACGTCCCGATGACGTCATCAGAAGCCCGAAGCACTTTTGACGACGTCCCGATGACGTCATCAGAAGCCCGAAGCACTTTTGATGACGTCCCGATGACGTCATCAGAAGCCCGAAGCACTTTTCGCGATGTCCAGATGACGTCATCAGAAACCCGAAGCATTTTTCACGATGCCCCGATGACGTCATCAAGAGCCCGGAAGCACTTTTCACGATGTCCCGATGACGCCGCGAGGAAGCCCGAAGCACTTTTCACGACGTCCCGATGACGTCATCAGAAGCCCGAAGCACTTTTGACGACGTCCCGATGACGTCATCAGAAGCCCGAAGCACTTTTCGCGATGTTCAGATGACGTCATCAGAAACTCCGAAGCATTTCTCACGATCTCCCGATGACGTAATCAAGAGCCCGAAGCACTTTTCACGATGTCCCGATGACGTCATCAGAAACCCGAAGCACTTTTCACGATGTCCCGATGACGTCATCAGGAGCCCGAAGCACTTTTCACGACGTCACGATGACGTCATCAGAAGCCCGAAGCACTTGACGACGTCCCGATGACGTCATCAGAAGCCCGAAGCACTTTGACGACGTCCCGATGACGTCATCAGAAGCCCGAAGCACTTTTCGCGATGCCCAGATGACGTCATGAGGAGCCCGAAGCATTTTTCACGATCTCCCGATGACGTCATCAGAAGCCCGAAGCACTTTTGACGACGTCCCGATGACGTCATCAGAAGCCCGAAGCACTTTTCGCGATGTCCAGATGACGTCATCAGAAACCCGAAGCATTTTTCACGATCTCCCGATGACGTCATCAGAAGCCCGAAGCACTTTTCACGACGTCCCAGTGACGTCATCAGAAGCCCGAAGCACTTTTCACGACGTCACGATGACGTCATCAGGAGCCCGAAGCACTTCTGACGACGTCCTGATGACGTCATCAGAAGCCCGAAGCACTTTTCGCGATGTCCAGATGACGTCATCAGAATCCCGAAGCATTTTTCACGATCTCCCGATGACGTCATCAAGAGCCCGAAGCACTTTTCACGACGTCCCAATGACGTCATCAGAATCCCGAAGCACTTTTCACGACGTCCCGATGACGTCATCAGGAGCCCGAAGCACTTTTTACGACGTCCCCATGGCGTCACCAGAGCCCGAAGCACTTTTGACGACGTCCCGATGACGTCATCAGAAGCCTGAAGCACTTTTCGCGATGTCCAGATGACGTCATCAGAAACCCGAAGCATTTTCACGATCTCCCGATGACGTCATCAAGCCCGAAGCACTTTTCACGACGTCCCAATGAAGTCATCAGAAGCCCGAAGCACTTTTCACGACGTCACGATGACGCCATCAGGAGCCCGAAGCACTTCTGACGACGTCCGATGACGTCATCAGAAGCCCGAAGCACTTTGACGACGTCCAGATGACGTCATCAGAAGCCCGAAGCACTTTGACGACGTCCCGATGACGTCATCAGAAGCCCGAAGCACTTTTGACGACGTCCCGATGACGTCATCAGAAGCCCGAAGCACTTTTGATGACGTCCCGATGACGTCATCAGAAGCCCGAAGCACTTTTCGCGATGTCCAGATGACGTCATCAGAAACCCGAAGCATTTTTCACGATCTCCCGATGACGTCATCAAGAGCCCGAAGCACTTTTCACGATGTCCCGATGACGTCATGAGGAGCCCGAAGCACTTTTCACGACGTCCCGATGACGTCATCAGAAGCCCGAAGCACTTTTGACGACGTCCCGATGACGTCATCAGAAGCCCGAAGCACTTTTCGCGATGTTCAGATGACGTCATCAGAAACCCGAAGCATTTCTCACGATCTCCCGATGACGTAATCAAGAGCCCGAAGCACTTTTCACGATGTCCCGATGACGTCATCAGAAACCCGAAGCATTTTTCACGATCTCCCGATGACGTCATCAGGAGCCCGAAGCACTTTTGACGACGTCCCGATGACGTCATCAGAGTCCCGAAGCACTTTCGACGACGTCCCGATGACGTCATCAGGAGCCCGAAGCACTTTTGACGACGTCCCGATGACGTCATCAGAAGCCCGAAGCACTTTTCGCGATGTCCAGATGACGTCATCAGAAACCCGAAGCATTTTTCACGATCTCCCGATGACGTCATCAAGAGCCCGAAGCACTTTTGACAACGTCCCGATGACGTCATCAGAAGCCCGAAGCACTTTTCGCGATGTCCAGATGACGTCATCAGAAACCCGAAGCATTTTTCACGATCTCCCGATGACGTCATCAGAAGCCCGAAGCACTTTTCACGACGTCCCAATGACGTCATCAGAAGCCCGAAGCACTTTTCACGACGTCACGATGACGTCATCAGGAGCCCGAAGCACTTCTGACGACGTCCCGATGACGTCATCAGAAGCCCGAAGCACTTTTGACGACGTCCCGATGACGTCATCAGAAGCCCGAAGCACTTTTCGCGATGTCCAGATGACGTCATCAGAAACCCGAAGCATTTTTCACGATCTCCCGATGACGTCATCAAGAGCCCGAAGCACTTTTCACGATGTCCCGATGACGTCATGAGGAGCCCGAAGCACTTTTCACGACGTCCCGATGACGTCATCAGAAGCCCGAAGCACTTTTGACGACGTCCCGATGACGTCATCAGAAGCCCGAAGCACTTTTCGCGATGTTCAGATGACGTCATCAGAAACCCGAAGCATTTCTCACGATCTCCCGATGACGTAATCAAGAGCCCGAAGCACTTTTCACGATGTCCCGATGACGTCATCAGAAACCCGAAGCATTTTTCACGATCTCCCGATGACGTCATCAAGAGCCCGAAGCACTTTTCACGACGTCACGATGACGTCATCAGAAGCCCGAAGCACTTTTGACGACGTCCCGATGACGTCATCAGAAGCCCGAAGCACTTTTGACGACGTCCCGATGACGTCATCAGAAGCCCGAAGCACTTTTCGCGATGTCCAGATGACGTCATCAGAAACCCGAAGCATTTTTCACGATCTCCCGATGACGTCATCAAGAGCCCGAAGCACTTTTGACGACGTCCCGATGACGTCATCAGAAGCCCGAAGCACTTTTCGCGATGTCCAGATGACGTCATCAGAAACCCGAAGCATTTTTCACGATCTCCCGATGACGTCATCAGAAGCCCGAAGCACTTTTCACGACGTCCCAATGACGTCATCAGAAGCCCGAAGCACTTTTCACGACGTCACGATGACGTCATCAGGAGCCCGAAGCACTTCTGACGACGTCCCGATGACGTCATCAGAAGCCCGAAGCACTTTTGACGACGTCCCGATGACGTCATCAGAAGCCCGAAGCACTTTTGACGACGTCCCGATGACGTCATCAGAAGCCCGAAGCACTTTTCGCGATGTCCAGATGGCGTCATCAGAAACCCGAAGCACTTTTGACGACGTCCCGATGACGTCATCAGAAGCCCGCCCGAAGCACTTTTCGCGATGTCCAGATGACGTCATCAGAAACCCGAAGCACTTTTGACGACGTCCCGATGACGTCATCAGAAGCCCGAAGCACTTTTGACGACGTCCCGATGACGTCATCAGAAGCCCGGAAGCACTTTTGACGACGTCGATTACGTCATCAGAAGCCCGAAGCACTTTTCGCGATGTCCAGATGACGTCATCAGAAACCCGAAGCATTTTTCACGATCTCCCGATGACGTCATCAAGAGCCCGAAGCACTTTTCACGATGTCCCGATGACGTCATGAGGAGCCCGAAGCACTTTTCACGACGTCCCGATGACGTCATCAGAAGCCCGAAGCACTTTTGACGACTTCCTTATGACGTCATCAGAAGCCCAAAGCACTTTTCGCGATGTCCAGATGACGTCATCAGAAACCCGAAGCACTTCTGACGACGTCCCGATGACGTCATCAGAAGCCCGAAGCACTTTTGACGACGTCCCGATGACGTCATCAGAAGCCCGAAGCACTTTTGACGACGTCCCGATGACGTCATCAGAAGCCCGAAGCACTTTTCGCGATGTCCAGATGACGTCATCAGAAACCCGAAGCATTTTTCACGATCTCCCGATGACGTCATCAAGAGCCCGAAGCACTTTTCACGATGTCCCGATGACGTCATGAGGAGCCCGAAGCACTTTTCACGACGTCCCGATGACGTCATCAGAAGCCCGAAGCACTTTTCACGACGTCCCAATGACGTCATCAGAAGCCCGAAGCACTTTTCACGACGTCACGATGACGTCATCAGAAGCCCGAAGCACTTTTCGCGATGTCCAGATGACGTCATCAGAAGCCCGAAGCACTTTTCATGACGTCCCGATGATGCCATCAGAATCCCCACTCACCTACAAATCGATCACTTACCAGCCTACGCACCCCCTACCAACTTACCTGTCTGCCAAGCTGATTGCCTCCGACTATTGGCAGTGGCTATTAGCAGTGAGAACTGAAAAGCGTGACGGCCTACGGCCCACGGCCTACGGCCCACGGCCTACGGCGCACACCATGAAATTTCCTTAAGCTTTCGGGCTCACAACTGTGTTAATTGTGAACCGATTTTGTTGAAATTCGGACAGCAGGTGTATTCTGGACCCCTTCGCTTATATCCAGAAGGAAATCTTCAGAAATTTCGTTTCAAAGATTCTATAAACTATTTTATAAAAATCAAAGTGATCACAAGGCCTAGGCAAAACCAAACCTCTCCAGCCGCTTCGCGGCTGGAGCGATTCCAAAAAGATGTTCACGAGAATAAGCGCTAAGAAAGTATTCCTTATTAAGACATAATAATGCAAGTCACAGCCCTACGAGTATCCCCCTCCGAGTGAACGACAAGCTCCTTTACAAATCTTCCAGATTTATTCAACCATTAAAGGCAGCGTTCACGATGATCATCCTCTGTGACTTTGCACAGTGAAATGATAGGCGAGAAGGACCATAGGCTTCCAGTGTCGAAAGAACGGTAGAAAACGAGCCAGGAGCGGCAAAATAACGGCTGCAAACAAGCGTTTTGGTGTTCCAGGTCCGCCCCCTCGATGTGAACAAATGAACACTCGAGATCGTGAGATGAGCGATGGTTTCCGATCAAAAGCCCCGCTCTTCCCTTCAATCTCAACTTCTCTCTTTACTCAGGTCAGCTCGCACACATCGGCTGCAAAAGACGGAAGTTACAAGCCGGACAACTCGTCCACCATGCTTCCCTCGCTCAATTTTTGAGGGCCACGGCTCCGCTTCCAGGGGGTCTTGTGCGATTCTAGAGACATCATTGCAGGCAGCATGGAACCGTTTTCAAGATAGACTGAAAAACAGAAAAAGAATTTTTATCGTGAACACTGCCTTTAAATGTGGAAAACCTTTTCAGAAAAAGGTATGACTAACCGGTTGATCAAAATCTGGGGAACATTGGGATCGACGCTGAACGGGATGAGAGATACTGGTCGTACTTTTAGCGAGGAGCCTGAACAAGTCCAAAATAACAAAATCCGAAATCCGGCACTTATACCAAGCCAATACAAAAATTCTGGAATTTCAGGGCCAATTGGAACGAAAGCCATACCTATGACCACCAGCAAATCCAATTCATCCTTGTCGGCTGCCATCTGCGAGTGAAAATCCTTGCCCAGCTCTTCCCCAAAGAACACAATATCTGGCTTTATCACACCATCACAACACGTTGGACATCGAGAGCAGCTTACACGCTGGAAAGAAAAATTCGACAAGTTCTTACATTAATCTGAGTCCATCTGGCTCACAGAATTGAGTATTTTCAGTTTCCGAATAGTTATTTACATACTGCTATCCGAAGTGCGAACACAAAAAGAATTGGGTTGGTGCATAATCATGGAACGTTTTTTTTTAAATTTTATTCAACAAAAACAATAACAAAATTTAATCAAAACATGTTTAAATGATTATTCGAGAGCATAGTCACCATCCTCTTCAAGAACTGCTTCCCATTTGCTTGCCAGTCGGTCGGTTCTACGTGCGAAGAAGTCACGATTCTTGGAGGCAGTCCACGCTTTGACATCAGCCACCAAGTCATCCAAGTCGTCATAGGCTTTGTTTGTTTGTCATTTTTTCAAAAAGCGATTGACATGATAGTCAGTTTGTGGTTCTGTCGGTGAGAACAGCGGATGTAAGAGCAGATCCCAATTCCTTATTGGCGATGGATTCGATTACACGGCGCTCAACAATATGTGGACGGGCTTTATCGTGATAGTAGACATACGATAAGGGTTTGTTTTTCATACGCGATCTTTTTCGCCTTGATTGCAGCGTTAAGAGCGATCACGCTGGAGCCAGAGATAAAGACGTCGCTGTTGATGCTAAATTGCCGCTTGCCATTTCTGTCAGGGATTCCCCCATTGTTGCCCTTCATCTGCTCCGTTAAATCAATAACAAATGCCATTTTAAATGATTTCCCAATGGATGGATTTCCGCTTCTCTGACTCCCACCACACACCACATACAGCCTTCTTACAGTGCACGTCTTTGGTATTCCTCATTCGCGCTCTCAGGCTTTCGTCCTCTTCCACGGCTTTCAGGAGTGCTTGGTCATCAAAATCCGATAGCCGACCTCTTCTTTTATCCTCAAACTAGTGTCACTCTGATTTAGAACCAATAAACCGCTTCTCCAGTACTTGCAATATCAGTAAATGTTCCTTCGCCAAAAAGCTCGTTGAGATCGCGAAATGACTCGGCTGCTGTCCATCCTTCCTCGTAGTGGTAGAGCATAAGATGGCAAATATGAGTAAGATTTTCGAGCATTTTTCAACTAAATATTGAGGATTATTTTTAAATGAATATTGAGGACGAAACGAAAATTTTTACTAGAGGAAAAACGCGTTAATAAAAACCTTCCATAATTATGCATCAGCCCAATACAATTCCTACTTCTAGCTTATAGAAAAGACTCTGGACGAAACAGCTGAAGGTGCTGTGACAGAGGGAAAACGTGACCAGAAAATCAAAACACGGAATCGTAATTCTTTGCCAAGACATCGTCCTTCTGATCACATCACCGTCAAAACTCTCTTGCCTGACATTTCAAAAAAAAAACATGTCGCCTTCGGAGAACGACCCTAAAATGAAAAAACTTTTTCAGATAATGCTGGTGAGCGACTTTGAAAAAAGAACCTCAAGCTGACTGAAAATGCAATCACCATGACATTCGATGACGCGTTCAATTTTTTGCTTGTTTCTCCAGGGTATCGATATTCTGGAGTGTAATTCCTCAAAAGCTGATTATTCACCTCCAGTTGGCGAATAAATTTATGTGATATAGATGGCTCGAATTGACCAGGAAAGATTTCCTGAAAAATAGTCACTACATAATGATCTACAAAGCTAACTGGCAAATCTTACAGTCTCTACGAAATATGTTTACACAAACGACGAAGGTCTCCTGGCGAAACAGTTACCAAATGTTATGGATATGATACACAGTAATAACGTTGTTGTGGTTGAGTGGTCGTATAAAAGGGCGGCTCGGTGTGCTCATAGTAAGTTAATAATAAATCTTCTCTCAATTGGTTCTCTGCTCAGCAGAACTCAACATTCTCAACAGAACCAAGCGCTTTCGCAAAGAAAAACAATTGTTGATCCTGAACGCTGCCCTTAAACGCATTAGCAATGTCTTACCGAAGCAAAATCGTAGAATGGAGCGGGATTATGGTTGAAGTATCGAATGTCAAACATAGCCGTAGGATCAGGAAGATCCGGGAAATCCACATGTAATCGGGCATAAATACCTGAATAATTGTGATTAAAACCTCTCAAACCTAACAGCGCCCCCTTGGAGTGACAAAAGTCATATTTTGATAATATTTGTCGCAATTCGGACAAAAGGCCGGGTCCAGCGAGGTTTGTAAGCGACATCAGCGGAGCTAACAACTCCTCCCTTCGTGACCAGGAGCTCCGGGAGAGCAAATTCTTACAAGCCTCCCCCTTGGTGGGAACTTTGACAAATTTCATCCCGCAATGAACCACGCCAGTCGAACCTGAAATGTTCCTCACACCAACTGCAACGCACAAACGCTTGGCGCTTGCAACGCTTGTCTATTTTATAAAGTTGTCGACATCTTTCCCTCAAATAAATCCATTCACAAAACATTTCGAGAGCAAAACGCTAATTTCAACAATTTCCGGAACTGTTCCATGGACGTGGCTCAAACTTCATCTCCAAAGGTTAATTGGGGTGCTTAATACTAATGAGGTCCTTTCTTCGATTGTGACAGATTACTGTAGATTACGGTGGATATGCGGAGTTCGGTCTCAGTCTCAACCTCGGCTCAAGATTTCTCTGCGGAAGTGATTTAGAAATGAGAGGAATACGAATCAAAGGCAGTGTTCACGATGAATTTCACTTCCGATATCTCCACGGCTTACGGAAGGTCTGGTGCCCTGTATAGCAAGGCATGCTTAAAAAGGACACGAAAGACGCGGTTTTGAGCACAAATTGGCCCTCTCTTATTAACGTTAATTTTTGAGCGTGGAGGAATTGACCGCTAGAAGGATGATACCTGTAGGTGCAATGAAGCGATCAGCTCACTTATCAGCACTTTCTTAACTTGATCGTTCCTGTAATCTGAGTCTTCATTTGTCCATTCCGAGAGGGCGAATCTGGGGCACCGAAACGCTTGTTTGCAGCCGTTATTTTGCCGCTCCTGGCTCGTTTTCTACCATTCTTCTAACACTGAGAGCCTAGGAGCGTTCTCGCCTATCACTTCACTGTGGGAAGTCAACGAGGATGATCATCGTGAACGCTAAAAAAGCTGCCTTTAAGTGTCCATTTGTCAACGCCCGGAAATACTAATGTAGGTTTCTGTCCCATAAATGGCTAGCAGAGGTCAAGCGGGGTTGTGAAATGTCTCAACAGGGTCGCAAAATTTTTGTCCCCAAGTTGAAGGTTCAGGATCGCAACAATTTTGGAAGAAAAAAGAAAATTTCTGGAAGTGAAATAGATAGAATTCACTCCACTACCGAAAAATTTCATTTTTTTTTGCAAAAAAAAGTGTCAAAAATTACACCTCGGGGGTGTCGCAAAAAACTTTGAATTTTTGAAAAAAAAATGATGGGAAGAGTGTGCCGTTCCCATTTCTGAAAAATACACAACGCCCCGCTTGACCCCGATGGCTAGGTACCTACTATACATTGGATCGGACTACTCATTTTCGGATATCCATCCAAATGAACCGAATTTTTCATGATTCAAAATCCGACTCACCGAAAAAAACGTTAAAATCCGAGTGATTCGAAATCCGATTGACCAAAAAAACCTAAAAATCCGAGTGATCCAAAATTCGAATCACCGAAAAAGGGACAAAATCCGAATGATCCAAATGACGAACCACCGAAAAAACGTTATTTTCGAATTGATACAAGATCCGACTATCCGTTCAGCTTCTCTATCCGAATGACTCGGGTTATCCGATGTTGTTCTTCTTCTTCTTTGCAGCCACATTGAGGGTTCTGTCAGATGTTGTGGAAATGGGCGGCGAGTAACGGATTCGTACATAAGTCCATTACGGTCAGCGTGGTAGGGTCTCCGGACAGTTGAATAAATGTGCGGTATCGTGGCCGATGGTATCGCAGTTCGGGCACCCATCAGATTTACTGCTGTCAATCCTGCTGACATAAGACATTAGCATTGTAGAGTGACCACAGCGTAATGATGCGAGTGTGCACCTGGCCCTTCTACCGAGTTGAGCCTCGGATGTGCAGACTTGGGGCGGCACTACCCCCAATATGGGATTAATGACCGCCTTTTCCAGATGACACCGTACAACTGAGTATGCTCCTCGCGCAATAGACGGAGTCGTTCTTGCTGTGAGTCGTGCCATCTCTGCAGATTGACTTTGCTGGGAGCATCGGCGAATGGCTTTCTGATCTTTCTTTCTCTGACGGGGTTTAGCACTCTCCAAGAGGGTGATTTGGTTGTTTGATAATGTTGATGAAAAATTGTCGGGCCTGGAGCTCACAGTGCTCCCTTACTGGTAATAAGCGGGTCTCAGCATTCAAGTGATCGACCGGGGAACTTCTTGCACACCCGGTGGCGATTCGGAGAGCCGCATTCTGTATGCGTTGCATCTTAGTCCAAGAGGATTCCGAAACTAGATGCTGCCAAACTGGGGCGCCGTATTCCAGTGCAGGCTGGAGAATAGCCTTATACGTTGTAATAATGGTTTTGTTTGCTACTACCCCATGTTGTACCGCCCAGGGCTCTAAGCACGTTAAGCTTCGCTTTAACGATAGCCTGCTTCTGTTCCGTGTTCTTATGGAATTTGAGCGATGGATCGAGTACGAGTCCGAGAAGTTTTGGGAAGCGGGCGGCAGGCAAACGATCTCCATTCCATACGACATACGGATGTGCGCTGTGTTCAGATGGGTCCGTTGTGAGTACGGATACCGATGACTTTGACGCAGAAATCTTCAGCATTTTGCGGTCGAAGAAGCTTTTCAGTGCGGTCAAGTACCCGTTAATCTTAGCGGCGGCCACATTTATGTCCCGATCACGACACAAGACAGTCATATCATCAGCGTAAGCGACCACCTTGATATCTTGGGGTGGGGCGGGCATATCTTCGAGGTACAGACTGAAGAGAGCAGGCGACAATACACCGCCCTGTGGGACTCCAGCTGCAATCGGAATGCTGTTTGAGACATGATTCTGGAACATCACTCTAGCCCGTCTTCCCTTAGTGAATGCAGCTATCCAGCGCTTTTTGCCATGGCGGGATTGATGACTCCAGTAAGTTGTTTGATAAGATACCAAGATTCACTGTGTCGAAAGCCTTGAAGTGAGATCCAAGGCAACTGCTACAGTTCTTTCCGGCTTATACGCGTTGAAACCATCAATTGCATAGCTCGTAATTTCTAACAAAGCTGTCGTGGTGGAATGCATTTTTCTGAATCCATGCTGAAACACCTGTCTCTCGTTGTGCTCGGCCAGGTCTTTGACGATCAGCTTTCAGCTACTTTAGCAAAAGAAGACAACAAGCTAATGGGCCGATATCCCTTGACTGAAGCTAGGGGGCTTGCCAGGCTTGGGCAGCGGAACGACGTTTGCCATCTTCCAATTCTGCGGGATAGTACACGACATGAACGAGGAGTTTATCACATCAGTGAGGAGCGGTAGTAAGTCAGTGGGTATCTTCTTCAAGACAGCAGGACATATCCCATCAGGACCAATAGCTCTAGAGTTCCGCATTTCCTTTATAATCTTCTCAATTTGCGTCGTAGTAAACGCTTCGGCCGTGCTCATAAGCGGGAGGCGACACAGCTCTCTTACAGTCACTCTATTCTGCGGACCTCGTTTAGCACTGGTGATGAAAAAACTTTTCCCGAGCGCATAAGCGGCTTCCTTTCCTGATTTGAATACGCCGTTGTCGAATTCGATAGTGGAGACGGTGGCGGGTGAGCTTTTACCCAAAAGCTTCCGTAAAACCTTCCAAGTAGCTGCACTGTCCGTCTTAAAGTCCATCTGTCCGGTGAACTTCTCCCACTCTTCTTTCTTGTGTCTGTCCAAATCCTTTTTGATCTCACTGTCAAGCTTCCAGCAATCACGGGGTCCAGATGATTAACCGCTCTCCTCGCATCTCTCGTTCTAATTTTGTCGAGGATTTCCCTGTTGACATTTGGATAGAACGTCTTGACGCGACCGATAGGGATAGCCGCGTTCATGGCCTTGCGGATTGCGTCAGATAGATGGCACTCCTTCTGGTGCACGCTTCCATTCCACGGGTAATCTGCCGATAGGCGAAGCGCAACTTCACTGAACAGGCGCCAGTCTGCTCGGCCTAAATTAAGATAAGAACGTTGGCGAACACCAGAAAAGGGAGCGAGAGAATTGGATAGATCGATGTGGACAAAGACAGGAACGTGGTCACTTGGCAGAGTAGTCGAGGTAGACCATGAGCAGCAGCTAGAAAGGTTGGACGAGACAAGAGATATGTCTGGGCTAGAAGATCGGCCGCTGGCAGGGAGACGAGTGGGCTGATCATCGTTTAGAATGACCAGGTCGCACTCATCTGCCCATTCTTCGACGTCATTTCCTCTAACATCAGGACCGAGAGACGAGCAAAGGTGTGAGCGTTGAAATCACCCGCGAAAAACGACCGAGGATGAGAGGAGCAGTCGCTCAGCTGCTTGAGAAGTGGGATAGGATTGTAAGATGAAGGGCATGAAGTTGTAGGTGGAATGTATATGTTGAAAAGAGAAAGGGGTGTTTTTAGGGGAGATGGATTGGGAGGTACTCGAGAGTACCGTCCGTGGGGTGCTGGGAATGAGGTGTGAGGGAAGTGAAGATAGAACGAAAGTAGAGACTCCACCGCCAAGAGATGACCTTGGAGCATGGTAAGAAGTATAGCCTGGGATATTGGGATGAGGATAGGTGGGGATGGAGAGAGCTTGGTTTCTTGAACCATGATCACGTCTGGATGGTAAGTACGTGCAAAGAGAGAGAGTTCAGAAAGCTTGGTACGAAGGCCGTTTAGATTGATATGCACAATGGAAAGGGGGCGATTTGAGATAGAGGAATCTGAGATGGAAGGTGAGGAGCATAACACACAACGAAAAGAGATGAGTTATGATGCCTTCTCACAGAACTGGAGACCCGAACAGGAGAGATGCACCCACCTTTGGCATCCGAAGCACTGGACGCTGGTATGTCTCCGGTTTACATCCTCTCCGCACGTGGCGCATTGGTACTTCTGAGCGGGTCCAGGATTCCTCTCCACGCCGGCCCTTTGCAGGAGAATCCGAAGGAGAGTTGCGGCCGGCCAGCACCTCTCCCATGACAAAAACCCTCTTTGTGGAGGGGATGACGTCGGTTTGCACGGAGGCGATCTTCTTTCCTCCACACTGCCACGGCACGAACGTACGACATCTCGGCAGCTCCGATGTTGTTATTTTGATCCATCCGTTTGAATTACATATCCGCTACCTTTGATTGTTGAGTTATCCGAAATCCGAGTATCCGAAATTTTTTGATTCGGACCCAATGTATAGTACCTACCATCACACCTACAGTGAACCTCGGTATTTCGAAAAACGGGTCCCAGGTTCGTGTTCAGCACCTTCCTAAATTTTAATTTCGAGCCAAAAATTTTCACCAATCCCATCCCCACTTCCATTGCGGCCGGTCACAATCCCGAGAAACATTGAAAACCACAGAGCACATGCAGGCTAAGATTTGTAGTTTCCGTATATGCCACAAGTAAACCCTGCTGTATAACTCCTGTTATATGCGCGACCTCAGTATGTGATATCATGGCCGAGGCAACCGCTGTCCAGGCAAACATGGGATTCCCTGCTATCGATATTGCAAACGTAGGACATCAGCATAGTTGAGTGACCACAGCGCAGCGATGCTAGGCTGCATCTAGCCCTTCTTCTAAGTTCACACTCGGGAGTGCAGACTTGAGGCGGTACTGCTCCCGAAGTGGCGCTAGAGGCCGCCCTTTCTAGACGACACTGAATGAACTGACAAGAGTATTCCTGTGTGAGTGCATTCCTCGTGCAACAGACGGAGTCGATCTTGCTGTGAGTCGCGACATCTTTGCCAATTGATTTTGTTAAAAACATCCGCGAATGCCTTTCTGATGGCTCTCTCTCTCTCCGACGAGTTTAAACTCTGGTACCGCCGTAGTGACCTGTTGATTTCGATCAATACCAGCAGCGGAGCGGTGGGCCTCGGTGAAATATAACTAGTGATAAGGAGGTTCCGACGAAAAAGCCACCGCCCCGCGCTGTGATAATCGAAATCAACAGGTCACTACGGCGGTACCAGAGTTTAAGTACTCTTTACGATGAGCGGTTGGGTTGTTTAAAGATTTTGATAAATAGTTGCTGTGAATGGAGCTAACAGTGCTCCTTTTACTGGTAACAAACGGGTCTCCACATGCAAGTGGCACTCCTTGCACATCCGGGGGCGATACGAAGACTAGCATTCTTTCCACGTTGTATCTTGGCCCAGGATTCTGATACAATAGGCTGCCAGACCGGTGCGGCGCAGGTTCTGTTTAAACATAATAGGAGGCAACATACCGTCTTTGCTGCGAAAGTCCGGTATACCACAAGATACTGAAACACCAGCACCAGTAAGGATAAGAATTCGCTTGCGCGTTCTACAATGAAACAGAATGCATATACAGTTCTGAATTGCAATGACCAGAGCATTACATCTAGAGAGAAAAAAGACCTGAATAGCTCTACAGCGTCTTCGAACGTATTGTATTGTGAGAGTTTTTCCCTGGTTGGCGGACGGTCCAAAATGTCAGCGAGAATCGACATGATCTTAAAGATATACATAATGAATGCAGACTAGTACGGGTTTAGGTAATAAAACTAATGGGAGCCGTAGTTGTTCATGATCCCAGGGTATGCATTATTTGTCACCTCATGTTCATTTTCGAAGGCACAGGCGAGAAAGACACGAAACGTTCTCATTCCAAATATGCTAAAAAATTATGGAAAGCTGAACTCTCCGAGAAGATATCTCGAGCTGAAGCTCGCGATTTCTTTTTCTCTGCAGCCACGAAGATTTGACCAGAACTGTGATGCTGAGCAGTAACAAGTAATAGCATTACCAAATGCTCTGACCATCCTCCTGGTGGTTCCTTAATACTTGGATACAGAGCTTTTATAACATCGATAGGAGTCGCTCCAGCGCTGAACATCGCTTCCATTCTCATGAGTGCTGCTGAAGAATTCTGAAAACAGTAAGGCTTTTAATTATTTACAGGACATTCTAACAGGAGAAATACCGAATATGGAGTAGACTCAAACAGTAACCCATGTAGACCTCCAAAGCTAGTCAGGGAGGACTGATACCACTTTCTACCAGGGAAGTCATTATAGGGTTCGTATCAAAACAAATACAGCCGATCTCCTCCAAGTAGTGCTCTTATAGTTGGAACCTTGGCCGCGAAAGAGTCAGCAACTGCCCGTAGGGGAACCGGGTGTGCCATTTTTAGCCAAACAACGGCATTATTCCATTTGAAGACTCCAGAAGTCAAAGTTTCTTCCGCACAAACTTCGCCTAAGCAAAATCATCGGGGCCTAGAGCACGAATGTGACATTCGTTGTTAGCTTTACGGGAGATTACGGCAGGTATACGGTGGTTAAGCCGAAGTCCCCTATTTGAGTTAAACTCTGTCTACAGAAGTTCTATGAGGTACTGATCACGAATTACCTGTCTCTTTTCTGATTTTCGGATGCTAGTGAAGGTTTCGGTGATGAAAAGGCGACGCACCTACCGTAATACTTCCAGAATAAAGACATATCGTATAAGGGATCAGTACCCCGAAAAACCTCCTTGGTTAAGCTTCAGTAAATCTAAAATGTTGACCTATTTGAGCATCATAACCAGCCATAATATTCCGAAAAGCTGATGAAGAACTTCATATTCATGCTCAGTGCCCTGAATAAGTCCTCTGCCGAGGTTACGGGAGTTTTATCGAGAGAAAGTTTATCAAAAGGTAACTACTCAGGCACTTGGGGGGACGGCCCGCCACACTTTTGAGGCCGAAACGGCGATCCGCTGACCTTGAGGGAGTCATTCGGCCATCCGCGCCCGTTCTCGACCGCGACGCGTCTACGCACATCGGCAGTCGCAGCCATCCGCGCCCCTACGCAGTTGCTCGGGATAATAAACAAGTTTAGACAAAAGTATTAACAATGTTGCTGGTATGAAAGGCTCCTCATCTCACCGTGTGCCTCAGTCGGCTCTTCGAAGCCGGACCTGGAAGGTGGCCTCGAGTCAGTTTCCAGAAGATCCACCAGACATCGGAGGGTAATTTTGGTCGCCGAGGGGAGGAGGCTCCCCAAGGCTCGGGTAGGGGGTCCCCAAACGTGGTGCCACCATATATGGTGCATGCACGGTCCATGGTGGGTCCCCGCAGGGATGAGCGGAGTTCCGCGTTTCGCGTACCGAAACCCGCAGTTTTGCGCATTTTTGGCATTCCGCGTTCCGCATTCCGAAAACCGCAGAAAACGCCGCGGAACGCGAAAATATCGGGTCATCTGGGACGTAAGAAAACATTAGATGATTTTTGAATTTTTCCGCGTTTCGCGTTCCGAAAACCGCATTTCCGCGCAATTTCAGGCGTTTCGTGCCCGATTTCCGAAACCCGAGAAAAAACTTCTGTTCCGAAACCCGAATTCCGAAATTTCATATTTTTATTCCGCTCGTCCCTGGTCCCCCCCCTGTGCACCGTGGCGGTGGGGTCACCCCCTCCCCGTGGGGATCCCAACAGGGATGATCCTTGTGCGATGTCCCCGGGTCCTCTGTGCGAATCCGAAAACGCCAAAAATGGACATGGACGGTTTTTTAGCCGCTTATGGAGAAATTTTGGACCGCCCGGGGGCCGGGGACCGACAGATTTTACCGGAGGACGCCGATCCGTGCACCTTTCGTACATCGATGTGCTGATCGGAGGAGCGGCTCGGCAGCCAATTGTGCGGAGGCAGTGCCCTCCGAGTGCCTGAGTAGTTGTTCAAAAGCCAAGAAAACCCGCCTGTCGCAATACAGCCGACAAGCAGCAAAATCTCCGGAAAGCAGCCGGGAATAAGGCTCACTCTATACGGCAAAAAAACTAGGTGTTATCGTGAGCAGCTTCTATCATTAACGCAGGTGACTATATCCTTACTTTCATTCACGTTGTTTCCCAGTTACCATGAGGCTTCGACGGTGAACTATTCACATAATATTAGCACGGTTACAGATCGAGAGAAAGCCAAAGTTTTCAAGCCCCGCTAGACTCTGCATGAGATGGAGGAGTGAAAACTGACTCCAAACGCGAAATAAAAGGGACAGGGTAAGTGAATAGACACTTACTGGATTTCGCCAACATTCTGGGCCCACTGGAGACGGAATGTCTGCCCCATCGTCTTCGCCATTGTGTGGAATATCCAGACCACATCTACCCAGTTTTGAAGATGAAGCATTCTGAATGGCACTTTTCTGATTAAATAAATAAAAATTGATGCTGTCTCACATTGTAGAAGTTACCTTACCTTGGCACCGTCTTCAGGAGTCAACGTAGATATTTCAGATGTAGCAGCGCAACATCCATTTTCGCCAGTAGCGTTGACCATTGAATTATACGGGCACCTAGCCTTTCAAAATGAAAACAATAACTGCACGTGGTCATGGCAAGGTGTGAAGAGTTACAACAAAAAATAAAAGTAGCTAAAAGCATAAGAAACACTGAGGAAAACGAACGCTTAGAATGGGATTGCAATTTACAAATAAATTAGAGGAAATAACCACTACTAAAACAGGCCCCAGGGACGACAAACAGCCTCCTCAAGGAAAAAAATCGCACAAAATTGAGACAGCAAAACAATGAAAAATTGGTGACTTCTCCCATGAAAATGGAAAACCCGAAACCTTCACTTAAATTAAATTTAACAGAACTTGTGAAAAAAAGTGGACAGAAAACGATCAGCACGCGCGCCTGTCGCGTCGCTCCCGAACGAAACCAGAACGCGTACGTAGCTGCGGAACGCGATAACTGACGCGCAAGCGCGCATTTCTCGAGAATTTCTCGCATTTCTCGATCGAGATTCAGCTGCGGTGTGCATTCCAAAAACATTCCCATAGCAAAAGATTTCTGAGGAAAGGTAGCCAAAACGGCGTATAAGCGTTTAGCAGTTATAATTCCTAATTGTGGCTCGTGCATTTTTCAGCTTATTTCAAAACCTTTATTTTACAATAAAGAAACATGAGGGACGTATAAATATGAGTAGAAAGCTAAACATGCCAGCCTCCGTGCGCAGGCGAGCAGAATAACAAATAAATGATACAAATGAGAGCCCTTTGTACATAAAGCTCAAGCAGAAAGTGCCGCCATCTACCCTTGTAATAATAACGTGACGTTGAAGTGGGTCCGACCATTTTTAAAAATCAGAAAACTTGAGGGCTCAGCGGTTTCCGAAGGTAGTTTACTCTAAATTTGGATGACCCTGAACGCTAACAGAAGCAGCTGGTTAGATTTCGATGCAAATTTACGTTCGAGTTGAAAAGCGTGCTGGCGAGAGCGAGCGCAGCGGAGGGGGAACGCGAAAACGCACTCTAAGGCCACTTTCAGATTTCGATCGCTGTGCGAAGCGATGGGAAGATAGGCATAAGCATCGACTGAGATCGCGTCGCACGTCGAATTGCATTCAAAACATGCCATCGCGGCGATCAGCGATCGCACTCTGAAAGAGGCCTAACGGAACGATCTTGTATCACAAATTCATATCGAAGTCAGTTGTCCGATATCGTAGGGCTTCGACCCCTAACATTCTGAGCGTAGTCGTGTAGTCTGGCTTTATCGCATAGGAAATTCGGTAGAAGCTTTCGGTAGAAGCCACCCTGAAGTGGTATTCTCCTTGGGAGCGACGGCTCTGAGTCGAGCCGAGAGTGTCCGTGACTTAGGCATAAGTTACACCAACGCGTTTAGTTATGTTGGTTACATAGCCGACATAGCGAGTAAAGCCAAGGCCAGGTCTAACTTTATTTTGAAATCCTGCAGAACCCGGAGCCCTATCATTCTTTTCAAGCTTTTTGTGGCTTACGTTAGGCCGTTGCTTGAATACTGCTCACCTAGATGGTTGCCGTACAAAGCCGCCCTGCTCAATGAAATTGAGAACGTTCAGAGATCCTTCACCTATAGAAGTTTTGCAAGAAAAGGAATTTTTCGACTTGAGTATGAGCAAAGACTGAGTAGGCTAGGGGCTTTGTCGCTCCTCGATCGTAGAAAAATGGCAGACTTAGCTTTAATGTACAAACTAACAACACCTGTACCTGTTTGACGCTCTGGGACCTATTTGAAGCCTCGCCTTCAGCCTCTCGTACCCGAGGTCACCCCTTCAGGGTGCGCCTACTTGCTACCAAGACTACAGCTTGTAGCAATTCTTTTCTTTTCGGAATTTTAACCCCATGGAACAATTTAGGCACAGAAGCGTTTAGATATCGATGGGCAAGTGGTTTCCAGGGTTACCTTACCAGGATCATCAATCAAGATGCGATCTAGAACTACTATGCGGTATTTTTGAGGTTGTCCAATTCGATGCCTTTGATCTGATTTTGATTCAATTGTTTTTGTGTGTGTGTGTGTGAACCTATGATTTAGATTCCTGTTTGGATGAGTTTTTTTTGCGTATACATGATCAAGAGCGGCTCTTGTTGCCGAGATGTCGTACGTTCGTGCCGTGGCAGTGTGGAGGAAAGAAGACCACCTTCGTGAAAACCGACGTCATCCCCTCCACGAAGAGGGTTTTTGTCATGGGAGAGGTGCTGGCCGGCCGCGTCTCTCCTTCGGATTCTCCTGCTACTCTGAGAAAACTCGCCGCGAATCTCCCGCAAACCTGCCGACTCGTAGCCTATCAGGCGCCGACTCGGCAGGTTCTAGGCGCCGACTCGGCAGGTTCAAGGCGCCGCCTCGGCAGGTTCAAGGCGCCGACTCGGCAGGTTCAAAGGGCCGATTGAATATTTCTTATACTAGAAGAATGAATTTCATGCTTCCCGGCTGGCAAGCTTGTCCAGCTGCAAAAATTTGGGAAGCGAGATAAAGCCCCTCTATCGTTTCTGCCTCACCTCACATAAAGAAGACAATCCGGCTCCAAGGCACGCCAATCAATGAAAGCGGCGCCTGGAACTTGGTCTGACCAATCGTCTGTCCACCCAGCACAGAGGCGTATCGTAGGCCGCGCGGGTTCGATCAGTCGTTCAACGTGCGCGTTCCCGGTACACTACCGGAACAGTTTTGTGGTGTAGGTGATCCAATGGAAGAAAATTGCGCTTCGCCGCATTGCTGTGGTAAAACTCTATGGGAAAACTATGTTCTACCAGGTTGTTCAATAAGTTTTGTCGTTCAACAAGAAAAACACAACTTTATGGTTCAAAATACACTTTATTATTCAGTATAATCTCCCTGAACATTAATACACTTCAAAAAAACCAAAAAAAATCTCAGTCTCATCTTTAGTGATGAATCGACGCACAAAACCCTTTTTATATTTTTTAAAACGCTCCAAATGTTGCTGAGAAAGTCGCATGCGAATGTGTTTTGTTCCATTGTTATCGAATGCGGCACCCATTGTGCACACAGCTTTCTAAAAACCAAAATTTCACTCAAAATATGGCTCACACTGCCAAATGAGAAGTGTAGAGCCTCTACTAAATTTCTCTCAGTCAATCGACGATCTTGCAAAACGATATCCTGTGTTTTGGCTATGATTTCTGGTGTTGATGCGCTTTTTGGACGTCCTTCACGTGGATTGTCTTCAAGGCTTGTACGACCACGTTTAAATTCAGCAACCCATCTTTCTACTGTTCTAGTTGTAGGTGAACAATCATTATACACTTTTAAAATTCGTTCGTGAATTTTTTTGGTGCTACACCTTCCAAAAATAAGAATTTTATCACTGCACGATATTCAATTTTTTCCATTGCTGTGACACGGCGACACTGCTTGTAAACAAAGAATGAATTGGCAGATTGAAATGAAACTTTACATACGTTCATATGAAGAGTTTACCAACGTTACAAAAAAATTTGGGCTAGTAGCAACGCCCTCTCTTGTCGAACGACAAAACTTATCGAACAACCTGGTACGTTGAGGTATGTTCTTTAGAAGGTGCAAAAACTAAGAAAGCAGAATTTTTTCATCATCATTCATCATCATCATCAGCAGAACATCATCTTCCCACAACATTTGTACCTTCACATATTTTACCCTATAATTTTTGATTTCATCGTTTTTACACATTCTAAGGAACATACGTCAACGTGAAAAATAGCTTTCCGATAGATTTCACCATAACAAGGCCATTGTTGTACTCTGCCCCAGCCCTGTCGCGGTCGCAGACCTGAGCGACGTCGCAGTCTCTGAAGGCCAATTGTGCTGTGCCATACATTAATCCTGCGACGCGACCGGCGCATGCAGTGTTCCTGCGGCAGCTCTTTTCATGGTGAAAGTGTGGGTCCCGACACGATTCGTAGATGAGCAAGCCTGTTGCGGTCGCAGACTGGAGGTATAACAATGGCTCAATGCGGTAAAGCGCAATTTTGAAGGTCGTCGTCATTTATGATGTGTCGTCTGCAGTGGCGCAAGCAAAACACCATAATTGACGCCGGATGTCAGGCGTAGATTTAACCGCTTGTCGAGACGTTGAAGTGAGAAAACTACATAACCGAACACAGAGAAAGATAAAGGAGAAAACAAGCACCTTTGCAGGAAAAATGGTGAAGTGAGGCATATATTGTAGAATTTCAACTGGTGAAGTGAAGCGGTTATCATCAATGTTATCAGGATTTCACGAAACATCTAAAGCCACTATTGACGATTTGGCCTCATTAAGATTTTGAATAATAACCCAGTTCAGATGGGGTCGCGGCAGATACGCGGCAGGTTTGCGGCAGGTTCGCGGCAGAGAGTAACATCGCGGTAGGTTGGCGGCAGATACGCGGCAGGCTCGCACCAGCTCCAGAGTTAATACTAAAAGAACATCGCGGTGCCGAGGTGTTCGCGGCAGGTTTGAGGTTCGCGGTAGGTTTGCGGGAGATTGGCGGCAGGCACGAGGTTCGCGGTAGGTTCACGGCTCGTTCGCGGCGACTTTTCTCAGAGTAAGGGCCGGCGTGGAGAGGAATCCTGGACCCGCTCAGAAGTACCTTTGCTCCACGTGCGGCAATGATGTTAAATGGATACATACCAGCGTCCAGTGCTTCGGATGCCAAAGGTGGGTGCATCTCTCCTGATCGGGTCTCTGCTCTGTGAGGCATCATAACTCTTCTTTTCGATGTGTTTTATGCTCCTCACCTACCACCTCTGATTCCTCAAACCCCAATCGCCCCCTTTCCATTGTACATATAAATCTCAACGGCCTTCGTGGCAAGCTATCTGAGCTCTCTCTTTTTGCACGTACTTACCATCCAGACGTGATCATGGTTCAAGAAACCAAGCTCTCTCCATCCCCTACAAATCCTCATCCCAATATCCCAGGCTATACTTCTTACCATGCTCCAAGGTCAAATCTTGGCGGAGGAGTTTTCACTTTTGTATTATCTACTCTTCCCTCACATCTCAAACCTAACACTCCCACGGACGGTACTCTCGAGTCTCTCCCGGTCCATCTCCCCCTTAAAGGCAGTGGTCGCGATCAAATATATTTGTCGTCTTTTTCTCTCCAAATCCTTTTCTGGGTCTCGAGTAGTAGGACCTATAAGAAAAAATCGCGAAAAAACCGCTGTTTTGGGCCAAATTTGAAACCTGAACTTTCTTGTCTTTTGATGGTGGACGAACCCACTCCACATCATCGGCATCGATGACCTCTTATATCAAGAACATCAGCTAGCTTGAAATTGAATGTCAATCAATGAACCTTCGAATATATGTACACATCTAGTCAAAAACATTGACTGAAGTGATGCTTTCATTATTCAACTGTTTTTATTCGTTAAATTTGCATTTATTTCGTCCTCTGAATGTCGATGATGTTTGACTGCTCGGCATGAGACTGCGATCTGTTTCGTCATCGCTGTGCACGTGTGCACGAACTAGCATCTTTGGGCCCTAGGAACTCTAATTCTAGCCCGTTTTTCACCGCGCTGCCTTTATAGTTTTTCAGCTGTTTTTGATCTAAGCTGATTTTTGTAGTTTTTTCGATAACGTTTTTCATCGTGACCACTGCCTTTAAAACTCCCCTTTCTCTCTTCAACATCTATATTCCCCCTACCACCTCATGCCCCCCATCCTATGATCCTATTCCACTCCTTAGGCAGCTTTACGACTGCTCCCTCTCATCTTCGTCTATATTTGCGGGCGATTTTAATGGCCATACATTTTGCTCGTCACTTGGCTCTGATGCTAGAGGAAGTGACGTCGAGGAATGGGCGGAGGAGTGCGACCTGGTCATTCTAAACGATGATCAGCCCACTCGCCTCCCTGCCAATGGCCAATCTTCTAGCCCAGACATAGCTCTTGTCTCTTCCAACCTTTCCAACGCTTGCTCATGGTCTACCTCAACAACATTGTCTAGTGATCATGTTCCCGTCTTTGTGCACATCGATCTCTCAAACTCTCTTGCTCCTTATTCTGGTGTTCGTCAACGTTATTATCTCAATTTAGGCCAAGCAGACTGGTGCCTGTTCAGTGAGGTTGCGCTGCGCCTAGCGGCTGATTACCCGTGGAATGGCAATGTGCACCAGAAGGAGCATCACTTATCTGATGCAATTCGTAGGGCCAAGGAGGCGGCTATTCCTGTTGGCCGAGTTAAGACCTTCTATCCAAACGTCACCAAAGAAATTCTCCAAAAGATTAGGACTAGAGATGCCAGAAGAGCAGTTGACCATCTAGACCCTGTCGTCACTCAGCTGGATGGTGAGATCAGAAAAGATCTTGACCAGCACAAGAAAGAAGAATGGGAAAAGTTCACGGGACAGTTGGATTTCAAGGCGAACAGTGCAACTACTTGGAAGGCACTACGGAAGCTATCTGGAAAGAGCTCGCCAGCCACCGTATCCACCATTGAATTTGATAATAACGTTTTCAGGACGGGTAAGGAAGCCGCCTACTCTCTTGGAAAAAGCTTCTTTGTCACGAGTACACGGCGTGGTCCGCAGAATAGAGTGACAGTTAGAGAGCTGTGCCGCCTCCCGCTCATGAGCACGGTCGATGCGTACACTGTGGCGCACGTAGAGAAGATCATAAAGGACATGCGGAACTCCAAAGCTGTCGGTCCCGACGGCATTTGTCCTGCTGTACTGAAGAAGCTCCCGACTGAGATCCTCCCACTTGTCGTTGATGTGATTAACACTTCATTCAGCTCGTGCATTATTCCCCAAAACTGGAAGACAGCCAACGTCATCCCGTTGCCCAAGCCTGGCAAACCTCAGTCATCAGTAAAGGGATATCGTCCTATTAGCTTGATGTCACCTTTCGCTAAGGTAGCCGAAAAGCTCATTGTGGAGAATTTAGCAGAGCATAACGAGAAACAATTGTTTCAACACGGGTTCAAAAGGCTGCATTCTACAACTACTGCGTTGCTAGAAATTACTAGCTATGCAATCGACGGGTTCAACGCTTTGAAGCCATTGAGAACTGTTGCTGTCGCGTTGGATCTCACCAAGGCTTTCGATACGGTTAACCTAGGAATCCTGTCAAGAAACGTTTTAGAGTCGTCAATACCACCGTGGCAAAAGCTCTGGATATCGGCCTTTATCAAAGGTCGGCGGGCAAGAGTCATGTTCCAGAACCATGTCTCCAACAGTATTCCTATGGCAGCTGGAGTCCCCCAGGGCGGTGTTTTATCACCAGCTCTCTTCAGTCTGTATCTCGAAGATATGCCTGAACCACCACAGGATATCAAGACTGTCGCCTACGCCGATGACATAACAATCATGGGTCGAGACCGGGATATAAAGGTAGCCGCCACCAAGATCAACGAAAACCTGAAGACGCTGAAGAGGTTCTCCGACGACAAGATGCTAAAGCTCTCCGCATCGAAATCATCAGTATCCGTCCTCACAACGGACCCATCCGAGCACAGAGCTCATCCGGAGGTAGAGTGGGATGGAGACCGTCTGCCTGCTGCTCGATTTCCAAAACTGCTCGGTCTTGTGCTGGATCCGTCGCTCAAGTTTCATAAAAATACCGAGCAGAAGCAGGCTGTCGTTAAAGCCAAACTCAATGTTCTCAGTGCCCTAGGCGGTACCTTATGGGGTAGCAGCAAGGAAACGATACTCATGACGTATAAGGCGATTCTTCAGCCAGCCATGGAATACGCCGCACCGGTTTGGCAGCATCTAGTTTCGGAATCTTCCTGGATTAAGATGCAACGTGTACAAAATGCCGCTCTTCGCATTGCCACCGGATGTGCAAAGAGTTCCCCAGTCGAGCATCTGCATGCAGAAGCCCGTCTATTGCCCGTGAAGGAGCACTGTCAGCTCCAAGCCCAACAATTACGAATCAATATTATTAAGCAACCAAACCACCCGTCCTGGAGAGTGCTTAACCCCGTTAGAGAGAGAGCCAAAAGAATGCCATTTGCCGATGCTCCATGCAAAGTTAACTTGCAGAGATGGCACGATTCACAGCAAGAACGACTCCGTCTTTTGTGCGAGGAGCAAAGCCAAGTTCGTACGGTGTCATCTTGAGAAGGCGGCGGTGAATCCTATACTAGGAGAAGTACCGCCCCCAGTCTGCAAATCCGAGACTCAACTCGGAAGAAGGGCTAGATGCACACTAGCATCGTTGCGCTGCGGTCACTCGTCCATGCACATGTCCTACGTCAGCAAGATTGACAGCAGCAAATCTGATGTCTGTCCGGACTGCGGTACTATCGGCCGTGATACAGCACATTTATTTCGCTGTCCGGTGAGACCTACCACGCTGACCACAATGGATCTATGGACGAATCCACTACTGATCGCCCAGTTTCTTCACCTATAACAGAACCCTCGATGTGGCTGCAAAGAAGAAGAAGAAGAAGAGCGGCTCTTGATCATGTATACGCAAAAACAACTCATCCAAACAGGAATCTAAATCATAGGTTCACACACACAAAAACAATAGAATTAAAATCAAACGAAAGGCATCCAATTGCACAATCTCAAAAATACCGCATAGTAGTTCTAGATCGCATCTTGATTGATGATCCTGATAAGGTAACCCTGGAAACCACTCGCCCATCGATATCTAAACGCTTCTGTGCCTAAATTGTGGTGCGCGCGAAGCGCGCACCAGATTTGGCTTTAACTCGCCCACGCCAACTCTGCGATTACGAAATCGGCATTCGGAGTGACTGTGGAAATACGGTTTTTCCTTCATTGGAAAGAGCGTAAAAAGCTGGGGTATACACCCAAAAATGGTTTGGAATGGTTTCTTGGCGCTCGAGAAAAATGGCGAAAACCGCGTGATTTTGGTCGAAAAACTGTTAATCTCCTTTTTTTTCCCAGACGGCGTTCACGATCTTGTTGCAGTACTTAAAATTGAGCTAGGAAGCTAATTTTTTGACAGGAGCCTAGAAATGGATGCAGCTAGCTCCTATTCAATTTTGGAGTTGAAAGCTCAATTTTAGCGGAACCCCAATTTTGAGGGTGAAGACGGGTAAAAACATGTAAACATGTTATTGCAAACCCTCCGACGCTCACTGAACTTTAAAAATGAACTAGTGAAAATCAACACAGCTAATGATAGTCTTCCGGCCAAGATTGTTCTCTCTTTGAGATGATTGGTGTAAATAGGACTTGAGGAGTGCGCAGGACGCCGCAGTAAAATCCTACTATATATATTTTGGTAAATTTGTGTGTGCGTGTGTGTCCGTGTGTGTGTATGTATGTATGTGTACGTTTCTCTGTGTGTTTGTTTGACCGTTTATTCGGCTTGACAGTGTGTGCGTAGGACGCCGTAGAAAGTGTGCGGGACCCAAGTAGGAGTGCGCAGAACGCCGTAAAAAGTGTGCGGGACCCAAGGTAGAGTGCGCCGCACGCCAGATAAAGTATGTGGGACTCCAAATGCGAGTGCGCAGGACTCATAAAAGTGTGCGAGACCCAAGTGGAGTGCGCAGGACGCCATAGAAAGTGTGCGGGAGCCAAGGTAGAGTGCGGCCGACGACGTAGAATGTGTGCGGGCCCCAATTGGGAGTGCGCAGGAGGCCATAGAAAATGTGTGGGACCCAAGTAGTAGTGCGCAAAACGTCGTAGGAAACGTGCAGGATCCAAGTGGAAGTGCGCCAAACGCCGTAGAGAGTGTGCGGGACTCAAGTGGGAATGCGCAAGACGCCGCAGGAAGTGTGTGGGACCCAAATGCGAGTGCGCCGGACGTCGTAGGAAGTGTGCGGGACCCAAGGTAGAGTGCGCCGGACGCTGTAGAAAGTGTGTGGGACCCAAGTGGGAGTGCGCCAGACGCCGTAGGGAGTATGCGGGATCCAAGTGGGAGTGCGCCAAACGCCGTAGGGAGTATGCGGGATCCAAGTGGAAGTGCGCAGGACGCCGTAGAAGGTGTGCGGGACCCAAGGTAGAGTGCGCCGGACGCCGTAGGAAGTGGGCGGGACCCAAGTGGGAGTGCGCAGGACGCCGTAGAAAATGTGTGGGATCCAAATGCGAGTGCGCCAAACGCCGAAGAAAGTGGGCGGGACCCAAGTGGGAGTACTCAGGACGCCATAAAAAGTGTGCGTGACCCAAGGTAGAGTGCGCCGCTAGCCAGAGAAAGTATGTGGGACCCAAATGCAAGTGCGCCGGACGCCGAAGAACGTGTGCGGGACCCAAGTGGAAGTGCGCCAGACGCCGTAGATAGTGTGCGGGACCCAAGGTAGAGTGCACCGAACGACGTAGAATGTGCGCGGAACCCAATTGGGAGTGCGCAGGACGCCGTAGAAAGTTTGCGGGACTCAAGTGGGAATGTGCAGGACGCCGTTGAAAGTGTGCGGGACCAAGGTAGAGGGCGCCACACGCCGAAGAAAGTGGGCGGGACCCAAGTGGGAGTGCTCAGGAGGCCATAGAAAATGTGTGGGACCCAAGTAGGAGTGCGCAGAACGTCGTAGGAAGCGTGCAGGATCTAAGTGGAAGTGCGCCAAACGCCGTAGAAAGTGTGCGGGATCGAAGTGGGTGAGCGCAGAACTTCAAAATCGTTTTGTGCGTCTAAAAGAGAGTGTATACCACCCCTTTCTTCAAGTCCCCTCCCCCTTAACCACTCATTTCAACTGCTTAGCTGTTTATATGCACCAACCTTTCTTAATCGGGTTTATATACGATGAAAATGTGAGTTAATCAAAATGTGCATCCAGAAAACACAAACATCTTTATACTTCATGTGGCAATAAAAGTTGCAGGGTGTCGGTTGGTCATGGAGGCCTTTACTAAATCTGAAACAGCGGTTGTCTTTATCATGACAGAAATGGATATAAATGAGCTACCATTTTAGGACCTCTTAAAACTAGAGAAGGGTCTGTGTGCAACTGCATAAGAAAGTAGGTTAGCAGGGTTTGCAAGGTTTGAAATGCTTAGTAACTTCTGATTGCTCGACTTTTGTCGTCGAAACCACCTCATGGGCCGGCGCAACCGGACTCCGGCGACGGAGGCCGGCGATAGCCGGCAAACGTGAGAACTTCTGAACGCCAACTCACATAGAATCAGCGGATGTCGATTATACTCAAGATGCCGGCCAAGCCGGCAAATGGGCCGGCGTAGCCGGACCCCAGCGGCAGAGGCCGGCGTCAGCCGGCCTCCGACGCTGGTAGGATTATAATTTGCCACCGGCACAAAATTCTCACTCACGATATATCCTATTAAAGTTGCGCTCTGGCTTACTGGGGCAAGTTCAAACCTGTTTTTTGTGTTCTACGTCAAGACGCGTATAAAATAGACATGTTTAGACAAAGGTATTAACAATGTTGCTGGTATAAAAGGCTCCTCATCTCACCGTGTGCCTCAGTCGGCTCTTCGGAGCCGGACCTGGAAGGTGGCCTTAGTCACTTTCCAGGAGATCCACCGGATAACGGAGGATAATTTTTGTCACCGAGGGGATATCCGCACTGCTCGGTGGGGGGTGGTACCCAAGTATGGGCCCATCTCCCCACAGTTTGCAGTGGGGTGGACCCCACTGCGAACAGTGGTGGTGGGGTCACCCCCCACCTCTCGTTAGGATCACAACAGGGATGATCCTTGTGGGATGGTTTCTTGGCACCTGAGAAAGATGGAGAAAACCACGTGATTTTGGTCGAAAAGCTTTTGATCTCCTTTTTTCAGACGGCATTCACGATCTTGTTGCAAAACCTAAAATTTAGCTAGGAAGTAAATTTTTTGGCAGGAGGCTGGAAATGGATGCAGCTAGCTCCTATTCAATTTCGGAGCTGAAAGCTCAATTTTTGCGGAACCTCAAAATTGAGGGCCAAGACGGGTAAAAACATGTTATTGTAAACCCTCCGACGCTCACTGAACTTTAAAAATGAACTAATGAAAATCAACACAGCTAATAATAGGCTTCCGCCCAAGATTGTTTCCTCTTTGAGACGGTTGGTGTGAATAGGATTTCAGGAGTGCGCAGGGCGCAGCAGAAAGTGCGCGGGCCCCCAGTGGGAATGCGCAGGATGCCGTACAAAGTGTACGGGACCCAAGTGGGAGGGCGCAGGACGCCGTAGAAAGTGTGTGGGGCCCAAACGAGAGTGAGCCGAACGCCGCAGAAAGTGTGCCAAGCCCAACAGTGGGAGTGCACAGGGACGCCAAAAAAGTGTGCGGGACCCCAGTGGTGAAAGCGCACAACGCTATAAAACGTGTACGGGACCTCAGTAGGAAAGAATAGGTCGTTTTTTAATGTCTGCGGGTCACAATTTTTAGGAGGTTATAGTCGCCCGACCAATAATACCGATCGGTAATGACTGTAATGGCTGTAGCACTGGGTCGACTGCGGCACACGATTTTGACCCACTTCCTGGCCGTTTTTCACCGTTCCTTTTCAGTTCTGGGGACGGAAACTACCGAAAGCTCAGGATTGTGCGAAAAAAAATTGACATTTCAGTTTTATCGCGAACACTGACTTACTAAAGGCAGTGTTCACGATAAGAATTGTTTTTCTTAACTTTTCCGCCTATCTTGAAGACAATCACATGCCGATTCCAATGATGTTTTTTGGAATTGTACAAAAACCTTATAGGAACGGGTTATGGTCCCTCAAAAAATTTAGCTAGGGAAAATGGTGGACGAGTTGTACGAGGCTTGTAATCTTCCATCTTTTTGCAGCCGATGTATGCGAGCTGACCTGGAGTAAAGAGAGGAGTTGAGAATGAAGGAAAGAACGGGGGGCTATTGATCCGGAAACCATCGCTCATCTCCACAATCTCGAGCATTCATTTGTTCACGTCGGTGGGCGTGAAGAAGTTACCATCTGGGTGTGACGAGCTGACGAGTGTCCAACTTTGGGGCCGTAGGGGACCGTTCCGAGCTCATTTTTCTTAGTTTTTTTCAACATGAGGGTTGCGCTAGGCTCCTCGCTGCCGATCTCCACCAAAAAATCAGACATGGTTTTTATCATGGACACTGCCTTTAAAGGTTTTGCCTTCTCCAGAATGGGAATTACTAAGCAAAATCAGGTCATAAAGGGAACCTTTGGGAAAAAATATATGAAATTTCCGTGAAAGCTTAGTTTCGGCAGTAATGATTTGGCAATGTTATAGAGACTACAAGAATATAAAGAAGTTAACAAAATAAAATAAAAAAAACAACCTCGAAATATGATTGAATGAAATTTGGCACAAAATAACCAGAAGTGATGAAAAACTGAGAAATGTAAGTGAAATGACCAAAACCGGATTTGGCGGTCATTCATAGGCCCTCTTATATCAAGAACATCAGTTGCCTTGAAAATGAATTTAACCAATCAATGAACCTTCGAATTAATGTACACATTATCTGAATCAAAAAACATTGACTGGAGTGCTTTCTTTCATTGCTCAACTGCATTTATTAGGTGAATTAGCATTTATTTCTTCCTCTGAATCAATCGATGATTTTTGACTCCTGCTCTGGCATGAGACGATACGATCTTTTTCGTCATCGCTGTGCACGTGTGCAAAAATGAACTGGCATTTTGGGCCTTAGAATCTCTAGTTTCTAGCTCTTTTTTCAACCCTCGCTACTCTTCTATAGTTTTTCAGCTGTGTTTGATCCTGTAAAGCTGATTTTTGTAATTTTTCGATAACGTTTTCATCCATCGGACCCACTGCCTCAAAGGCAGTGTTCACGACATAAGAATAATTTTTCTGCTTTTTCCGCCCATCTTGGAAGACAACCGTCAAATGCCAATTACAATGATGTTTTGGAATTGTACAAGACCTTATAAGGAACTGAGTCTTATGGATGGTGGTCCCTCCAAAGATTTAGCTACGGAAAATGTGGTGGACAGAGTTGTACGAGGCTTGTAACTCTCCATCTTTTGCAGCCGATGTATGGTTGAATGACCTGAAAGTAAAGAGAGGAGTTGAGAATGAAGGATAAGAACAGGGCTATAATGATCGCTGGAAACCATCGCTCATCTCACAATCTCTGAGCATTCATTTGAGTTCCACGTCGGTGGGCGTGAAAAGTGCATCTGGTACTGGTGACAGGCTGACGGGTTGTCCAAACTTTGGGGCCAGTAGGGCACCGTTCCGAGCTTCATTTTTTCTTAGTTTTTCAACATGAGGCTTGCGCTAGGCCCTCCAAGCAGCCGATCTCCACTGGAAAAGAAATCTAGACATGGTTTTTATCGGCGTGGACACTGCACTTTAAAGGTTTTGCCTCTCCAGAATGGGAATTACTAAGCAAAAATCAGAGGTCATAAAAAGTGGAACCTTTGGGAAATATATATGAGATTCCCTGAAAGTTTAGCTTCCTGAGCAAAAGTAATGATTTGGCAATGTTATAACTACAGAGAAATATAGAAGTTGACAAAATAAAATTTAAAAAAAAAAACAACTCGAAATATGTTTGAAAATAAGATTTGGCAACAAAATAACCAGAAGTGATGAAAAAACTGGGAAATGTAGTGAAATGACCAAAACCAGATTTGGCGTAAATATCATTCATAGGTCAACTTTTGATAAGTAGAACGACTGACGAGGGATTAAATTTCACAAGATTCTCCTGTTAAACTTATCAAAAAGCTTAAATCAAGCGCGCGACAGAAACCGTAAAACATTTCACAATGAAGCTGTAATACGGAATTGAGCTTTTCGTCAACTATGGTCAAAGTTATGGTCATTCATTACGCTCACTATCCGATCCGATGGCGCTTGGATTTCGCTTTGATAAGTTTAAAGGCAGTGTTCACGATGAAAATCGTTTTCTGTTTTTTCTGCCTTTCGCCTATCTTTGAAACGTATTCCATGCTGATTCAATGATGTCTCTGAAATCCAACAAGACCTTCTGGGAATCAAGGAGTTATGGTCCCTTAAAGATTGAGTTTCTATGAAAACATGGATGGACAGTTATCCGAGGCCATGCAATCTCCGTCCTTTGTTTTTGCAGCCTTCGATCTATGCCGAGCTGACCTGGCGATAGAGAGGGAGCAGTTTGAGAAATGAAGGAAGAACAGTGTCTAAGATTGAAACCATATCCTTATCGCTCATCTCACGATCTCGAGCATTCATTTGTTCACAGCGATCAGTGGGCGTGTGATGCGTTTTTAGGTATTCAATGCACCAGTTGCACCTTCGTTTTGTTGCAACTTCGGGCTCTTTCCAGCCATGCTCGACGATTAATGCTACAGACTAATCCTGCCACGGGTTCTTCCTGGCTCGTTTTCACTGCGTTCTCTCGACGTTAACGTTACAGACTGTCCATCCAACCTTGCAATCTAGTGGAAATTTCGAAAACTTTTTTTCATCGTGAACACTGCCTTTAAACGGAGAATCTTGTAAGAATTTAATCCCTCGTCAGTCACTACTTTATCAAACAAAGTTGACCTTATGAATGACCGCCGAATCCGGTTTGGTCATTTATCACTACATTTCCCAGTTTTCATCATCTTCTGGTTATTTTGTGCCAAATCAAACTATTTCAAACATATTTCGAGTTGTTTTTTAAATTTTATTTCCTGTCAACTTCTATATTTCTTGTGGTTATAACATTGCCAAATCATTACTTTTGCCAGGAAGCTAAACTTTCGGAAATACAGGATATAGTTTTGGAAGATCGTCGATTGACTAAGAGAGATTCAGTAGAGGCTCCACACATCTGATTAGGCAGTGTGAACCATATTTTAAGTGGAATTTGGTGTTTTGGAAAGCTGTGCTCACAATGGGTGCCGCATTCGCTAACAATGGAACAAAAACACATCCGAATTCGACTTTCTCAGCTACATTTGGAGCGTTTTACGAAGGATAAAGTGGATTTTGTGCGTCGATACATCACTATGGATGAGGCTCAACATCGGCATGGATCCTGAAGAGACTTTGCGTTCCATATTGGAGGTTGGCGCAAGCTCGGTGCACCTATGTTATAGCATATGGCACCAAGTTTGCGCCAACCTTCAGCAGTGAACGCGAAGTCTCTTCCGGATACATGCCGGCGTTAGGTCTATCACCATGATCCTGATTCAAAACAAGAGGCTAAAGAGTGTTGTGAACCTGGTTGTTCGGCATCGAAACGAGTTCGCGTCCGGAAATCGGCCAAGAAGGTTATGGCATCAGTTTTTGGGAAAGCGAAATTAGTTTCGTTTTTGGATTACTTACAAACTGGTAAATCAATTAAATCTGAATATTATTCCAACCTTTTGGACCAGTTGAAGGAAAAAATTTGTGAAAAAAAGACCCGGTTTGCAGAAGAAAAAATCCTTTTTCATCAAGACAATGCACTGTGTCACAAGAGCATTTTGACAACATGAATATCTCTATAGTTTCGTTGAAACTTGACTTCGAAGCGAATTATACAAAAAAAGACGAAAAAGACGCGAAAACCCGACTTCGCTCACTTTCTGACCAAATCCTTCGAGCGGTAGTGTATTTAAAAGTGTTGTGCTGTCCTCATGAAAAGGTAGATCTGTGGCAGTATTCACGAAACTACGGGAGCCTCTCAGGAGGGTTTTTAGAGCCAGACGATGTATGGGGCTGGCGGACTTTGGACCCTCCCGGGAGGCTCCCATAGTTTCATGAACATGGCCACTGGCCATCACAAATGTGAAAATGAGTGAAAAGTTGTGGAAAGAGCCTTAAGGCTCCGGATTGAGTTATTGCTTGGTGTCCACCCGCCCCCAATTATCGAGATTTCTACCAGACCGTCCAATAATTTCTGTCCGAAAATATTCAAAATTCTATAATTTTTCTTAGAAGTGTTATAATATCAGGCAAATGTAAGAACTTTCTAGAAGGTTCTCCAAAGTTCTACGCTAGGGGTATATAAGGCGCAGTCGCCTCGTCTAGCTACCAGTACAAGCTAAAATGGACCAAGGTCGAATTCGTACGTTCGTGTACTACGAGTGGCTACTGGGCAACGACACGGGCACCGCGGTCGCCAACATCTGCAGAGCGTGCAAGGAGGACGCGGTGTCCCAACGCACAGTCAGCCGCTGGTTCAATCGTTTCGAGAGCGGCGACACGAGCCTCGAGGACAGTGAGCACAGCGGGTGGCCTTCTACGGTGGATGATGACGAAGTCCGTCGCTGTATCAAGGAGAAGCCGGAAGCCACCACCCGTGAACTGGCGACGACGCTCGGCTGCAGCAAGTCCACCATCCACAATCGACTCAACTTACTCGGCTACCACAAAGTTCTGGCCCATTGGATCCCCCACCGTCTGACGGACGCCAACAAGCAGAGCCGCGTGGTCGTCTGCCAGTCCCTCCCCCTTCGTCCGCATCGCAAGGAGTTTCTTGAGGACCTGGTCACTGGAGATGAGAGCTGGGTCCTCTACGACAACTTCGTCCGCCGTGCCGTCTGGATCCCGCGCGGAGAAGAGCCGCCGACGACGCCGAAAGCCGACCTGCACCCGCTGAAGATCATGCTCTGCTGCTGGTGGGACACCAAGGGCATGCTGTACTTCGAGCTGCTCCCGCAAGGCAGGACGGTCACCGCCTCCATCTACACCGATCAGCTCGAGAAACTAGCCGCCGCCATCCGAGACAAGCGTCCCCGACGGGCCTCGGTCCACCTGCTGCACGACAACGCGCGACCCACGTGACGAAGGAGACCCAGCAGAAGTTGGCGATGCTCCGCTGGGAGACGGTTGCCCATCCGCCGTATTCCCCGGACCTCGCCCCCTCCCACTACCACTTGATCCGCCCGCTGAAGCACCATTTGGCCGGAAAAAAATTCACCAACTACGACAACCTCAAATCCGACATCGCGGACTTCTTTGAGTCGCAGCCCCCGGAGCATCGCCGACCTGCCCAATCGATGGGCCACTGTTGTTGATAACTGTGGTGATTATATTGTTGATTAGACTTGTTTTTCAATAAAGCTGAAAAAAATTAAAAATGGTGAAATTTCCGGACAAGATTTATTGGACAACCTCGTATAAATGCTGGAGCCGGAACACCACACGGACACCCGTTCACCTCTTATCAATACGAGCCGCAACGCAGGCATCGGACTTCCAAGCTCATCCCTGCGAGCTGCTGGGGCATCGAGGGTGCACGATTGGTTCAGCAAGTTCGGAGTTGAGCAGTACAAAGTCGAAGACAAGGAGCTATCAGGAAGGCCGTTGAAGCTCAACAACGACGAGTTGCGCGAGCAGGCGGAAGGCGATCCTAGCCAAACCACACGGGAGATGATCAGCAGACTTTGCGGTGATGGAAATTATTTTGTTGGGTGAGCCTTGTTTATTTTGAGTGTTTTTGAAATAAATGTTTTTTATTCAAAGTCGTGAGAAGTCCGGAATTTTTTGTATCAACCTAATAGATAGTCTGTCGAAGCCATTACAGCTTGCTTTTTTTGGACGTCGAAGCCGCGTTCGACTCTCCTCATCGTGATCGATTGCTCAATGCTCGGCGAGCAGATGGAGTCCCGGAAAAGTATGTTCGGTTCATCGAGGACATGAACAAAGGAACAACAGCAGCAGTTCGTACGCCTGTCGGATTTACGTCAGCTTTCGAGGTGAAAACAGGAGTAAGGCAAGGAGCCGTTGCAGGACCTTTTCTTTTCAACTTCGCCGTTGATGACATCATGCGTAGAGTTGCAGAACAGTTTCCTGCGGATGTGATCCTAACACCATCAGGACGCTCCCTTGTCGACCTGGAGTACGCCGACGACATTGTGTTATTCGCTGAAAACAACGCAAAACTGCAAAGGATTGTGAACCTCGTTTCGAAGTATGCCGCAGCCTATGGACTTCGTCTTCGTCCCGACAAATGCAAACAGATGTGGGTCTCTCAGAGGCCTTCAACGGGAGTTTGTGTGGACGGATAACGTATCGAACTGGTGGACGATTTCTGTTATTTGGGCTGTTTGCTGAAGAACGATGGTAGTTATGCAGCGGATATTCGACAACGATGTGCGAAAGCTACGTCTGCATTCAATTTTCTAACCAAGTGTTTGTGGTCTACTCCCATCGTGAAGGAAGTTAAGTTGCGCGTCTACTTATCCGCTATTCGCCCTATCCTGATATACGAATCGGGGACGTGGGCAGCACCGAAGACGCAGATGGAAAGGTTGGATTGCACGGAGAGGAAGCTTTTTAGGCGTTTGCTTGGATATTTCTGGCCGCGTGTATGCCATAACGAAGACTTTTACAAGGAAATCGACGCAGTACATCAACGTTTGACACGAGGGAGATGCCAGCATCACCCAGTGCCATCTCAAGCGGCAACGGAAGGTCGTCTTCGTCTGTTGGGGCATATTTTAAGAAGACTGCCAGATCGTCTTGTTCAACACGCTCTAAGGATGCTTCCAAGTCCTGTCTGGAAACGGCCGCCTGGACGTAGGCGAAAGTTTTGGACGAATGTGGTGAAGGAGGATTTGAAATCACTCGGCATTGAAAGGCAATTCAGGCGCCATGTGGCTGAGGACCGTGAAAAATGGACACGGCTGACGACTACTAGGACGGCACACCTCGGTGAAGATGCGGAATGACCGCGTCAGAGGCCGGATTCATCATTGGGTTAGACCTGGGTTTGTCGCTTTGGGTTGGGTTTAGCGCATGCACCAACGCGCTGATTCTGGCGCAGAACCCAACCCAAGCCTGCGAACCCAGGTTTAACGCAATGATGAATACGGCCTCAGGAGAAAGCCAACTGTTTGAGTCAAAGTAAGTCAAGATAGTCTGTGGTTTTCACACCACGTGGTGGAGACACGTGATTCAGCTTGTCATACCATCTGAATCTGGCTGAACCCATAGGTCTACCACCTCCGAATTTCCTAATTGAACATAAATGCAGATCCCTATGTAGATCTTCCGAAATGCACTTTTTTCGGTCTACACGTGCCTCGTGGATACACTGAACAACGTCACGATCTAAATAAGGATCTCTATTTATGTTCAAGTAGGAACTTCGGAGGTGGAAGAATTTCCTTCGTGTACAACTACACTACACAACTAGGGAGAAGTTTTCCCGCCTTTTGCAGCTCTTATTCCACCCGGGACCACTTCGCTCGCGTTGAGTGCGTGACGTTTCAGAGTGCAGAAACGGGACAACTCCTCCCTCGGTGTGTGGACAGCCCCTGTCTCATGGACTCGGCCTCATCTAAACGAAAATACAATCCCCTTCAATTGTTCAGGCCCTACATATGTACATATACTCCATTTCAGAGTGGAATTTTTTCTATCGATCGCCTGCATGCGCGCCCGTATGCTGCGTCTCCTTCTGCCCACCCTTTCTCGCTGTCCCCTCGCCCAGCGCACGCATGCGAAGGAACACAGCAAACTAGGCTCCGAAATAGAGGATACAATAGCATTACCCAAGCGACTTCTACACCTTTAAAGCTTGAACAACACACAAATATTCACAATCTTTATTAAAAAAGACTATTTTTTCATTCAGAGAAGTGGAATTCCATGAAACAATTTTCTTAAAGCACTGCTGAACCATCACAATGTTGTGTATCACACGTTCATGTTCAGATGCATGCGTATAACATAATACTATTGTTTGTTGGGTCAACTTCCATCATATGTACAGACATATTCCATAGAAAGAGGGAGAGTTGTCCGTTTATGGCAGAAATCGGGCGGCGCCAAAGAACGCGCGCGTGTATTCGCGGAGCGGCAATGGACCCGAAATGGCATGAAGAGAGGAGAAGACGAGACGACAGACAACAGAAGATCATTGGGAGCTGCTGGTTCGATACCACAAAGGCGCATCACGGAGGCAACAGCCGCATCTGAAATGGTAATTATTAAGATAGGAATCGACTACACTTCTCTTAAATCAGTGTAAAACTAGTGTGTCGTAGGGTAAAAATGTGATCTACACAGTTGCTGTGATCACCTATAGCGGAATCATTCGAACGATGCATTACATAACGAAAATCTCAAACAAAGTTGGCAGATTATTTCAGAAAACAATGTACAACTACAACGACTGTCTTCCAGAGTGTCGTAGGGAAAAAAGAACTAGCTGCTCGAGAAAGTGCACAAAAATTGTTCATTCCATACGTAACACAAAAAATATTTTATTGTGTTACATCACTAGCAACCAGAAATCTGAGAGGGGTATTTTCTTTCGTTGTTAGATTAGGTGTTCATTGGTGTATCGTAGGCCAAAAATTAGACTAGCTGCCCTGGCTGCCACAGGCCCTATTTGAAAATTACTACAACGACACATTAAACACTCAAAAAACGCTAGAAGCGAATCATGAAAAACTTTCGAAAAGTTACAGAAAAATTGAAAACGTTCGCTGGTGTATTGTAGCAAAAAAAGACAGCTACTTCTCCAGCACTTGCAATTTTAACGGCTCAAACATTTCAACAGATTTTGCTGAGCCGACTTTCGGCGCGAAATAGGAATAGTATAAATCAATAGCGAGTAACTACTGTACGCCGGTGTGTCGTAGGATAAAAAGGTTAACTAGCTATTGGTGAGCGTGCAGAAAATTTTGCCATTTCATATGTAACACAAAAAAAAAACATTTCTTGCGTTACGTTGCGAGATAACTGCCAACCAAAAATCTGAGACGGCTCTTTTTTTTGTTGGCAAATTAGGTATTCGTTGGTGTATCGTAGGCCAAAAATTAGATTACCAGCCTCAGAAGTCACAAGTCCTACTCGAAAAATACTCCAACGACACGTTACACACAAAATGCCATGAACTATTCATGGGAACATTTTTGAAAATGTTATGGAAAGCTAGCGATAGTTCGCTGGTGTGTTGTAGCCAAAAAATAAACTGACTCTTCCAGCGCTTACATCTAAACAACTAAATTGCTCCAATGAATGATGCTGAGCCGATCCACGGGAAGAATTCGGAATAGCAGAAATCAACAGTGAGTAAGTACTGTACGCCGGTGTGTCGTAGGAAAAAAAATCAGAACAGTTGTTCGGCACAGTTCTCTTCGACGAGAATTTTCGACGCAAACAGTTTTGAATCAGTTTTGCACCGAAATCTTATAAATCTACCGTAGTTCGTTCCTGAATGCTAAAAAATGTGCCCTGACAGATAGATGTTTTCCTCCTTACCAAAGGGCATTCCCAGCGATATTTTTTGAAACATCACGAGAAATGTACTATGGCTCGGAAGAAAACACTTGGACGCGTTTTTTCCCTTCCAAATCCCTTGCACTTTGCAAAACTACTATCACTGAAATTGTCTGTTTACTTGAAATATTCATGCATCATATACTGTTAGCCAAAAATCGTTAAACATACGGTATAGTGAATACAGTATACTGCCTGACGTCAAAAAACTAATACCCGTACATGATTCGAGGGTTTTCCATGCAGGTCCCTCTTCCAGCAAGGCCTCACTCAGGCCTTGCTCAGGTCCCCCCCCCCTCTCTACTAACTTCGGTGTGGCTAGCGGGGATGGGGGTGGAGGTCTCGAAAGGTTAAATTCAGAGTTTTTAGTTAGATTTGATTTTTAAAAAAAGTACAGGGGGTAGACAAAGAGAAACGAGGCGGAAAAAGAATGATCGACAGAGAAGAGAAAGACAAGCCCAGAGGCAGGTGCAGAGAAAGACATAGAACTAGAGAGATATAGACGAACATATGGAGTCAGAAAGAGAAACGGAACGGGTACAGAGGAGAGTAGAGAGCAGTGAAAAGAAAAAAACGGTCGGATGTGGAGACATAGAAGACAATGTATGATAAAGAAAGAGAGGAAGAGAACGGCGTACAAACAGACAGATAGTAAAACGGAGACACGAACTGAGTGAAACAGGGAGAGTAGGAGACGGACAGAAAGAAGGGGGATAGACGCTAGAAAATAGAGGAACACGTAGACCAATACAGAAAGTGGGAGGGACAGGAAGTGAAAAGAGACAGACAGAAATAGCCGGACGAACAGAGGGAGGGAGGCAAAGAAAGATAACAGACAGACAGACAGACAGAAGGGACAGACAGACAGAGACAGAGAGAGACAGAAAAGTTTACAGACGCAAAAGCGAGACACTCCAGCAGCGCCCAGAAAGAAGGGCAGAGGCAGACACACAGGAAGACAAACAGAGGCGAACAGAGGCAGATAGAGTTGGGAAGAGATAGACAGATACAGCGCGCGGACCAAAAGAAGCACCAAAGTGGAAGAGACAGATGGATAGACCGACCGAGGGAGAAGACAGACGGATATGGACAGAGGGTGTTAGACGAGAAGGAACGACGAGAGACAGACTGAGGGATAAACAGACGGACAGGGTGAGACAGAGAGAAGGAAAGACAGAAAAAAATTGACAAGAATAGATAGAAGAAACTCTGAAAGATCTCTGAGAGATGAAAGAAGAAGAAAGGACGCTGGGAGGAATGGGAAGAAAGGAAGAGGATAGAGGTGGAAGCGAAACAGGGAGAGAAGATTGAGACACATGCAAAGGGAGATAGAGGGAGAGAGATACACAGACGGACGGATTGACAGTTGAAAAAACAGCAGACAGAGAGAAAGACAAATTAGCAAACATACAGTGAGAGCCAAAGAAGGGAAAGAGAACGAGGAGAGAAGGCAGGCAGGCGAGATAGACCAGAGAGAGAAAACAGAGTGAGATAAATAAAGTGAGAGAAGAGACACACAAAGAAAAAAAGAGCGTGCATACAGACAGACAGACAGACAGACAGACAGACAGACAGACAGACAGACAGACAGACAGACAGACAGACAGACAGGCAGACAGACAGGCAGACGGATAGACAGACATACAGACGGACAAACGGACAGAGGGAACAGGGGAGAGAAAGACGGGTCGGCAGAAGACGGGCGGACAGATAGAGAGAACAGGGGAGAGAATGACAGACTGGAAGAGGGGAAGGACGGACAGAGGGAAGCTGAATGGAAGAGATAGACAACGGATTTTCAGAGAGAATGAGAGAGATAGAGGGGGGCGGAGAGAAAGAGGGAGAGAGAGAGGGGCGGAGAGAAAGATGGAGAGAGAGAGAGAGAGAGAGATGGAGGGAGGGAGAGAGGGAGAGAGGGAGGGGAGGGAGGGAGGGAGGGAGGGAAGGAGGAGAGAGAGAGGAGAGAGGGAGGGAGGGAGGAGGGAGGAGGGGAGGGAGGAGGAGGGAGAGAGAGAGAGAGAGAGAGAGAGAGAGAGAGAGAGAGAGAGAGAGAGAGAGAGAGGGAGAGAGAGAGAGAGAAAAATCACCAGTTGAATTGTTTTCGAAATTTCATATGGGAGAACTTTGAAATTGTTATATAACAGCATGATTGTAGGAAAAACCCACATGATTGAATAACCGTCGTTGAATTTCGGCCTCAAAGACGGACAATCGTCTCAAGCTGTCCTGGATATGCTCGAGGTCAGGCAAACTACTACATTGTTCCATACTCATCAACAGAGATGTTTCAGCTATGTAGACCTGAAAAATAAATTTGAACTTTGCAGTGCATAGTTTTCAAAATATTTGTATGTAAAGAAAAAAGTTCAAAAGAAACATGGCATTTCCACGAGTTTGATCTACTCGATCAGCCGCGGGTGGCCGCAAGTTAATAATCAAACCAACCAAGACTACACCCGTCTGGCGCTCAGGCTGGTCCTTTCCACACGGTTTCATGTATTTTCGTTGCATTTCGTCATGGGTGGCCCATAGAAACCATAACGTTCATGTACTCTGTACATAGGTGAAAAAAATTCCGATTTTTAGAATAAAAAAACTTATTGGTAAGGTCAATCTCTGAATTAGGAGAAAGCAGCGTCGCAACTAGGAGCGCGTGTTGAACGTGCGGGGCCGGGTGGTCCCGTTACGGATAGAGAATGATCGATATCACACAGAATTGATTTTCCCGTGATCAACATTCTACCATTTCTTCTGATCAACAGAAAAAAAGAGAAATGAGGAGAAAGAACTATAAAAAAGTGATGAAAAGACAAATCTGATGAATGTTGGTCATGAGAAAATCAGCGGTGAGCGATATCGATCGTTTTTATACGTAACGGGGTCGCGCGATATACGCTCGACACGCGCGCGCTTCTAGTTGGAACGCGGCTTCCCCTCCAACTAGAGACTGGCGGTACAGGGGTAGATTGGAGTAAGGGCGGGCCGCTCTGTCTGTAAGCCAATAAGCGGTGTCAGTGGTGTAATGGTAACACTCTCGTCTGGAAATCGATGCAATGCAGGTTCGAGTCCTGGCTGACCCCTTAAGTTTTGTATTCAACTCAGCTACCTTGTGATATCTTGTGATAGTATACCATGCCAGAAAACGGCATAAAATATTCAAAAACATCAAAAACAAGCGTTACGCTGAGTCATACATATTAGCTATTCAAATCTTATACTCGTGCTTACTAAGGGCAATTCTGATTTTCATATAGTCTATGGTAACACTATAGTTTTGTACAGACTTTGAAAAAGTATTTTTTATTGCTGCACGGCAAGGGTAATGAGAAAAAGGGCAAAAAAACTTTTTCAAACACGATTGGGGCAAAAAAAAAGATTCCAATCGTGGATTCCAAAAATTTAGAACGGAGAATTCACAAAAAACCAGGAGGTGTAGAATTAAGGTAGTCAGCTCCCAATTCGCAAAACTTCTCTGACCACTATTAAACTTTTCCTTAAACTTTTTCAGAAGATTTTTAAGACAAATTTTTATTTTGCACCATTGAACGCTAGATAAAATCAAGAAAAATTGGGGAACAAAAAAAAACAAAAATTTTTTTTCGAAATTTTTTTTCAAGAGAAAGTAATTGAGAGAAAAAGTGAAAAATTACAGACGCAAAAAAGGCAAAAACATAAGAAAGTTTGTAATGAAAAAGTTGAAAAAGTCTGTGTAAGTTAAAAAAATGTGAGCCTATTAATTCGTCTTCCAATCAACTTGCATTTTTTCTTGAAAATGCGCAAAAAATCTGTAAATGAATCAAAATGAAAAAAATGCGAAAATTCCATTTCAGGACGCAGAGACGCTATATAAAAATATGAACCGAGCCTACTTAATTCAGAACTAGCGAGGCCTAGCGAAGTTTTCGCTCACAGAAACTTTTGCGTGAGCCAACTACCTGAGACGGATTAGTTTGTTAGAACGGTGGTGACTGACTTCCGTCTACCGGAAAGTTGCTGTACGTATGGACTCTCCTGAGCAGAGCAGGGTGCCGTACATCAGGGTCAAGCGGGGTTGTGAAATTTCGCAACGGGGGAGAAGGGGGGGGTCGCAATTTTTTTGCCCCGAAATTGAAGGTTAAGGGGATCGCGAAATTTTTGAACCTAAAATTGAAAATTCTGGGAGTGAAAACGTTAGAAATCACTTCCCAGTTCCAAAAAATCTCAACATTTCTTGACAAAAAAAGTAACCAAAAATTACACTTCGTGGGGGGGGGTCGCAAAAATTTCAAATTTTTGGAAAAACATTTGATGGCGGGAGGGGGGTCGCTCTGATTTTGGAAAATTACACAACGCCCCGCTTGACCCTGCCGTACATTTACAGCAGGCCGTGGGGGTATCAAAATGTGGGATCATAAAGCAAAACATAAGAAGCCAGCGGTAAATCGTCGGTTGCTACCGGCACAAAATTCACAACCCCTTCTGTACTTCCTTCCCTTACGTCGCTACCCACTGCCCTTTCTTCCAATTTGTAAAGTTCACAAGCGATTATTCTCGCTTTACCGTCTATATCATGATAAGGAAAAACGCATTCTCATATTATATGATGTTTCCCTAGTTGGCCAACATCATGCCCTTGTTCTCAATGAATGAAATTAGTAGGTGGTTGTTTATGTATTTGTGGTGCAGATTTTGATAAGCTCAGATTTGCAACATATATAAAACTGGTTTTCGGAAATTAAGGATTCGAAATGACTGAGCGGTTGCAATGAGTGGCGAACAGAGAAGGTGCGGAAGTGGTGCTGCTGCTTGTATCCTAAAACTTACAAAAAAATGTCACAGGAGTTTTGCGTCAATCTCAGAACGCGTCGCATGCTCCTCAAGATTCATGTTTTCCTATCTATTTCTTCTCCACAAAAGGTAAAGATTTAGCATTAAAAAATTGAAAAACCTTTTTCCAAATTCTACACTCTTGGTAACTTTTGATGACCTGCACACTCCCACTGTGGACCTGTGCATTTTTTATGACGCCCTGCACACTGCAACTCCTTGGGAAATGCGCAATCTCTATGACGTCCTGCACACTCCCGTTAGGGTTCTTCACACATTCTATGACGCCCTGCACGCTACCATTTGGGTCCTGCACACTTTCTATGACGTGCTGCACACTCCCGTTGGGGTTCTGCACATCCCTACTTAGGGCCTGCGCACTTTCTATGACGTCCTGCACACTCCGATTGGGGTCCTGCACACTTTCTATGACGTCCTGCACACTACGAATAGGGTCCTGCACACTTTCTATGACTCCCTGCACACTCCCACTGGGGTCCTGTACATTCCTACTTAGGACCTGCGCACTTTCTATGACGTCCTGCACACTCCCACTGAGGTCCTGCACACTTTCTATGACGCCCTGCACACTCCCACTGAGGTCCTGCACACTTTCTATGACGTCCTGCACACTTCCGCTGGGGTCCTGCGCACTTTCTATGACGTCCTGCACACTCCGATTAGGGTCCTGCACACTTTCTATGACGTCCTGCACACTCCTATTAGGGTCCTGCACACTTTCTATGACGTCCTGCCCACTCTGATTAGGGTCCTGCACACTTTCTATGACGTCCTGCACACTCCGATTAGGGTCCTGCACACTTTCTATGACGCCCTGCACACTCCCACTGGGGTCCTGCACACTTTCTAAGATGCCCTGCACACTCCCACTGAGGTCCTGCACACTTTCTATGACGTCCTGCACACTTCCGCTGGGGTCCTGCACATTCCTACTTAGGACCTGCGCACTTTCTATGACGTCTTGCACACCCTCACGGGGGTCCTGCACACTTTCTATGACGCCTTGCACACTCCCACTGGGGTCCTGCACACTTTCTATGACGTCCTGCACACTTCCGCTGGGGTCCTGCGCACTTTCTATGACGTCCTGCACACTCCGATTAGGGTCCTGCACACTTACTATGACGTTTTGCACACCCTCACTGGGGTCCTGCACATCTTTTATGACGCCCTGCATTTTTTGCATCGCTAGACGACTCGCAGAAGTTATCATGACCCACGGCCCAAATGTGCGCTCCGCGGACAAACTCAGTTGCCCTGAGGCACGTGAGAGGTGACTCTGGGCTGATTTTTTGGTAATCGATAAATGTCGCACCCACCTAAATGTTGGTACCATTTCATACAAGTTTTGATCGGCCATTCCTAAGATATCCGGGACACATGCACACACATACACACACACACACACACACACACACACACACACACACACACACACACACACACACACACACACACACACACACACACACACACACATCGGGACATAACTGCTTTAAGTATAAGGATAGAAAAAAAATACGAGTTATACATGCCTATTAGTAATTTAAGTTGTGCACATGAGGTTATTGAGATATAGAAGCAAAATTTTTCATCCAAATTGAACTCACAAAACAGGAGACAAGAATTGAAAATATAATAAAAATTTTCATACTACAAAAAAATTATATGAGGAGAAAACTAAGATGAGTGTTTCTCAAGAAAATTAAGTTGTGTACATTCAAATTGGGAAAAAAATTTATTGGAGTTTTACGCATTTTCGGGATTCGGTTTTCATCAAATTACACAATTTTATTATTTTTTCGTCCTGTACTTTTTCGTTCCATTTTTCCTTTTGAAAATTTTAGAATATTTTTAGAGCTTTTACGAGGTTCACACTTTTTTCTTAGTTAGGGTAATTTTTATTCTCGTTTCTTTCTCAATTTTTGTATTTTCTATGAGCATTATGAAATAAATAAATGAGTATATAAATAAATAAATAAATGTATAAATCAAGCAATAAATTACTTAATCAAAAAATAACAATAATTAAATAAATAGAAAATAACTAGCGAGACCTAGCGAAGTTTTCGCTCACAGAAACTTTTGCATGAGCCAACTACCTGAGACGGATTAGTTTGTAAGAACGGTGGTGACTGACTTCCGCCTACCCGAAAGTACTCTCCTGAGCAGAGCAAGGTGCCGTACATTTACAGCAGGCCGTGGGTATATCAAAATGTGGGATCATAAAGCAAACCATAAGAAGCCAGCGGTAAATCGTCGGTTGCTACCGGCACAAAATTCAGAACCCCTTCTGTACTTCCTTCCCTTACGTCGCTACCCACTGCCCTTTCTTCCAATTGGTAAAGTTCACAAGCGATTATTCTCGCTTTACCGTCTCTATCATGATAAGGAAAAACGCATTCTCATATTATATGATGTTTCCCTAGTTGACCAACATCATGCCCTTGTTCTTAATGATTGAAATTAGTAGGTGGTTGTTTATGTTTTTGTGGTGCAGATTTTGATAAGCTCATACTTGCAACATATATAAAACTGGTTTTTGGAAGTTAGGGATTCGGAATGACTGAGCAGTTGCAATGAGTGGCGAACAGAGAAGGTGCGGAAGTGAAGCTGCTGCTTGTATCCTAAAACTGGAAAAAATGTCGCAGGAGTTCTGCGCCAATCTCAGGACGCGTCCCACGCTTCTCAAGATTCATATTTTCCTATCTATTTCCTCTCCACAAAAGGTTAAGATTTAGCATTAAAAATTGAAAAACCTTTTTTCAAATTCTACACTCTTGGTGACGTCCTGCACACTCCCACTGCGGTCCTGCTAACTTTCGATGACCTGCACACTCCCACTCGGGACCTGTGCATTTTCTACGACGCCCTGCACACTCCAACTGGGGACCTGCGCACTCTCTATGACGTCCTGCACACTCCCGTTGGGTTCTTCACATTTTCTATGACGCCCTCCACGCTACCATTTGGGTCCTGCACACTTTCTATGACGTGCTGCACACTCCCACTGGGGTCCTGCACATTCCTACGTAGGACCTGCGCACTTTCTATGACGTCCTGCCCACTCCGATTAGGGTCCTGCACACTTTCTATGACGCCCTGCACACCCTCTCGGTGTCCTGCACTATTTCTATGACGTCCTGCAAACTCCCACTGGGGTCCTGCACATTCCTACTTAGGAACTGCGCACTTTCTATGACGTCCTGCACACTCCACCAGGGTCCTGCACACTTTCTATGACGCCCTGCACACTCCCACTGAGGTCCTGCACACTTTCTATGACGCCCTGAACACTTCCGCTGGGGTCCTGCACATTCCTACTTAGGACCTGCGCACTTTCAATCACGTCCTGCACACCCGATTAGGGTCCTGCACACTTTCTATGACGCCCTGCACGCTCCCACTGAGGTCCTGCAACACTTTCTATGACGCCCTGCACACTCCCACTGGGGTCCTGCACATTCCTACGTAGGACCTGCGCACTTTCTATGACGTCCTGCACACTTCGATTAGGGTCCTGCACACTTTCTATGACGCCCTGAACACTCCCACTGAGGTCCTGCACACTTTCTATGACGCCCTGCACACTCCCACTGGGGTCCTGCACATTCCTACTTAGGACCTGCGCACTTTCTATGACGTCCTGCACACTTCTATTAGGGTCCTGCACACTTTCTATGACGCCCTGAACACTCCCACCGAGGTCCTGCACACTTTCTATGACGCCCTGCACACTCCCACTGGGGTCCTGCACATTCCTACGTAGGACCTGCGCACTTTCTATGACGTCCTGCACACCTGATTATGGTCCTGCACACTTTCTATGACGCCCTGTAGACTCCCACTGGGGTCCTGCACACTTTCTATGACGTGCTGCACACTCCTGTTGGGGTCCTGCACATTCCTACTTAGGACCTGCGCACTTTCTATGACGTCCTGCGCACTCCGATTAGGGTCCTGCACACTTTCTATGACGCCCTGCATACCCTCACTGGGGTCCTGCGCACTTTCTATGACGTCCTGCACGCTTCCGCTGGGGTCCTGCACATTCCTACTTAGGACCTGCGCACTTTCTATGACGCCCTGCACACTCCGATTAGGGTCCTGCACACTAACTATGACGTCTTGCACACCCTCACTGGGGTCCTGCACACCTTTATGACGCCCTGCATTTTTGCATCGCTAGACGACTCGCAGAAGTTATCATGACCCACGGCCAAAAAGTGCGCTCCACGGACAAACTCGGTTGGCCCGAGGCACGTAAGAGGTGAGTCGGGCTGATTTTTTGGTAATCGATAAATGTCGCACCCACCTAAATGTTGGTACCATTTCATACAAGTTTTGATCGGCCATTCCAAAGATATCGGGGACACATGCACACACATACACACACACACACACACATCGGGACATGACTGCTTTAAGTATAAGGATTTTCAAAAAATAATATGTAAACATATTGGTTAAATTTATTGTGAGTTCTAGTTTTTCCGTATCTTCCGATTTGCCTTTACTGTTCTCATTTAAATATGCCATTCAATTCTTTGAATAATTAGGCTTCATATTTTTCCAGAGTATTTTCTTGGAATTCCTCTATAATAAAAGACAATCGTCTTGGTATCTTATCTTATTTGAACTTACTATAATCTTGTTTTCAAGGTTCCCTCCTGATTGATAAAAAACAGAAAGAAAAAAAGCGAAAAAATGATGAAAAAAATTAATACGTAATTTGCCTGACTTTTTTTGTACAACAGCAATGATTTTTTTCTACGAATTTAGGAGACAGGAATACAAAATCATGATTAAATACAAAGCAGAAAATTGATTTCCAGAACGGAAATACAAAAAAAAGCAGATAAGCAAACAGTTTGTAAAAAAAAAATCCATATGCGCACTTTTTAAATCATGCACACATGATTTTTATACTCGTTACATGACTAAAAAATAGGAAATTATCATCATAGAATAGTAATCTATCCATACAATAAAAATTGAGTGAAAAAAAAATCAAAAAGATAAATAAATGCATAAATTGCTACAAAAATTTTATCTTCTAACTTTTCGATTGGAAGCGCTGTATATTTTAACCACTGTTTTTGACGAAAAAAAATTTAGCCAATTTATATAACAAAATCAATCAAAAAACAGAAAAAAACTCGCGCGGAGCCCCCCCCCCCCCAACAAGTAGGCTTCAAGTGTGGTTAAGTTGTGAGGCGATTGTGTTCTACTACGGGGCACAGCATAGATATTATGAGGCAATTGGAGCGTCGCCCCACTCAGGATCCCATTAACGCCTCACAATCGCTTCAAGGAATCCGTCCTTACCCTCACAAATGCCCATTATCTACATAACCCGGAAATCGTCATATCCTATCAAGAAAGAACGGGGCGTTTGTGGGGGCAAAGAAGAACTCGCTGAGGCGATTGTGGAGGCGAAATTAGGCAGTTGAGTGAGTCCGCGCCTCAATCGTCCCCTGATACCCATACTATGCCCCATATTAGGAGATATTCGACCCACGAAATAAGTACACTTGAAGATCAGTTGTTAGGGGGGAGAGGGGCGATTTCACTTCAACTATTATCAGAAAAAGTTAAATCAACTGAAAATTCGTATTGAAATGATACTTCTCAGTTTTTACCTATGAAAATTAAATATGATTTTTTTCAAACACCAGGTCACGGAAGAATTGTTTTTTATATCTATCTATGAGAAACGGGATTGATTCATGTTTCAGTAAAATTCAAAAAGGTAGAGAGGAAAATAAAGAAAAAAATCTTATTCGAGCTAGAAAACAAAAAAATATACTCAAAAAAATTATACTAAAAATTATTTTGAAAATCTAGATTCATGGTACAAAATTCAAACGATAAAAAAAACAAGAAAGGAATGAACAAATGACTTGCACCATAAATCATACCCTTCTTAATTGATCATGTGCTATCCTGATGGCGTCTGACGCCGCGGGTAATGTCGTGGGTGTGGCGGCGGGAGAGGAAGAATATTGCAGCACCAGCGGCGGCAAGACGCCGGCGTCGGCAGACGGCTGCGGCGGGTGGTGCTTCTGAAGAAATATCGATTGATTCACATGTTTCCACAATTATAAAAAATTATTTAATTATAAAATGATATATTCTAATGAAAATAAACCACAAATTAATGAGAAAATTATTTATTACATTTTTTTCGGATTTTTTTTTCAAAAAAAACCATTAATTAATTTTTTTTCAACATTAAAATTTTTTTAAGAATAAATGATTGGAATTTTTAAAAAATACATTAAAATATTTTTTTTGCAAACATGAATAATTGGAAGTTTTTAAAAACTATTAAAAAACAAAACCTCGATCTGGCCGAGTGGTGAGGACGTGGAGCAGCAGCAGACAGCCCCGCTGTTCACCCCAACTGTGCAGGATGATCGCATTAGCCTTCTGAATCTGCTATCTCGGCCTTGAGATGTAATCTATCTGAAATGGATAGTGATCAGTCAAGGGAGCCAGACATCGGAAGTGTGAGCATGAGAGGACACATGACCCTCCCCCCAAGAACCCGCATGATAAGGCAACAAAGAAACAAACAACATTTCGCCAAGGACGGGCTAATTTAAACATAAGCGCCGCGGAGTCAGGCGCTCCAGATAGCACATGTCGGCGGTACACAGATGAGATCTTTGGACATTACTTCACGGGAAAGAACACTGAAAAATGCATGAATTCTGGGAAAATGGGGGGGGGTCGAAGAATGTAACGGAAATTTTAAATACTGCATGTGACGGAATCCACACAGCATATTATAGACCTGGAGGGGTCGTATTTACGTAATGTACTCATTTACATGATAGGAAAAAAATTGAGACTTCGCGCTTGAATGATAGAAAGAAATAGGGAACAGACACTTAGAAAGATGAAGCAAAATACTCGCAACATAAAAGTCCAAAAACAAGTTACTTGCAACGTATCTAAGCCCGTGTAAATTACCTGCGACTTGCCCCATGCCCCTTAAGTTACATGTGACATATCGGCGGATCTCATTGTCAGAAATATGAAGACAATTTACGCGCAACATAAAAGACCGAAAACAAACTACTTGCAACATAACTAAGCCCATGTAAGTTACTTGCGACTTATCACAGGCCATTTAAATTGCATGTAACATATCGGCAGGATGATGCGTACTCAGAAAAATGAAAACAAATTGCTTGTAACATAAAAGGCCAAAAACAAGTTACTTGTAGCATATCTAAGCCACTGGGAGTTGTTTTCGACTTGTCTCAGGCCATTCAGGTTACATGAAACATATCGGCGGGATTTCAGAACTATGAAGACAAATAACTTGCAACATAGAAATCCGAAAACAAGTTACTTGCAACATGTCTAAGCCCATTTAAGTTACTTCCGACATATCTCAGGCCATTTGAGTTACACGTGATATATAGGCAAGATCTCAGGAATACGAAGAAAATTTACTTGTAACATAAAAAGCCAAAAACAAGTTACTTGCAACGTATCTAAGCCCGTGTAAGTTACCTGCGACTTATTAGAGTCCATTAAGGTTACATGTGACATATCGGAAAGATTTTAGAAATGTGAAGACAATTTACTTGTAACATAGCTAAGCCCATCTAAGTTACTTGTGACTTATCTCAGGCCATTTCACTTGCATGTAACATCGGCTGAATCTCAGGAATATGAAGACAATTTACTTGCAACATGAAATGCCGAAAACAAGTTACTTGTAACATATCTAAGCCCATGTAAGTTGCTTGCGACTTATCTCAGGTCATTTAAGTTACACGTGACATATAGGCAAGATCTCAGGAATACGAAGAAAATTTACTTGTAACATAAAAAGCCAAAAACAAGTTACTTGCAACGTATCTAAGCCCGTGTAAGTTACCTGCGACTTATTAGAGTCGGCAGGATGCCATGTAATGCGCAGGGTTGAGCAGCGTTGTGACCGGCCACAACGGGGGGTCGTAAAATTTTAGGAAAAAAATTGAAAATTTGGGGGGGGGCGTGAAATTTTTTGATACACGACCCTTTCGCATCCACACGTCAGCCGCGACCAAACTGGACCCTAAAAAGTATTACAACAATTTTCGCTTCTCTTCAAAATTTTGACACTAAATTTAGCTTTAAAAAATTTGGTCCCAGGGGTCCCCTGAGGGGGTCGTAAAATTATGGGATTTTTTTGGGGAAAAAATTGAAGTTTGGGGTGGGGGTCGTAGCCGCCACAAAAATCACCACAATGGCCTGCTCAACCCTGGTAATGCGTTCCTTCCGATATGTTGCATATAACTAACATAGCCCAAGATAAGTCGCAGGTAACAATTGGCCAATATATGCTGTGCATCTGGGTCAAATTCCGGTCCGCAATTGCGTCTCGACACGCATTGCGGCCGCTCGCTTTCGAGTCGAAAGGGTTTCCAGCGCCGCAGCTGCCGATCTGTTTACTCTAGGCGGGTTTTAGAAACTGGAAACTAAACAAAATTGAAGAAAAGTGTATAAAAAAGCCATATCGAGTCGGCTTTGAAGCTGGAAACTCGCTTGCATCGAGCGCGTGCGGCCGCAAAGCGTGTCGAGACGCGATTGCGGACCGGAATTTGACCCAGATAAGCACAGTATGTTACAAGTAACTTATTTTAAACAGTTTTAAAGCTACATAGTGTAAATCGACGGAAGGCAGTTTCAAGAGAAATATACTACGCACGTTCAGGCTGAGGTTTAGGAGAGGCGTTGTTGTCCGTTTAATTACCCAAGGTTCAGGTACTAGACCCCACATTTGCAGAGTATTTTCCGCTTAGCTGGCGTCTACAGGCCGCATGAAGACTAGGGATGAGCGAAATTCCGATTTCCAATAGTTTTTAACCTTCCGATTTCCAATTTGCAGAAAAAAAAGGACTGAAAATGCGGGGAAAGTCGGAAATATTCACAAGATTAGATTTTTTGACACTTTTCCTTGCCAAATCCAAAAGGGTGTTGTTTCTGGCGCTGAATTCGAATTCGAGGTGCGTCTTCACTTTTCAGAAAGCCAGGGTTGAAAGTATTTACTGTGCTTATCTGGGTCTGATTCCGGTCCGCAATTGCGTCTCGACAACTTAGAAAAATTGAAAATTGTATAAAAAGCCACATCGAGTCTACTTTGGGGCTGAAAACCCGACTGACTCGCAAGCGCGTGCGGCCGCAAAGCGTGTCGAGACGCAGTTGCGGACCGGAATTTGGTCCAGAAAAGCACAGTACATCAGAAATATTCAATGAAGAAGGACAATGGAGAAATTTCCACCATATTTGAAAGTATAAACCGAAAACTGAATGAATAATTTTCTGAGCTCACAGAAACATACCCATTTTAGGTAAAAGCTAAGTCAATGAATATAACAAACAAATAAACGGACTTAGGGATCAAATAGAGTCCCGTCGCCGAATGGCGCGGCAGCACACAATGGAGGCGAATCGATGGGGGGGGGAGCCCATAATCGATACTCCACCATTGAAGGCTTCCGCGTCTTTCAACGACAGGATTCTATTCGGATCCTAAATGATTGAGGTCCTTTTTGTGAATAAAACTGAACGTTTGGAGGGGGGCTAATTTAATTCCTCAAACCAATTATATATCCGAAAAACTGATTAAATCGAAATCCAGGAAAAAGCATGTTCTCGGATAAAGAAAAATCAAAATCCAGAATGTGGCAAATAATCGGAAAATCGTATTTTTTCCTTTTTTTTTCTTAAAAAAAAACGTAATATTTCAAACAGTTTTTTACGTTTCCACCGTTTTTTTTTTCACCAAAATTGTTACACAAAAATTGCCGTCGATTGGGGTGCTCTGCGGGCGTTCCGCCATATAACTATATTCGACGGCAAAATTTTGATTTTCTTCGCAATTCCGAAGAAAAAAGACCGGAAACGTTCGAAAATTCTGTTTCCTCATCAAACACACAATAGTAATTCATCTCAAGTCTTTACTATACTGACGCGCAGGAATAATCCGCAAAACTGAAAAGAAGAGAAAAACAATGGCCCAAAAAAATTGTCAGCCGTTTATTATCGACTAGTGGCAAAATTGGCACTGAGCCAGCCCTGGCTACAGTATGCTTAGTGAGAATACGCAACCGCACCTACGCTTTTTTCCTTCGCCGTAATTCTACTGAGCTTCTCTGGGCCAAATTCCGGTCCACGATTGCGTCTCAACACGCTTTTCGGCCGCACGCGCTCGAGTCAGTCGAGTTTCCAGCGCCAAAGCCGCTTCGATGCCGCTTTTTATACAGTTTTCTGAATTTTTTTTTTCAATTTTCAGTTTCCAAAACCCAACTAGAGTCAACAGATCGGAGGCTGCAGCGCTGAAAACTCTTTCGTCTTCTGAAGCGCGCGGTCGCAAAGCGTGTCGAGACGCAATTGCGGACCGGAATTCGGTCCAGAGAAGCACAGTATAGAAGAGAAGAAAGAAAGAAAAAACGAAAAATTCACCAAAAATCTATTCAGCACTGAATTGAATCAAAGGCGTCGGAAAACAAAATGTCGAAAAATCGCCCCCAATATCCAAGGATATAATCTCATATTTGTAACGAAATTAGAAGAAACTATTCAATTCTATTGCTCAGGTATTAAATTCCACAATAGCGTATGAAACTAATCAATGGTGGTGGAGATTGGCAAAAAATCAAAGAAATTCTTAGAATCTGGTGCGGGCAGGCTGAACTGAGAACCGGGATGATGCCAGTGAAAGAGAAATTTGAAAAAAAAATTTTATTTATTTCGGGGCAACAGCTTCGAAAATGTGTGTTCATGCGGTCGGATGATAATTGAGAAGGTCGTAAAAAAATTTCAAGAAAAAGAGGAAAAATTTCCAAACAACTTGGAGAGCTGAAATGAGGTAGGGATAGATAGTCGTGTGTGAGAAATATGCATTTTTAAATTTAGGTTTCGTCAATATCTTTTGTGATAGTCGAATTCAACATAAAAATAGGACTACTTTCCTCGAAATGTTTTCTAGACATTATTTTTACTAGATATGAGATATCGACCCCAGGTTCTGAATGAATGGATAATTAAAATCTCACATCATTGAAACACTTACACTAAATAAATTTTCAATAAAGCTATTTTTCATCTCTAGAGGGTGGGCCCGCGGAAAGATTTCGAATATTTACTGTGCTTCTCTGGGCCAAATTCCGGTCCGCAATCGCGTCTCGACACGCTTTGCGGCCGCGCGCATTCGAGCCAGAAGAGTTTCCAGCGCCGCAGCCGCCGATCTGTTGACTTTAGGTGGGTTTTAGAAACTGGAAAGTAAACAGAATTGGAGAAAACTGTATAAAAAACCCATGTCGAGTCGACTTTGGCGCTGGAAACTCGACTGACTCCAGCGCGTGCGGCCGCAAAGCGTGTCGAGACGCAATTGCGGACCGGAATTTGGCCCAGATAAGAACAGTACAAAATTTCGGTCAACAGGGCGCAACGGCCTGCACAATCCTGACGGAGGAAGAGAAGAAAGGAAAAAAAAACGAAAAAAAATCACTAAAAATCTATTGAGCACTGAATTGAAACAAATACGTTGGAAAATAAAATGTCAAAACATTGTCCACAATACCAGAAAATATAATCTTATATTTGTAATGAAATTAAGAGAAACTATTCAATTCTATTTTTCAGGTATTAAATTCGGTGCAAAACTAGTTGGGGGGGGGGCACCCAGAATTCAAGTGAGAAATGAATGGTTTTGCTTTCAGAAATCAATTTAATTTCATGGAATTTCTAAGAAATATGAGTGATAACGTTATCACATATCTAATAACAAAAAGAATTTTCATTTTTATGGATGAATCCTTTCATTTTTATGGGCAAATCTTGAGTGCCCCCCCCCAACTAGTTTTGCACCTTAAATTCCACAATAGCGTATGAAACTAATCAATGGTGGTGGAGATTCGCAAAAAATCCAAGGAATTCTTAGAAGATCTGGTGCTGCCAGAATAGAACAGGAATAATGCGAAAAAAAAAGAGAAATTTGAAAAAAAAAAGAAATTTTTTTCTGAAAGTTATCTACACGGATAGCGAATTCGTGGCAGGAGTTTCGAAAATGTGTTTGTGCGGTCGGATGGCGGCAGGAAATCAATGAATGAACACGAGGCAGTTTTTCATGCGAATGGAAGAGTTTGAAGTGCTTCAAACAGTGTGAACGGGATGGGTTTCGCATTTGTAGCGGCGGGAACAGCCCGGACTATTTTCGAAAATCTGTGGCTGCTGAAGGGAGGAGGAGCTGCCACAGCGTTCGCTGGCTGCCTGCCCGACGGGGTGGCCGCCAGCCACAGACTGATATTGCGCAATATTACGTTCACAGCGCCTGTACTGTTGTGAGCACAGCACATACGGCGGTCGGGGATGAAAACAGATGAAAATGGCGGTTTATGAAGTTGAAATAATTTTTTCGATTTTTTTACTATTTTTTAATCTGGCTTTTTACAAAAAAAATCATTAAAATGCTATTTTCGCCTAGGAGATAGGTAAGATTTTTGAATTTATAATTCCCAGATTTTTTTCATGGGAACTTCGCTAATTTACGGGCTCGTATATGGCAACTCAATCAAAAGATATCGATATAAGCGCTTCTGCTCGATCTGGAAATTGCAACGAAATATACGTATTCCTGAAAATTTAGCTTCCTGGCAAAAGTAGCGATTTGGTAATGGTCAAAAAAAAGTTTCAAAAATGTCTTGAAATATTTTTAAAAAATGATTTGGCGTAAAATAGCATGGAGTAATAAAAAAGCAGGGAAGTGAAGTGAAATAACCAAAAAATACGATTTGGTGGTCGATCATTTCACAAGCTTTTCCGGTAAACTTATCAAAACGAAATCAAGCACGATATGGAATGGAGCGTTGCCTTCACCCAGCATGACATATGCTGATTCCCTTGATACAGCTTTCGAAAATGGCTTAATGTTTCCGTTGCGCGCTTGATTTCGTTTTGATAAGTTTAACGGAAAAGCTTGTGAAATGATCGACCACCAAATCGTAATTTTGGGTTATTTCACTTCATTTCCTAGCTTTTTTATTACTCCATGCTATTTTACGCCAAATGATTTTAAAATATTTCAAGACATTTTTGTAACTTTTTGTTGACCATTACCAAATCGCTACTTTTGCCAGGAAGCTAAATTTTTAGAATTTTCACATATTTTCCCCAAAGGTTCCCTTTCTGACTTCAATTTTGCTCAACGATTTCCATTTTGGAATGATGAAACATCTAACAGACGATATTGTCGTATGAGTACAAATTTTAAACCCTATGATTTGCAACCATAAAAAAATAAAACTCATTGCAGCATTTGGTGCAAAATGTGAAAAATCGATATTATTGATCATTAATATTCGATCTTGCATGATGAGAAGAATTTCCCGAACAAATGACTTAGAGCCATCAACAATCAAAAATCATTACGTCATTTTGTGCAACAGGCGAAAAAATCAATATTATTGATCGGTATTTATCGATAATGACTGATGAGCGAAATTCCTCAACCAAGAAAATCAATCCCAAAAGCAATCACCACTGTTCGCCGCATTTTGTGCAAAAAGAACGAAAGTCGATAATATTGATTATCGATCGATGACGTGTCATGAGTACGAATTCTGACAAGTTCAATACTTTCCTTCGACGGACTGTGTTGATCGGCTGCGAAATCACCCACACACCCCGGTCTCCAGAGCCGTAGTAGAAAAAAGGAGTTTTCGTGCTCCACGGCTAATTTAGTGTGTAAACCCACGATTTTGAGGTACCCTTCAACGTAAAGGTATCGAGTTCAAATTCGAATAGGAGCGACCTGCATCCATTTCCAGCCTCCTGTCCAAAAATGAGCTCCCTAGCTCAATTTTATCTGGTAGCACAAGATCGTGAAAGCCGTCTGAAAAAAAGGAGATTAACAGAGAAAACTTGCGGTTTTTCAAAATTTTCTCAAGTTCTAGCAAACCATTCCAAACCATTCTTGGGCATTATATACAATTTTTTGCGCTCTTTTCAATGCAATTTAGAGCTAATTTCTACCTTCAGCCTGAACTTAGATTTCGAAAAACGGGTTGCGCGCGTGGCCGATTCAAAACCAAATCTGGTGCGCGCTTCGCGCGCACCACAATATCTGAAAAGTATAACAATTCAATTTACCCCATAAACCGACTATTTTCTTTTCTCAGACCAATTATATAAAAAAAACCATTATTTCGGATTAAGAAATGGGTCGGTTATCCGAAAAAATTGAAGTGTTCAATCATTATTCGAATGAATACTCCAAGGCCGGGATCATACCTTCCGCGACCGACGACGGCGACAGTGCATATCAGGCATATCGATTTTCGCTCGATACAGATGATAAACATTGCGTCTCGTCGCTGGAAGTATGATCCCGGCCTAAGGGGCCGTTTATAGTTCCGCCGCGGAGCGGCCCGGTGAAGTGCATTTCTGTAATATTGGTCATGCAGCGCGGCACGATCGATGTTATAGAATTGCACCTCGTCGCGCCGCTGAGCGGCTGAAGTATAAACGACGCCTAATCGGTCGACTTCGCAGGAAAACAATGATCTTACTGCGCTTCTCGAGGCCAAATTCCGGTCCGCAACTGCATCTCGGGACGCTTTGCGGCCGCATACGCTTGAGTCGGTCGAACTTCCTGCTCCGAAGCAGCTTGAGATGGCGTTTTTTAGTCAGTTTTTTTTAAATTTTTTTCTTAGTTTCCAGTCTCTAAAACCATTAGACTGCCCAGAGTCATCAGATCGGCGGCTGTGGCCCTGGAAACGGGTCCGACTAGGGAGCGTGCGGCCGCAAAGCGTATCGAGACGCAATTGCGGACCGGGATTCGGCCCCTATAGGCAGTATATTTAGTGTTTATTCAGAGAATACTTGATATGGTAATTTTTTCGTACTCAAGAATCGTCAGATGGATTCGATTTCTCAACAAAGAGTTGATCTACTGAAATGATCCTTCAAATTATACCCTGGAACGACTCCAATATGTATCCTCTGGTGTTGAGCCAAATTTACTCTGTTCTCTCGCGCGCTTGTGCGGAGCGAGGCTAGAGACCACGAGAAAGTGTGGGGGAGAAGGAGACGCAGCGTACGCGAACAGACGCACGCGATGAACGGAAATAAATTTCACTGGGAAACAGAGGATATGTATTTGAAGATTGCCATCAAGTATTGTAGCATCCCGAAAGAAAGAGTAAAAAAAGCCCTATTCCACGATTCAATTCTCCGAATAAGCCAATCAGTAGAAAAAGCTGGAATAATTAAAATAAAAAATACTCAAGAAATAATATATATGTACTTGAGAATTCACTTGATTTTTTCATATTAATTTGAATTTTAGACAGTTTAAAATTATGCACGGGATGGGGAGATGCCGCGACGCTGTTTGGCGGGAAAAATTACGCGCGGGAAAATGACGAGGGAATGAATATTGATTGACTGAGCGCACGATTGCTGGGCGTGGCTTCCTACTTGATAGACACTGACGATATGTGAAATTAAAAACAATTATTCGTGACCGAGTACTTAAAAGATAGGAATTTGGAAAATAGTCTCCCAGCAAACCAATTAGTTTGATTTCATGATTGAACCGTGCATAAAAACAAACTTTATTTTATTTTATCTTTGCCGGAAAAGTCTGGACCGAGTAATCGGAAAAAAACCACGAATTTTCAAAGTGCTCGGATTTCATACTTATTCTATCCATATTTACATCTGGCTAAGAAGAATTAAATATATATTTCACGATCATCCATTTAAAGAGAGGGTGAAACGGGGAATTTTGTAAGTCAAAAACTGAGCATTTGAATAATCCGAAATTCTGATGGAAAATTTACCTCTTCATCAATTTCCAAAGGGTAACCAAAATCTATTGAGATTTTTTTCCTGATCGATTACTTGCAAATATTTTTGGCGGACTATTTGAGTTATTTGAATATTTGAATTAATGAATGAATTGTTTGAAATTTTAAATTGCTTTGAACTGATTCATTGAATGTTGACACCTGGTGTACGCCTAAAATCCAAAAAATAAATAATCCCGTTTTTTTATAGATCAAATATGCATTTGAGGAACCGACTCATTCAGATGCGCGAATAAACTGATTTGGCAAAAAACGAAAAAAAACTAATAATCTTGAATCATTATATTATTATAATAATCAAATGTGAGTAATATGTTTTCGTGTTTTATTATTATTATTATTATTATTATTATTATTATTATTATTATTATTATTATTATTATTATTATTATTATTATTATTATTATTATTATTATTATTATTATTATTATTACTATTATTATTATTAATATTTTATCATTGCTGTTGTTATTATTTTCAGCTTTTGATTACTTAAATAATTTATTGTTTTATTAACTAAATTATTCATTAATTTCTTTATTATTGATTTATTCATATGCTTATTTTGTTTTATTTATTTATTTGTTTACTCGTTCAAAATTTTGAATCAGATTTTTCTCAAACATTCAACAATTTTAAAATTGGAGTATTCTTTGAATTTTGAACTTCTAACTCTCGAATCAAAAAAGTACTTCAAAATCCCACATATCCGGAGAATAGTCGAAGCCTTATCCGATTCGGCTCTAGTTAACACTTTCGCTCGAGAAAGTCATCCTGTTAGAAGACAAAAAAAAATTCTAGATTAATGAGCAGTTTTGGCTAGATTTAAAATGGTTCTTATTTCTAAATTTTCGTATTCTCTTCGATTATTTTCGTAAAATGTGCCGAATAGTTGTTTCATCGTACTTTGTAACCCAAAGCTTGCCACAATTTCTCTGGCTAAAACAACGAGCTGGCGGTGGCTATTTGAAGTCCGCCCACACGATCGGCGTGCGTGTTCAGCGGCGGTCGCGAAGGCAATTTTCCGACGAGTCCTTTATGAGTGCACATATGCAGTCACGATGATTTCTATGTTTAATTATAATTTTTATCTGACATGAGTGAATAAAAAAAGTTCCTGAATCAAAATAAAATTTGTTCAAATTTTCGAAGCTTTTACTTCAGGAATTTTCGGTTTCAACCTTCCTCCAAATACTGTGCTTATCTGGGCCAAATTCCGGTGCGCAATTGCGGCTCGACACGCTTTGCGGCCGCACGCGCTCGAGTCAGTCGGGTTTCCAGCGCCAAAGCCGACTCGATGTGGCTTTTTCATACAATTTTCTCCAAGGTTTCTTAGTTTTCAGTTTCCAAAACCCACCTAGAGCCAGCAGATCGGTGACTGCGGCGCTGGAAGCTCTTCTGACTCGGGAGCGTGCAGCCGCAAAGCGTGTCGAGATGCAATTGCGGACCGGAATTTGGTCCAGATAAGCACAGTACCTCCGCGAATTCAACGCCTGCGTTTGAAGGCTTCTCGTCGGAATCAGAGTATCAAAGGAAAATGGAATGGATTTATGGAATTGCTCCATAGCAGGGGCACGTGCTGCAACTGTGACACTTCGGACAAGGAGTCAACGAGATAGAAATATAAAATTTTGAAAATCTGGCTTCGACAAGAGTTTTCGGTCTTTTTATCAGATGCGAAACGCCCACAAATGCGAGGAAGTACGGTTTTCGGAATGCGAAACGCGGAAAATTTGCTGAAATTGTGGATTAGCGGCTTCTATATGATTAGACCCGATATTTTCACGTTCCACAGCACATTTTGCGGTTTTCGGACGGCGGAACGCGGAAGGCCAAAACACCCTGAATGCGGAATCCCGCTCATCACGCTGGAGATCCTGTCTACCTGACATGGGGCTGGCGAAAACAAAGTCTTATTCGTTGAAGCACGTGCTGCTATTGGGGGCACAATAGTGGGACGTGCTCCCCCAGCGCTGCGGGATTTATTTGAAAATCGGGATGGGAAGGCTCCCGGAGTCTGAAAAAAAATTTGTCCTCATAATGGCGAACTAAGCCAGCGACTGCAGGTTCATCCGTCGGAAAACAGTCCCTTCCGGTCAATTGCAGGTGATCTGGTGGGTGCGTGTTCGCCTACTGTTGCCCGGCTGCAACCGGCAGGTACCTGTCCGTTGTCCAGCAATCAGCAAATCAATCACCCAAGTAGCAATTTTTACGCACTCCAACTTGCCTCTTTTTCGCAGGGCACTAAGGTGATTCGCTAAAGTTCTAACGCCTAACGTTCTCGGACAATAGGCGCGGACTGACCGCTGGCAATCAAGGCCTCTGCGGGCGGTGAGCCAGCAAGTTGCGGGCGCATCGCTGCCCATCGTGGCCTTGCCGGGCGGATCGCTGCCTCTCGTCGTCTCCGCGGGCGGATCGCTGCGTTTTGGCGGGCGGATAGCGGCACCTGGGAAAGTTGATCACGCTTGCGGGCGGATCGCCGGCAAGCTCCAAAGCGGTGAACCGCCCACAACCTGCCAGCGCTCCGCCCGCAAGAGCTTAGATAGCCAGCGATCCGCCAGCCACTGCTCTGATAGCCAGCGATCAGCCCGCTCAAATTTTACACGGTCAAACCTGTCAATCATTGACGAGTTCTTTTCTGGTAGCAGTATTATGCTCAGATTCACCTTTGAAGGATCACTCAGAAGCCGGAAAATAGTTTTTGGCAACTGAGGGGATGGTACCAATGGCTAGGGGGGAGAGTGGTCCCGCACACGGAGACGGTGGTGGGAACCATCGGATTAACCCACATGTGGCATCGAGCGCGGATCGCTGGCTAATCGCGAGCGGATAGCTGGCTGATGGCGGGCGGATCGCTGGCTACTGGAGGGCGGATCGCTTGCTACTGGCGGGCGGATGGCGGAGGGGATGTCGATCCGCCCGCCAAAAGCCAGCGATCCGCCCGCACCTACTGTCTGAGTTAAGCATTTTGATCCAATCCACCTAGTGTGCGATGTTCAACTTTGTACTTCACAGAAAGCATCATCAAAATCACAAAACTAGGAATTTACGGATAAGTGCGGGTAAGACGGTGCAAAAGGATGTGGATCGGTGAGAACGCTAAACGCGACACAATAGGATGTTGACAAATGAAAAACAGGCAAAGCTTTCGGGGGAATATATAATCTCTGTTTATCTCGAATCGCACAAAACACAGTCCGCCACCGGCCCTCTATGTACCGCAGTGCGCGACCATGAACACGTTCTCGGCCGACCCCGGTGAGCATGCAAATCAATATGCCTGTGCCGCAGCCCTCAACTCAGCGGGTTGACGGTGCAGTGGCAGGGTGGGTGGTTGAACGGCGTCGGCGGGGGCGTATTGATTCGCATGCCCACCGGGGTCGGCCGGGATCGCGTCCATCGACGTGCACTAGGGTACATAGAGGGCCGGTGGCGGACCGCGTCTTGTGCGATTACATAGAGGGCCGGTGGCGGACCGCGACTTGTGCGATTACATAGAGGGTACATAGAGGGCCGGTGGCGGACCGCGTCTTGTGCGATTTGAGAAAAAAAGAGTATTGTTCTTCTAGCGGCAAACAGACCCACTGAAGGTTGTCAGAGATGACATCCTATCGATCTGCTGTCGACAACTGAGATTGTCTGGTCATTTTTCTGGCGACAAAATTTTCTATCAAGGAAAGCTGAAAATTCAAAACAAGTTAGTCATAGGAAGTCCAGGTTTCGAGCAGGAAGTGCATGTAAAGTGGGCCACGGCAGCCTCATAAATAGCCAGTGCAGGGCGAAGAATGGCAGTTAAAAAGTGCAGACAGTGGGAGCGCAATGAGACCACCCCCGCTGGTATGTAGGTACTTCACGGAACGAGATTTTCGCCCCGTAGAAAGCAGCAGATGGTCGTAAAATTCAGCCCGTCCCCGTGAATATTCCACCTTCAGATCGCGATTGACGATATGCGGATTTTGCACACGCATTTTACGATTTGATCCGTCATTGTCGATCTTGACAGGGAGATTATGAAAAGTATGATTAACATTACTGTAGTCTTACTGTAGGTGAAAAAGCAAGAAGGAGAAAAAGAACCTTCCAGAGAGAAAGTTCAAAATTTCTGGTCAGATTTCTCATCTGATAGGGCGTCGAGAGAGCGACCGTTTGTCACCTTTTTGTCATGCCTTTTTTCCTTCACACAGTTTTTCATAGGCGTCGCTGTCCTAAAAAAAATCTGGCAGCATCGATGAAATTGCCTCAGTCCTTGAATTGATAGCGGGACGCTAGAGAAAACAATCTCCAAGTACACTTTTTAAAATCTTTGGAGTGTTCTTATGTGACGCTTAAACGTACATAACCTCTGGTTTCTAGCCAAATTTACTCTGTTCCCTCGCGCTCTTGCGCGGAGCGGGGGTGGAGACAACGAGAGAGTGTGGGGAGAACGAGACGCAGCGTACGCGCGCAGACGCACGCGATGAACGGAAATAATTTTCACCCGGAAACAGAGGATACATTGAAGGAACCTGAACCCGCGGGCCTCATCTACGCTTACACGAACATTTTTTAGAAAAATTGTTGTTTTTGAGTGGCTCTATGGCGACTTTTTTTGTCAGAGTACGACCCCCCTCCCAATAGAAGTCAAATTATGACCCCTCCTCCCAGTAGACTCTCACTCACTTACGATCTCCGCAATGCCAGGTATTTAGTTTAAAGGCAGTGTTCACGATGAAAAAAGTTTTCGAAATTCCACTAGGATTGGGTAGTGGAGGGACACTCTGTAACGTTAACGTCGAAAGAACGCATGAAAACGAGCCAGGAAGAGCCCCAAAAGAGCCCGAATTTGCAATTTCGAGCGCATTGAAAACCCCAAAAGCGCATCACACGCCCACCGACGTGAACAAATGAATGCTCGAGATCGTAAGATGAGCGATGATTTTCAATCATTAGCCCCGTTCTTCCCTTCATTCTCATCTTCTCTCTTTACTCAGGTCAGCTCGCATAGATTGGCTGCAAAAGGCGGAAGTTACAAGCCTCGGACAACTCGTCCACCATGTTTCCATAGCTCAATCTTTGAGGGACCATACCTGCGTTCACAGAAGGTCTTGTGGGATTTCAGAGACACCATTGGAATCAGCATGGGGCCGTTTTCAAGATAGGCGGAAAAACAGAAAAACGATTTTCATCGTGAACACTGCTAAGTGAATGTCCTTCAGCTGATTTTTGATGATTTTTTTTGAAATTTGGCCCCCCTACAAACCTCTTCACCTTCAGTTTCCGCCTTTTACTCGCGCTCTTGTTCTACATTCACGCTGCAATTCCAACTGAAGCGAGTGATCTAAAGCGTGTTCTGCTACTTTTTCTGAATGGAGACATAACAACACGGAAACTCTACACATGAAAAACAGCGTGCAGTGTGCTCATCTGTTCCAAATTCCGGTCCGCAATCGCGTCTGGACACGCTTTGCGGGCGCACGCGCTGAAGTCAGTCGAGTTTCCAGCGCCAAAGCCGACTAGATATGGCTTTTTTATACAGTTTTCTCCAATTTTGTTTACTTGTCAGTTTCTAAAACCCACATAGAGTGAACAGATCGGCGGCTGCGACGCTGGAAACTCCTACGACTCCAATGCGCGTGGCCGCAAAGCGTGTTGAGACGTAATCGCGGACCGGAATTCGGCCCAGAGAAGCACAGTAGCTATGCGGATTTTTGCATGGAAATCACATATAGTTAGGTCCGCTACTTTCGTCCCCAAGATTAGCATTTAAATCTCACCCGCGGCTGGCGCGGCGGTCGCGTGCGTTGGCCCGCTAATCGATTCAGGACCATACCGTGAGACGCCGGGAAAATTTAAACCGCTTGCGCAAGTAGCGGGCGAGATTTTAATTTTTTTCTTAAGAAAACAAGCCAGGGACCTAACTGTAAATCTCGCTGCCTCAGGGCTGATTCAAACTTGAGGCGAGTTTGGGTTCTTTCTTGGGTCACGCTAGTGATGGAGCTCCCCGTAGCTTACAGGGGAGCTTATACCCTCCGGGATATATAATATGTATTCCTTCATGGGTACTAACTGGCGATTATTTAGCCGCCATAGCCGATATCTGGCCTGGAATTAGCCCACATTTGACCGCCTCGGCCAACTGAGGAGATATTTTGCTGCTGATTCCGTTTGAATTTCATCCAAATATATAGGTTTATATAAAAGGATTAGACCCATTCGGAAAGACAAATTAGTAGTTTAGCGCATACTCAGCTTGATTTATTTAGAAAAAGATAAATTACTCTGATTTTAAGAGTGATTCGAAAAAAAAACCATTTATACAAAAAATTTCGAAACCGGTCTAATGAATTATTCCTGCTAACATACATGTCTAGTGGTTACCCTTACAGGTCGGAAAATGCTAAGTAAAAATTTTTAGACAGAAAAAACCTTTCCAGGCAGCACTCTCGCTTTTATATGTAGGCGATACAGACAAGGCCAGATCTCTCACCTGATAGGCCGTCTAAAGTACAACTCTCTGTCACCTTTTGTCACCATTTCCCATAGTCTCCTTATTTATTGTTCAATAGTTGTCCTTTTTCGCCGAAAATCCGATGAAATGAGGAAGATGACGATGATGGTAGAACATCAACGTCTGCCCCGTGTACAAACAGAAGACGGGACCAATGTTCTCACAGTCTAGAAAAAACTTGAAATTTTCACATTTTCGCATCCCAAATAGGTAACCCCGCAGCGAACGTTCTGGACCAAAATAGTCCAAAATCCCAAAATCACCCCACAAGACCCTCCGGTTGCGTATTTATAAATGCGTATCCGGTTTCTGCATTTTTAGAAAAACATATTTCTGTAGGTACGGCTAGATTTTCTATGCAACATTTCCTTATCAAAGCCTTACCTTCAGCCCCCGGCAGTATACTACATTGGATACAAAACTTGGGTGTCAGGCAGGAATCGAACTCGCATCGCATCGCTTTCCAAGCGAGAGTGTTGCCATTACACTACCGACACCGCTCTACATTTCTCAGCTTATAGATTCTTCAGGCAGAAATCGAATCCGCAACGCATCGCTTTTCGGGCGAGAATGTTACCATTACGCCACCGATACCGCTCCGAATTCCTCAGCTGATTGAGGAATCAATTAGCTGAGGAATGCAGAGCGGTGTCGGTAGTGTAATGGTAACACTCTCGCCCGGAAAGCGATTCGATGCGGGTTCGATTCCTGCCTGACACCTAAGTTTCGCAGTCAACTCAGCAACCTTTAAACATCTTGTAATTATATACCATGTCATAAAAAGGCATTAACTATTCAAAAACGTCAAAAAGTATACATTAAATAAAAAGAACGGATTGTTGGTTTCGGGCTGATCCAAAGAAAAGCTTCAAGATTGAATCCTTCGTAAGAGCAGGATTCAGCTGAATCGTGACACACTTCGGATAATCGGATTTCGAGTCATGTAACGAATGCTGGTTTTTTTTCGGTCATTCGGATTTGGCCCTTTTTCGGTGATTCGGATTTGGCTCTTTCGGTAAAGCGGATCACGGATTGACTTATTTGTGTGATTCGGGTACCGATTCGTCGAAATTTTGATTCATTATATACTTATGTGCGAATTGAATCCAATGTATACTTGGCAGCTTTCAATATGCATAACATAGGAGTTTTGAGGATGGTCTGGTTGCAAACGTGTCAAAACATGTAAAGTCTGTCCGAATGGAACTGTCCGTCGACGCGGTCGGTGTGCGTGTCGAGCAGTTGTCACCAAGGCAGCCTACCCACGATTGAGGTACAGATGACTGGAATATTGATCATTACTCGCTTGGTATTCTTTCTAATCAATTCACAGGTCCAAAAAATACTTTCGCGACGGCCGATCAACACGCCCGCCAACCGCGTCCGTGGCTGGTGTTATTCGTACAGTCTTTACGATCCTAGTTTTTGGATGTGGCAATCAAAATTTCAGTAATTTTTCTGTCTGGGATTTGATATTTCATGCCTTATAAACAACTGCAAATAGTGACGAAATAGAATTTAGAGGCGAACACACAAAAAAAAATCGAAAACGGCGGTTAGACTGGTGTGGGATTATTTTCATAGCGAACATAATGCGCTTATCAGACGGGGTGAGCGCGGTGGTCGGTCGGGGGTCTTTCGACGACGCCCCACGAAGGGTAATATATTGTGTCTGCAAGTTAGCAGGCCGGGTTGGTGGACGTACGGAGGAGGACGATACGGTCTGATTTACACTCGGCGATAAGATATGCGCTGCGGCAGCGCATGCAAAGAGTCGTGGAGAATGACTGATCACCATTGGACGACGAGACCTTGCCGTGGGAGAGAATGGTGGCTGATATGGAAAAGGAAGTGTGATGAAGGTGCAAAGGAATCATATTGGCTAGGGTTGTACTTGATGAAGGGAACCTGTCAGCTGAAGGGGTGTGATGTGTACTGGGCGAAGGAAAACGTTTCAGATGAAGGAAAACCCTCCAGGCTGAGAGATGGGGTCATGAATGAGTGTTGGCGAACCTTTGGGGAGGGTGATCAGGTAGTAAATCGGATAAAAGCAAATGTTTCAGGTCGAGAATCTGGCGCTTAAGTGGGAAAAGGGAAGTCTCCCAGGCGGAGGAGTGAGGTTAGCATTGGATCAAGAGGCATCCTACTGAAAGGTAGAGGAAAACCTGTCAAGTGGAGTGTTGGGTGTTGTACTAGTTGAGGGGCTACTCTGAGAGTTTTGGCCGAGAAATAGCCGCGAAATAGCCGCGAAATACCTGCTTGCCGCGTAATAGCCGCCAAATATTGCTCGCCGCGAATTAGCCGAGAAATAATGCTCTCGCGGTAGATATACGGAGCATTCCAGAGGCATAATTCAGATGTCAGCACCTCCGTCGGTTCAATTACCCAAGTTTAAGGTACTTGGGGCTCGTTAAGCCTCTGGAGGCCCCGACCAAGCGCTGGCGGTCCCAGATGGTGGCTCGGCGAGCCGGCAACGGTTGCGTCTTGGTTAATTTTGTTTACTTCTGAGTATTTCACGGTTATACCTCGGCTATTTCTCGCCTACTTCTTGTCCGTTCCGTGAAAAACTGAAAAATAGCCGCGAAATAGCCGGGAAATAGCCCTCCAGGAGCCGCTGCAGAGCCTGGTGGTCTAAATCCCAGCTGTTTCGCGTCCGAAACTGCCAAAAAACGTAGATGGTTGATAGAGAGAGAGAACTTTTATATAAAGTCTAGCTCGCTCGGATGAGTCCAGGCAGAGCAAGCAGCGGAGTGGTCGGTCATAGCAAAATACAACAATGATAAGGAGATTTTGACATGATAGGCTCAAAAAGTCTTACTTCTAGTGGCTAAAAATGAGGAAGCTAGGCTATAGAGGGTCAACGGTTGTACTTGGTGAAAGGAAGCCTTGCAGGTGTAGAGTAAGTTAAAGGCAGTGTTCACAAAAAAAATCTCGTTTTTCACGTGTTCAGTGTGAAACACTACGCTGCCAGATCCTGGAGAGTTAAAGAAACCAGCGAAAACGAGCCAGAAATCGCTAGAAACGGCCGCGAAATAAAGATTTCGTTAGCCCAGTACGCCTGCTTAGCCCGCCCCGCCCTCCGTTCGGACGAGCTTGCGGCGCTGCGGACGTTTTCGATAGCGAATTGCCAAACAACTCCGCCACGATTAGCACACATTCCGCCATTAGTGCGCGCTTACGGAAACTATCAGGGGCTCGTACGCGCCCTAACGCTATTTTAGCTTATTCTGAAAAACCGCTATTCAAGCTTATTCTAAGCTGCTTTTTTCTCTGTTCCTCCACTATTCGATAGCTCACGATCAAACAACCCCATTTTTGAGTCGAAGTCGAATATGGTATTCATCGCGGACATGTCCACGATAAAATTCTTCTTATTTTCATCGAAAATCGAAAGGTCGGTGGCTCATTGCAACATCAAAGTTGAAAAGATGAACAAAAAACGGGTCCAGGAGAGACCTATACAACCTTAATTTCGCGAGCAAAAAGACCTGGCGCGAGCGGATTCAGGGCTGTATGGGGCTCCTCTTTGTCCATTTTTGTTCGCTTTTAACAAAGGAACCACAATAAGTCATAGTGACCATTCCAAATGAAATGTACTTTTCTAGAACCACTTTCGGACGAAAAGTCCAGAAATGCCCATCGCAGCTGCCTAGACCCACTCTGAAAGAAGTTGTAGGCGTTTTTTCTCTGGTTTTCGTACTTAATGTACACTCCAAAAAGCGCATTATTTTCGCGAAAAACCGGAAACGGAACTCATAATCATGTTCAGCGCCCAAAACTACCCCACTAAGCAAAGTTTGGTTGAACGGATTTTATGTTGGGCGTTTATTAGTTTACCAATTAGAGGGCTCTCGAAGCGTTAAAAAAAAATAATCGAGATTTGACTAAAAATTCGCTCTGGGGGGTTATTTGGGGTGCTGATCACGAATCTGAGGTTTATTTATCGATTTTCCGCAGTATTCGACTGTATTCGTTCACAGATTCCCATCGGGGGAGAATTTGATAGCAAATCGCGACTTTTGACGATTTCCGGAGTGCTTCCATAGACTATGCTCAAACTATTTCTCTGGGGGTTATTTGGAGTGCTGAACACGAATCTGATGTCGGTTTATCGATTTTCGGCAGCTTACGGTAGATTACGGTGGGTTTACGGTAGTTTGGTCAAAGTCTCAGATTTGTCTCAAAGTTTCTATGTGGGGGTTATTTGGGGTGCTTAATACGAATTCGATGTCCATTTGTCGATTCTCGAATTATTAAGGTAGGTTTTGTCTCCTAAATGGCAATTACCGTTACCTACCGTAACCTACAGTAAACCTTGAAATTTCGACAAGCAAACTCCAGATTCGTGTTCAGCACCCCAGTTTACCCCTACGTACATGTTTTTAGCAAAATCCGAAAAAAAAATTAAAAACACCCTGAAAATTCCATGGGGAAAACCCTTACCTTGCCGCGAAGCCTTAAAAAACGCTCATAACTTCTTTCAGGGTGAGTCTAGGCAGCTGCGATGGACACATTCGGACTTTTCTTCCGAAAATGGTTCGAGAAATGTACATTTCATTTGGAATGGTCACTATGGCCCCCGTCAGACTTCGTCGAAAAACCTGCTGAGTCCGACTGAGTCCAGTTGCCCCCAGCGCCAACCAGTTCCTCTGCGAAACACGCAATCGATAGTCAGCGGCAGCAGTAGGCGGGGCAGAGCGCAGACGATGAGAGTCGAGATGCGGCGGGACTCGGCAGGTCGCAATCGGCCGAAAAAAATGCACCCAAATCACGTGAGAAACACCTATATCGACCGGGTGGGGTGAGGATGATTTCGGTGGGACTCAGTCGGTGCACTGGCCCCGCCCTTGTACGCATGAGAACCATCAGTATCGACCGGGGGATTGCGGTGGGCATCAGACGGCCGCAGTCGGACTCAGTGGGTTGATTTTTTTGCCCCGTTTCCCATGAATTCGGTGCATATCGACCCGGTGGGACTCAGTAGATCCGCCGACTATGACGGGGCCTATGACTCATCGCTTAGTGGTTCTCTTGTGAGATGGGAGTTCGCCTAAGGGTAGGTTGTTTTCACAACTCAGAAATCATCAGATCCGCTCAAGTTTTCAGATGGGCAGATCAATTATCTCAAAGGGTGATGCTTGAGCTAGCTGAGGCTACTGCTTTACCGAAGCAGGCTAACCTGTGGACACAACAGCTCTTCAAACACGCCGGCAATTGACCTTTAAATATACACTACAAGTGAGCGATGAGCGGTAAGTACATACCAAATATACTTTGGCAGCTTTCCAAACACACATGCAAATCGTATTGTACAAGAAGTAAATCGATACCATCGATGGGGATTGGATATACAAACGTACGTGTATATAGACGGAGGTAGGTCTTTTCATGCCGACCGCTATTCAAATAATCGCCCCACCAAATCCGCCCGCTCCGGGGATTCGCTTTTGTCTATTCAGGAGGGTAGCATGCCAAAGCATTTATCTTCTATGTAATCAATAATTTCATATATAATATATACAATAGTATTTGATCGTAGCAGTACAAGAACACCAGTAGGTACATACATACACACATACATACATCCTGAGATCAGTGACAGCCGCGGCCAATCAGGGTTTGGTAATCTGTAAAGAGGATAATTAGTTAGTTACCTACATAATTGGACAATTAAGAGATTAGGTGTAAAACCTTACATGTTCAAAAAGTCGTTGCTGGATGGCTTTTTCTAGAACTCGGACCATTCGCAGACCGGCCAGGATTTCCGCCATTTGGGTTTGCGCCGTGCAGTGGCTCATTTTCCAGAGAAGAACTCGATCCACCTCGTGAACCTGGAGAAATACACACATTAGAGCTTGGAAATCAAGAAAAACATTTGTTTCAGAAATCAGTTCCAACGAATAAACGCCCTTGGGTCGCCTAAAACCGACCTAATGTTTTACACTTCAACGGCTGTCGAGTAGGGAGCATTGGCGTGTATTTGCGGCCAAGTTCCGCTAGTAAGGCTCACCCAGTGTTATGCATGCTAATATGAGGCCATCTTTAGATTTCCAATGAAATTTACGGTAGGTTACGGTGAGTTAGTGTAAGCAGGTTCTATGTAGTAAATCAATATCTCAGATTTAGCATCCTCACCCAAGGTGGTATTCTGAAGTGCTGTTTAGAAAATCAAGAACTATTTTCGCGCAAATAACCACTTTTAAGAGGAATGAATCTATTTAATTTTTTATGGTGGTATACGGTAGGTGTACTGTGATAGGTCAATGCCCCGGATTTGGCCGAAATTTACCCAAGGAGGTAGATTTTTGCATACGTATGTACGTAGCCAATGGATTTGAGGGTGGGTAATTAGTGGACAAAATTGGCTGAGATTCCCAGATTAGGAGATTTTAATGACGTAATGAGGGTCAATAGGTCCCACATTTTGAGCCTTCTCTCTGTTAAGACGACCCAGGATTGAAGGCCGTGTTGACGACAAAAAAACCGTATTCTAGTTTTCGAAACTATTTGTGTAGGTAAGAGCACGAAGAAAGGGTTAATAGGGAAAAGTCCCCAAAAAACACTCAAAATTTCGGAGGAAAAACAGTTCTAAAAACTCTGAAATATTTAATTACGCCTGTTTGGTGTGTTTTGGGGGACTGCGGACAAGGCGTCAAACCTAACATCGGAAATGGTTTTGTTCTTCGAAATTCTTAGGTCAAAACTTTGTTTTCTGTTTGTTGTAACAAAGACACTTCAAGAATAAGATGGGCCAATATACATGCTGGTATAATAGAACCTTTCGCCATAAAAAAGTATTCAAATTTGGCAACTGTTCCTCTGGTAAAACGAACACAGGACAACTGTTATCTGACGTGGGCGGGGTGATCCAATGCTCCTTTCCTGGTCGCTTTTCGCCGTACTTCCGGTTTTACTCATCGTAAAAGAACTCAAAGCTTAGATTTTTCGCCGAAAAATGGGCAAAATATCTTAGAAAACACTGTTTTTGAGCCAAATCTCTCCAAAATTGGTAGTTCAAAAACATTGGAAGTTAAAAAACCAGTGGTATCAGCCATCGGAAACCGAAAACTGGTGGGTTGAGAACAGGTTAAGCGTCAATCGGTAGACCGAACCCATCAGAATTCAAAATTTAGTCGGCGGAAGCCATTTAATTCGAAGGGTTAAACCCATCAAAATTTGGTACTCATCGAAAGTCGGAAATTAGTACATAGGCCTAAACTATCAAGAGTTGGAAGGCCAAACCCGTCCTAAAATTAAAACCTGATAGAGGACAATCGGAAGGCCACGCTCTCAGAATCCAAATCATAGGGATTCGGTATACTAAGGCCATCAAAAACCAGAAGAACAAACCATGAATAAGACAAAAATCGAACGGTAAAACCCATCGGAAATTGAAGCTCAATAGGGCAAATCTATCTGAAATCTGAACCCAGAAGGCCGAAACCACAAGGGAGAAGTAGGCCAAAATACGCGTAAATCTCCATTCTTTCGACCTCAAGGGTAAAATGAAAACCGGTTTTTGGAATGGAGCCATTTCAACGAAAAAGGTGCCCCAAACCGATAGAATCTTTGCGAACAGATAAAATCAGTCTGCGGTTCAACTTCAGTCCACATAAATTACCAAGAGGTCGACGACAATCTGAACCCATGGGTTTAGGGCAGGTCGTCTCATGGGTAGTAAGAATGTTTCCACACGAAAAAGGGAAAAATCAAACTTGGAAAGTACATACCTTTTCAAGATGTCGTCGAATCTGCTGCAGCTGGAGATGTCTGACTAGAGGGCAGGTAGAAGCTTTGTGGGTAGACTCTCGGGTAACCTTTTGGGTAATCTCCACGGATGGGATTTCTATCTCCAATGGCACTAGCTTCCGCTCCATTTCTTTCTCATAGGTGGGTTCGATTTCGCACTCGAAAATGGTGTAGTCGATCATTCCTATCTGAAAACAAAGGCATAACTTTTACCCAGAGTTAACCAACCCAAGGTTCAACGAAATTCCCATGGAAGGTAACAGAATGCTAATCGAGAGGTATTAACCCAGATGAGCCAGTCCGCGACACTTGAGAGGGAGTAATGAGGAGGGCACTGCTGATGAGTGTGTATGAGGATGTGTGGGGCGGGCAGAAGTGACCCCCGGTAAGTGTTACCCATCTCGGCCGGCCCTCTCCCTGTCTAAACGAGGTCTTTAGATAAGCCAGCCTAGGCAATCCTTTGATGTTAGCGATAGATTATTCTCAATGATATCCGAAGGATAAGAACTGCTGCGGAAGTCTTGAGAAACACGCCGGTTTTCTTTCTTGGTGAAAAATTTGTTTTTATACGGATTATACTTGGGTCGAATGAATCGATCGAATAATCATCTGATTGAAAAAAGTCGACTTCGATTGAACCGATTTATTCGAGAAGTGCAAATTCCCAAAATGCTGATCATTCGAAAATGACCGATTTCCGACTTACTCTAAAAAGTCAATCAACCGAAAACTTTGATTTCCGATTTATTCGAAAAGTCAATAAAACGAGAAAAAAAAACAATTTGTCGGGTAAGTCAAGCTTCCTCCCATTTAAGATTAGATAAATCAATAAAAGTAGTGCAAATTCATAAAAAAGAAAAAAAACTGTGATCTTAAAAATTTTTCAAGAGAAGAGCTGAAGCTTTTTTAAAAAAATTGAGGCAATAAGACAAAACTTTAAAGATAACGGTAGGCTACGGTGAGTCTAGAGAGTAGCGGTGCCCAAAATTAAAGTGGAAAGCAAATCAAAAAAAATAGACATGAAAAAAATGAAATAGAAAAAAAATAGAAAATTTAACATGAAATCAAAATCTATTTTTTCTCCAAAAAATCACTTCCGTCATGAAACACCTAAAACCATCTGAAAATCTTTACTAGGATAAATAAAGTGTCTAGAAAAAAAAAGGTTTACATGTAGGACTCAACAATTTTTTTTTTGTTCACGTGTTAAGTATGGATATTTGGGGTTTGGTTTTACTGGAGATAACGGCAGGAAACTCTAGACTAATTAAAGCCCCTGGTTTGCCCAAAACAGAAGGAGTTATTAACCTCTCATAATTTTGCCATCTTAATTTTTTATTAAATATACAAATGTTCGAAAATGAAACTTTCTGGTTATTTTGAATTAACATTTTCAGTAATTCGGAAAATTGAATTTTTCGACTAATTTTTAAATTCAAACTCATCGATAAATCGACTTTCAGAATAATTCAAAGTCGACTCTTCCAGTAGAATGTATATTGGAATCATTCGAAAAGGTGTAAGTATGTATATATTCGAATTCTATATTTGAGCTCTCGAATTTGTTGGTGAATTCGAAATTCTAGCGCAGTTTTATATCTGATCAATTTGAGAATTCTGTTTATTCGATCTATTCGAAATTCAATATTCGGTAGTAAAAAATGCTCATTCGTCCCAGAAAATTAATTGAGATGCACTAAAAAAAACAGATTTTCCACAATTCGAATAATACATTAATATTGATTTGTTTGAAGTCGTAAAAAATTATCCATCCAGAAATTTTCGAACCAATCATTCCATTTTTTCTTAATTGCAAGAAGCTCTGAAAACGCTATATTCAGACTGTTCGTTTATTCGAACTTAGCGTGTCCAAGCTCTGAGAGAAATTGCCGCTGCGGCTCCGCGATAGTGCCGCTTCGGAGCCTACAGGCACCGAAGCGGCACTCTTGCAGAGCCGCGCCGGCACTACCGCGAAGCCGTGGCGGAACTACCGCGGAGCCGTAGCGGTGATGCGGAAGTGCCGCTTCGGCTCCGCGATAGTGCCGCAGCGGCTCCGGAAGAGTGTTAGATATGAAGTTATATAAGAATGATAATAAAACTAGGGGGGCCTAAGAACAAAAATACGCACCTGCGGTCGTTACGTCATCTGTCTGATAGCGACAGAGGTTACCGCCATTTTTGAACACAAGGAAATACAGAATGTACCCCAAACTTGGGTAATTGAACCGGCGACAACTTCGTTTCACCACACAGGATAGTGCATCGTACTCCACGCGGGTTCACTGCTGCATCCTCGCGGAGCCGGCGCGGTTCTGACGCAGAGCCGCTGCGGAACTATCGCGGCGATGTCGAGGCTCAAGACATGGCAACCAAATCGTCTGGTCACGGAGCCGCTGCGGTACTATCGCGGCGATGTCGAGGCTCAATACACGGCAACCAAATCGTCTGGTCACGGAGCCGCTGCGGTACTATCGCGGTACAGTCGAGGATCGCGGTACTTTCCCGGCACTGACGCGGCAAATTTTCTCAAAGTAGCTCAGCACACATTACGCGCGGCGTTATGGCCCCTCAAAAATCGTGGAATTGGACAACGAGAATCTCGTGGACGAGTTGCCTCGGACCTGTTTTCCCCGTCTTTTGCAGCCATCGCGATGGGGCATACCACACCAGAAAACTAGACCGATAACGAATGGGAGAACATAGATTTTGGTCAAAATTTATAGCGCGTCTCATCGAAAACTTAGAGAAAACTGAGCGAAATCTGTTTTCTCTTTTCTAGTATGTGGTCGACTTTTCCCCCGCGTTTTTTCGCTTATTTTGCATGATATTTTAGGCTCAAAGAAGCATTGTTTGGCTGCCGAACAACTTTTCTGTCGTATATTCATGCTAAAGGTCATGCTTGATGTCTTTATAGCCCACGAAGGCGGCCCTTATCAGGTAATTAGGTCCACATCATGCAGTTTCGTTGAGATGTGGTCGGTGTTCGGGCCAATATACGACCCTTGTCGTAAATCCTTGCATAAATTAACTGTCTCAATAATTATGCACCAGGAAACTTTGGGTAAATCGGTCCAGATACCTGCATACTAGCGAATTTCAGTAGGTATTTATAATTTCTCATTTATATCGAAAAATGTCATCAATATTCTGATTATAATTGATTTCTAAAATTCAAAAAAGAGATTTTGAAATAATGGAAAAAAGGGTGTATATAAGACAGGAATGAAAAAGGAAACGGAAAATGCCAGCTCATGAAATGATTATTTTTTCTTTTTTAACATTCAATGCACCTGAAAAAAGATAATATACACTGATTAGTTTAATGAAAGTGTGAATGAAAAATAAATAAAAGAATAAACAAAGCGGTAAATAAACGACGAAATAAATGAAAAAGATGAAATAAATGAAAAAAATAGACAAATAAGTGAATAACGGTTAATAGACAACGGTAATGAAAACACGATAATTAAAAGTTGAAAAAAAATGTTCACCTATATTGATGAAGTAATGCGCAGTGTTTTTCTGATCGATTGGATATGGTGTGAGAAACTCAAATTTTTTTCAATGATCGAAAAATGTTTTTAGTTGATTTTTAAAAACGATATTTTTATAAAAAGAAAAATTCGAAAGTTTTTTTCGTGTCCGGCTGTATCTAAAAAAAATATTGTTTTACATTGTTGATGATTTTAACATTTGTACCCTCCTATACTGTGCTTCTCTGGGCCCGATTCCGGTCCGCAATCGCGTCTCTACACGCTTTGCGGCAGCACGCGCTCGAGTCAGTCGAGTTGCCAGCGCCAACGCCGACTCGATTTGGCTTCTTTACACAGTTTTCTTCAATTTTGTTTAGTTTCCAATTTTCAAAACCCATCTAGAGTCAACAGATCGGCAGCTGCGGCGCTGGACGCTTACGACTCGAGAGCGCGCGGCCGCAAAGCGTGTCGGGACTCAATCGCGGACCGCAATTTGGCCCAGAGAAGCACAGTACATTGGACTACATTTCAAAAATAGGGTATTCGATGTGCCCATTATAGGATCAGACATGATCGAAAAATCGAGTATTCCAAAAATTTGTACTTGATCACATTGAAAAATTGGAAAAGTCAGGTGAAGGATGAGCTCCCGCAACTCGATTCCCTAAATTCTGATGGCTTTGAAATGGTGCTCCCGTTTTCCGAAAATTCGGACAAAAACGCTCCAGCTCTTCCAATGTGCGAGTACTGTCGTTCGCGGACCCAAATTTCGGTCCGTAATGGCGAACTACGGCTGTTGCGTCACGCAACACTATGATAGTCGTTCCGGGAGAAAGGTGAAACGTGCCGGAACCAAGTCCTGTTGCGTGGTGCGATAGCCGTTGTCCGCAAATGCTGAACTGATCTTGGCTCCGAGAAGGGCAGTATGTAGGAAAAGGCGGATAGTCGAAAAATCCGACTATATTTATCCAAAAAACTGAATACATGAGAAATCAATACTGGATCGCTCTCAAAAAATCAGGGAAGCGGCTGAATGTGACACTTCTGACACTCGAAAAACTCGTTATCGACTCAGTGGGAAAGCACCCTCTATGAAACGTCGTAATTCACATGATTCGAGGCGCGCGCGATGCCTCAGCATCTATCTTTAACACTTAAGAGACCGCCTGCTCCACGGCGAATTTCCACAGCGGACCGGTGCGCTCCACGGCTAATCGTCTCCGTGGGCGCGCAGTGTGGACACGCGGTCCGCTGGGAACCATTTTGATCGGAGCAGGCTTTCTTACTTAGACAACCAGTATTCCGTTTCTACTCCACCTGAGAGTATGTCGGTCCACAGAGATCTGGAGTGAGGCCATGGCGAAGCAATGATCCACCGCTTTTTCGCGGACCTGCTTTTTTATTTTGGAAGTTATTCCAGCTTTACATGCACAAGGGTGGTAACGAAATAAGCGTTTGTTTGTCGACTTCTGGAATTTTCTTCAGGTTACAGCCAATGGTTAAGATTGAGCCGTGCTTTGCCGACTCGGAATATTGAAAATTTGAAAAATGAACAAACTTCTTCTTTGTGATGCCTTAATAAACCTCATGTAGAACTTTCGGCGGACTCAAATACTTTGATCTACCAAGTTGTCTGATGCGACCGACAGAAACTTCATCAGAAATCTCAAAATGGGAATCAGATTCATGATCAGCACCTCCTCCTCCCCAATGGCCACGTGAGCGAAGTCGCAAAGAAACGTGAAACGTTTACAAACGGATAACGAACGACAGACGCCAGCGAAGCTGTAGAAATTGTGAAATATACACCACTTCATTGTTCAGCGCCTCCAAACATACCCGTAGTTAAATTTCGGTAAAAATTAAGCACTGAACTATTTCTAGGTTTTCACCCCTTTCCCCCCAAGCTACCCTCCACTTGAAATTTAGCGAAAATTTAAATAAAGTTAACCGATGGCTAAAATCCGCAGTCGAAGGAAATTTCATTGGAAATTAAAAAGTAAAACCAGAACTTTGTGCAGCCACTAGAATAACCCTCGAGTTCAAGGCAGGAAAATTTTGAACGATGACCTACTGCAGTTATCTCACATAGGTGGCACTACTATTTCGACAATCAACTGTAGAACATCAGTTCCGTGATAAGCATCATTGATACCCCTTCTTAGCCAAGTTTGGAACGATTTATTTCTAGCCAAAGAAGCTCGAAAATTCGAAAAGTGCCATTTCCGGAGATGCTTGTAAAATTACTAGGAACACTGAAAATGCTTGACCACTGTGAGGATAAATAGGTTACATCATAAGGAACCTATTCGTAATCAAGAAAGACTCCACGCCAGAGAAATATAAAAAATATTAAAAGTTTTATGGCGTGGGTGCGCAGTGTGGACACGCGGTCCGAAGGGCAAAACAGCCGTGGGTGCGCAGTGTGGACACGCGGTCTTTTAAGTGTTAACCTCGGCTCTCTCACTGTCTCTAACCTTCGCTCCGCACCATCACGCGTAGGAACCATGTGAATTTCGCCGTTTTATAGCCTGTAGGGTATCCGAGATTTCGAATATCTCAATATATTCGGGAAGTCGATTGCGTCGAAGAAGCCGTTGTTCCCACTGCATTTTTTAGATGGCTAGACTAAAAAAGTTGCAGATAGAATCTCACAAGGGAACCGCTATAAGTCATAATAACCATTCCACATAAAATGTACTTTTCTAGAACCATTTTTGGGCGTTAAGTCCGAATATGTGCGTCGCAGCTGTCTAGACCCACTCTGAAAGAAGTTATGAGCGTTATTCAAGCTTCGCGGCAAGGCAAGGGTACCCCCAGAGTATATCAAACGAATAAAAATTTTCGAATATTCTAATAAACGAATAATTCGAAAAATTGATTCTTTCGAATATTCGAATAAACGAATTATTCGGAAAATCGATTTCTCCGAATAATCGAATAAACGAATTATTTGAAAAATCGACTTCTCCGAATAATCGAATAAACGAATTATTCGAAAATTTGACTTTTCGAATAATCGAATACACGAATTATTCGAAAATGTGACTTTTCCAAACAATCGAATTATTCGAATGATTCGAATACGAATAATCCGAATATCCGGCTAAAATCACGAGCATTTGAATAAGAAGTACGGACCGAGTACGCATAATCGAACCCCCGTTCGCAGCACTACCAACGTTCTTGACCTTTTTTTGTATGGTATTGTATAGATCAAAGCTAGGCTAATGTACTTCCACGAAAAAAAACATTTCACATTACATCATAAGAGTATTCAAAACAACATTTATCTCTGTCTATGAGTAGGAGTTGAACGATACGGTCAAAGTCTCTGGATTTTGGAAACAATAGCTACCAACAATATCCGAATTTCTCATCAGTTTGTGGTGCTATGTATCTAAGGCTCCGTCCATAGCAGACGACCAGCGGCAAAGCGTCAAGGCGTCGGAGCATCATGGGCCAGCGCTGTAACGCTGGCGCATGACGCTCGACGGCTGGCGCAATCAACGTGTGCGAGGACGGCACATGCTCAGAAAACCGCCGCATTCAATGCGTGTCGAATATGCATTCAACTCGAGTGACCACACCCATCGAAAGGCTTCATCACAGGGGCACGTGCTCCAAACAGCAGCACGTGCTGCAAAATTTCATAGCAGGAGCATGTGCCGCAAAATTCAATCGCAGGAGCACGTGCTGCAAGGTAGTCCAGCGCTATCGTAGCAGCACACAGACGCGATGCGGCTGGCACACCGACGTGCGATGCGGCCAGCTCGCCGAGCACCATCTGGGGCCGTCAGCGATTGGACGAGGCTTCCAGCGGCCGGGTGGATAAAGTACCGAAAACTTGGGTAATTGTACCGGTGAAGCTGCTGACCTCTCAGTTCCGTCTCAGGAGTGTATCGTATACTTTCCTTTTTTGGATAATCGTTTTGTCATCAAGTTGAATGTGTATCATGCACGCATTGGACGGCTTATTTGTTGGGGCACGTGCTGTAATTTGAAACACAATAGGAGCACGTGCTTCCCTAGCAGCACGTTCCCTGACTATGCTCGAAACAACCTTGTCTTCGAGTTGAATGCATATTCGACACGCATTGAATGCGGCGGTTACCTGAGTGGTTAACGATGGTATCGATAACATTAGTGACAGCCTCTGTAACTAACTACTGCCGCTATGCCTCCACCGTCAGCGTCAGGGCGCCTGCAGTGGTCGATGGGGAGTCAGCTGAATAACGAATGTTAAAGATGCAAACCCAGCATCACCCGGCGCTAGGTCGTCTGCTATGGACGGAACCGGTTTTATCGCACCTGGCCACGCCCATTTTTCCGTGCTGCAATCCTGATTTTGGCAGGGAGGGAAACCCCGGGAGATGCTCAAATTTAGAGCGGTACGGTAAAATGGGCGGGTTCAAGTGCATCCAGCTATAGTGGACCCCCACCGCTAAGATAGCACCCAGTTTGGTTGAAGACATTTCACCTCTGCCCCGCAAAAATGGACACGCACCGGAGACTCTGCTTCCTATTTCTCTGGAATTATTCGTTTATTCGGCCGAATATTCGAATATTGGGCCGTTCGAATATTCGAATAAACGAATTATTCGAGAAATTGACTTCTCCGAATATTCGAATAAACGAATTATTCGAAAACTTGACTTTTCCGAATAATCGAATCATTCGAATATTCGATTATTCGTTTATTCGGCCGAATATTCGTTTTCCGAATATTCGTTGACATACTCTAGTACCCCCGTACAATTTTTCAGGGCGATTTTAATTTATTCCGGATTTTGCTAAAAACGTGTATGTAGGGTCAATCTGGGGTGCTGAACACGAAACTGGGGTTCGCTTGACAAAATTTTAAGGTTTACTGTAGGTTACGGTAGGTAACATGCCATATAGGAGGCAAAACCTACCTCAATAATTCGAAAATCGACAAATGGACATAGAATTCGTATTCAGCACCCCCAAATAATCCCGACATAGAAGCTTTGAGACGAATCAGAGACTTTGACCAAACCGCCGTATACCGACCGTGATCTATGTACCGTAAGCTGTCAAAAATCGATAAACTGAGATCAAACTCGTGTTGAGCACTCTAAATAACCCCCAGAAAAAACGATTTGAGCCACATGTGTCGTCACATTCCGGAAATCGTCAGAAGTCGATTTTGCCGTCATTTTTTTCTGCCGGTGGAAAGCTTTGAACAAATTTAGTCGAAAACCTTGTAAAAACGACAAATGAACCTCAGACCCATGATCAGCACCCCCAAACAACCCCCAGAGCGAATTTTTAGTCAAATCTGGAACATTTTTCTGAAACGCTTCGAGAGCCCTCAAATTGGTATAAGTATAAATAAACGCCCAACCGGAAATCCGTACAAGTCCAAAACGTTGTCAGTGTGCGCAAAGTTTGGAAAATGTTCCTTCAACCAAACTTTGCTTAATGGGGTAGTTCTGGGCGCTGAACACGACTATGAGGTCCGTTTCCGGATTTTCGTAGAAATAATGCGCTTTTTGGAGGGTACAATAGGTACGAAAATCAGTGAAAAAATGCCTATAACTTTTTAAAGAGTGGGTCTAGGCAGCTGCGATGGGCATAATCGGACTTTTCGTTCAAAATGGTTCTAGGAAAGTACATTTTATTTGGAATGGTTACTATGACTTATCGTGGTTCCCTTGTCACACTTGCCAATTAGAAGATTACAGTGCTTCTCTGGGCCAAATTCCGGTCCGCAATTGCGTCTCGACACGCTTTGCGGGCGCACGCGCTCGAGTCAGTCGAGTTTCCAGCGCCAAAGCCAACTCGATATGGCTTTTTTTCACAATTTTCTTCAATTTTGTTTACTTTCCAGTTTCTAAAGCCCACATAGAATCAACAGATCGGCGGCTCCGGCGCTGGAAACTCTTCCGACTCGTAAGCGCGCGGCCGCAAAGCGTGTCGAGACGCAATTGCGGACCGGAATTTTGCCCAGAGAAGCACAGTAGTTGAAAAAAAAATGAAATTGGAGCAGCAATATGAAGTCAAATGTGAAATTGTGCAGCTTCAGAAGTGAGCTTTCTTTCGGAACAAAACTGATAATTTGCCTACCAAGGTTCCTTTAGGAGCGAGGTTTACGCTGTACGGCCACATGACAAAGTAACGAAGTGATTCATTATTCTATCCACAATAGAATCGATATTCTAAGGCTATGAACTCTGCAAAAACCGAGAAAGAGTGGGGAACAGATGAACTTTTTTCCTTACCGCACAAAAAAGACACCTGATTGCGTAAAACGCTGCTATTGATCAACCACAGAGAGAAAATGGAGGCAAACCTTCCAATAAGAGAGCAAGTGAAGAATGACTAATGATTTATCGAAGCTCCAACCATGGATGGCGATGGCGCGCCAAAACATACTCGCCCAAATTCAAATGTATTGTACCCAATTCAAATACAAGCGCAGCGTGCCCCATTTCAAACTCAATTCGTGTACGCAGTTTTGTGGGCTTGAGAGAGAGAGACGGACGACATGAGACAGACACCTAGGGTATTGGAGCGAAAAATTTCGGCTTCCGATTAGTTCAAATTTTTCTTCAAAGCCGAAATGATTTTAACTGTCCTTAGTATCAAATATTACGTAAGGGGCAAGGCCACCATGGTTAATGAAAAAATAAATTTCTGTCCAATCACAGAAGCGCTATAGCAGTTTATTTGATTATTCCAATATTCGAATAAAAAACTCAATTAATTGACTTTGGCCCTTTAACAGATGGGCGAAATCCTTTTTTAATCAAATATGAGTATCGTCAATCACTGGATGAGGGATCGCCGCGACGCTGCTTGGCGGGAAAAATTGCGCGCGGGAAAACGAAGGGAGAGTGGCTATTGATCGAACGACTCCGAGCCCAACTGCTGAGCGCGGCTAACTTCTGTGAGACACCAACCATACCTTCCACTTACCGTAATGTATGAAAATGAGCAGTGTTGAAACCATTGCGACCATGAAAATAAAATTAGATTTATTCGAAAAAATCGATATTACTCTAACAGACAGAGGATGCTGGAAAATGAGAGAGCAGTAGGCGTTGGCTCCAATTCGATATTGGACTATGTAAACCGAAATTTTTTGTACATATAGTCTGTGACACTCAATAAGGAATCCGCGACGCAGCTTGGAGGGAGAAAAAGGCGAGCGGGAAAACGAACGAATGTTGACTACATATTGATCGAACTGCTTTGCGCCCGATCACGGCGTCGCGGCTTTCTAATTCCATGACACGAACCAGGGCTGGGCGTTATATATAGCGTTAACGTTTTAACGAGTTCAAACCGTTTTTTGTTTTCGAAATTTAACGAAAAACGCTCAACGAAAGAGTTTTGAAATCACTTTAATTCAGTCCGTTAGTTGCAGTTGATTTATGGCACTGCTTAGTATGGGGCCTCTGACGTGTTATTGATTTTCGCTGGTTGTCAAGTGATGTTGTTTTTTAAAATTTTTAACAAAAGGCAAAATTAGCGTGCATAAACGAATTAACGCGGTTTCTTTAATCTGAAATTAACGATTAATGAAAAATATTTTCACTTAATGCACGCCTCTGACACGGACCTTACATACTTATATAGACTGAAAAGGCAAAATTTACGTATTTTCAACGCGTGCGGGTGTGGAGCGGAGGGCAGGGAGAGCGAGGGAGCAGGGGGTAGACGGAGGCAGCAGATTCGCGCATGCCGCAGGCGCCATGAGCGACGGAAAGTTTCGATTTCTAAAGAGAACTTTTATTTTGAAGATGCAACTGGCATTGATTGTCGAATTTTCTAGGACTCGACAGCAGCATAGTTCAAGCTCCATGACTGCGACAACTGCTGAAACTAGAACTTCAGGAACTTTATAAAAATTTGTGTTTAGTCCACGGCAATGTGAAAAGGCAGTGGTGCCGTTGCGTACAGTTAGGTCCGTCGTTTGTGCTATCAACGAATAACATCCAAATCTCATCCGCGGCTGGCGCGGGTGGTTTAAATCTCACCAGCGGCTGACGCTGATCAGCTGCGCTCTTCTGTCGGCATGAATCGATTAACGGGTTGCAGCACGCGACCATCACGCCAACCGCGGATGAGATTCAAACGTCTTTCCTTGAGGACGCTAGCCACGGATCTAACTATATTTTTACTAAGCATAGTGTAGCCATGGTTGGCTCGACTTCAACTTTGCCAAGAATCGATGATGAACAGCTGATGGTTCTCTTTTCTGAGTTAAGGTTTTCTCGGTTTTCCTCATTTTTTTTTCGTGTTATTCTTACGAGTATCTATAGAAAATCAGTAAGGTGCATTGATATTATGTGTGTGTGTGAGTGTGTGTGTGTGTGTGGGGGGGGGGGGAAGGAACCTACCGTTTTCAATGTTCCCAGCTTCTTCTCATTAAAACTGAGAGAAAAAAGTGAGAATTTAACTAGGGTGCTCTGCGCCTCTGCGAACGTCCCGTCATGATTTACAGCAACATTTTAATTTCTATCATGATTTAGGGGAGATAAGGACCTGTTGATCAAATCCACAGCTCAAAATGCGTGGCTGCCCCTTCATCACTGCGGCGCGCCTTACAGCGGGGATCCACGCCGCCATGAGCTGTGGATTCGAACAAAAAGTCCTACAGGTAACACAGGAGGGAATGACTCAAAAAAAAACGAATGGGGACAAAAAAAACAATAACCCAGAAGAATTAACAGTTGTAAATATCGATTAATCGCGAACTTGGAACCGAGCCAGCCTTTGCTACGGTATGCTCAGTGAAAATACGCAACAGCACCACCATCTTTTTCCGTTGCCGTGGACTGTTTGGATGATTATTTACACGAGAAATTACCTCCGCCAACAATCTCACTCCTGAAAGCTTTCCTTAGAACGGAAATGTAACGCAATGCGTGTGTATGTGCTGCAGTTGCGTATTGTGTGTTTGTCGCAGCAGAGCGGTGACGCAACCGTAACGGTAGTAGGACCAGTTGTCGCGAATTGTAATGAATCGTTGATTACGCAAGGGCGAACAAGGTTACCAGTTGTTGGCGGGTTTCTCTCTAAGGAGGATGGAAGGGGAGGAGGATTCGATCGGAATGATGTGATATGTAAATAGATAATTCGCCTAAATGGAGATTTGCACTGAGTCTTTGGCCGATTTATCCCTGAGATTTTGCTCTAATGGTTATGGAATCTGCTGCAGGGAGCTCAGCTTCTCTAGGGTTGCAATCAGGGATGTGCGGCAAACGATTTTAAAAAATCGGCAAACGGAAATCGACAAAATTTGTCTAAAAATGGCCGGCAATCGGCAATCGACAAACGGCAAAATAAAAAAAGCTGGATAAAAACGATACAAATGTTCTGAAAGTACCTGTAAAATACTATTTTCTCATGCACATTTCGTATTCAAATAGCCAGATAAGAAATTGTTTCTCAGTAATACCACAAGAAGTTGAACCTCTTACGTTTTGTTACAATACCTGATATAAACAGCGCCGGAATTATGTAACATTCTATTGAACACTAGTAAGCGAAATGTTGTGGTGAAAGGATACTAATTTATCGAGGTTCTCTAATGTCAACCTTTTTTGGAATATGTAGTAGTGTTTCATTTGCTTCGTGTTCCAAATTCATCGCACAAAATTCAGAATATCGCGCGATCCAAGTTAAGAGGGTGAGCGCTCGAAATTCCTTCAAAGAAGTGAAGAGCTCAATGTGGCCTCTTTATCTGATTAGTTTCTAACGAGCGTGACGGCCACGCCGCTTCTTTGGTACAAATTGCCGCCGCGGCTCCGCGATAAAGCCACACCGGCTCCTACAGGCACCGCGAAGGTGCCGCTGCGGCTCCGGTATCGATGGCCGTGCCTTTACAAAAATAGGACCGACTGAGAGTAAACTAAGCTGGGCCTACGAACGAAAATGTGCACCTACGGTTGTTAGGTTCTCTATCTGATAGGGACAGATGGTATCCTCGTTACTGCGGGCAAGGAGATACGGGACGTGGGTAATCAAACTCGGGTGATTGAACCGGCGATACCACACAGGACGGTGCAAAGTAGTGGACGCGCGTTAGCTTATGCATCCTCGCGGGGCTGGTGCGGTCCTAACACGGAACCGCCGCGGTACTATCGAGGCAATGTCGCGGCGTTGTCGAGGCTCAAGGTACCGCAACAGAATCATAACGGCAGTGATGATCGTGGATCCGCTGCGGTACTACCGCGGAACTATCACGGCACAGTTAAGGGTAGCTTTACTTTCCCGGAACTGCAGCGGCAAACCTTCTCAGAGTTCGCGGCGTACTCGTTGGCGTGCCTCACGGTGTCTTCACTGTTTCACCGGAAGTAATTAAAAGATAATGACGTGGACAAATACATCTAAAACGCCTGTTTTTGGACAGTCTCGTAAGCGTTTTTGAGAAACTGCTCCATCTTCGGCATCTCTCCCCCTCTGACATTTTAAATTTCTTCTGAACTGCGTGCTAACAACTCAAATACATGCAATTGGGTAGTTTTTGAAGCTTTTCAAAAATACAACTTCTAAAAAACCGCGGTTGTCTCAAATCACATCCTTCCCTAACTGTACGCCACCCCTTATTCAGAACTGATCACCATCGACTCCGTCAATCCACTTTATAAACAAGCAGCGATATTAATCAAATCGGATGTTTCCCACGACGTGTACACACACCCTCCCCCACCACCCTTTTAACTCAGAACTCCAACTTTCAACTTGATAGCATGTTTTTCACCGTAATCGTGAGCATAATAGAAGACGGTGAAGTGCTTAAGCCCACTGTTTGCCAGTGAAGTCCAACATCGTCTTCACGACGTTTTGAAAAATATCTGAAAGAACTTGAGCTCTGAACCCTTTATGCCCTCCCCAGAAAATGTTCAAGGTGTTAAATCTTGTCCCGATGAGAATTACTTTAATTTCTCAAGCCTCAGCGAGGAGGGGGTGGGCCATTCGGTGGTCTTCCAGACAAGAGAACCCACGCGAGCATGACGCAACAATACTAGCGATTGCTTTGACGTGTACACACGGTAGATTACACCAATTGGCTTGAAGTTTTGAAGTACATATAGTCTGTTTCTCTACTTTCGAGCCGGTGGCTGCAAGGCTTAGCAGGTTTTCCATGCTCGTCCTAATCTCGGCGTTTGTTATCTATTTCGCACTTTTTGCCGAATTTTGTCGAAAAGTGAGAGCAAAAACGGCAAACGATAATCGACAAAAATCGTCCGAAAACGGCCGGCAAACGGCAATTGGCAACCGGCAATCGCCGCACATCCCTGGTTTCAATACTTCAAGAAGTGGAAGTGGATATGTGATTACAGCAGCATGAAATCTTAGTAACCTTTTTTGACGGCATTGCATGTGCTAGGATTACGGAATACTGTATGCCACGATTTGGTGCATGCAGCATTGTTTACGCGACCGAAAATTCAATAGCTCCATTGATTACCAGGCAAGGATGTGCGGCAAACGATTTTGAGAAATCGGCACACGGAAATCGAGAAAATCCGTCTGAAAACGGCCGACAAACGACAATAAGCCAACGGCAAAACAAAAAATCTTATCCAGAAAACGATACGACGTTCGAAAAACTACTTAAAAAATTATATTCCTTCATGCGCATTTCGTATTCTAATAACAAGATAAGAAGTGGTTTTTCAATAAAGCCACAAGAAGTTGAACTTCTTAGTAAAATAAGTACATCATGAACAGAACTTTTTAGGAAATATTTTTATTCAAAAATAACAAAATTTAATGAAAACATGTTTCAATGATCATTCTAGAGCATAGTCGCCATCCACTTCAAGAACTGCTTCCTATTTGCTTGGCAGTTGGTCGATTCCACGTGCGAAGTAGTCACGATTCTTGGAGACAATCCACGCTTTGACATCAGCCACCACGTCATACAAGTCGTCGTAGAATTTGTTTGTTTGCCAGTTTTTCAAGGAGCGATTGACATAAAAGTCCGCTGGTGCTTCTGTTAGTGAGTACGGCGATTGTGAGAGCAGATTCCATCCGTAATTGGCGATGGAATTGATTACACGGCGCTCGGCATCTAGACGGACGTTATCGTGATGGAACACAATGTGATTTTTTGCAGGTCTTTTCGCCTCGATTGCAGAGTTAGGCTCCGTCCATACGTGGCGAGAGCGTGCGATTACGCAAAATCGATGGTCATCGCGGGCACACGATTCGCTAGCCGCTCACAGGCGCTCCTTCTCGCGCGCCCTCGCTCGCTCGCTCCCGCACGCTTACGCCAGCACCACGAAGCAAGCAGCAAGTTTCAAGTTTACTGCTCCATCACTGAAGCAGGTGGCATTAAACCTGTAGCTAAACTACTGCCCATGTTTTTCATAATCCCTCCACGAAAGTTGAAAACCATAGGAAATCAACAGCGGTTGCGCCGACTCGAGCATTTGATCACCCGATCAAACGTTTTCAATCGAATCAACACGAGGTGGGGGGTGTTTGCTTGTGTTAATTTGCGGGCAGCGTTAAGGAGCGTCGAGAGGCGCACAACAGCGGGAGCGCCCGCTCTCGCGACGTATGGACGCTGCCTTAAGACGATCAAGCTGAGCCAGATAGGCGTCGTTGTTGATGTTGAATTACCGCTTGCCATTTCTGTCAGGGATTCTCCATTGTTGTCTTTCTTCTGCATCGTTAAACCAATAACAAGTGCCATTTGAAATGTATCGTCCATCACTGGATGAGCGATCGCCGCGACGCTGCTTGGCGGAAAAAATTGCGCGATCAATAGCCACTCTCCGTTCGTTTTCCCGCGCGCAATTTTTCCCGCCAAGCAGCGTTGCGGCGATCCCTCATCCAGTGATGAACGATATATGGTTTCCGCTTTCATTTTAGTCTGACGCATGGACCAGGGGGTTGGCGGCCTCGCTGAAGAATGGGCTTTCGATTCGCGCTGGGTGATCTAACATCGCAGCCCCGTCCATTCATCAGACTAAAATGATTGCGCGAACTCTATGTAGCCTTCTTACAGTGCACGTCTTCTGGTATTCCCTCGGGGAAACTCCCGTACTGCACGACCAGTAGTTGTTCCTTCGCCAAAAGTTCGTTGAGATCGCGAAATGACTGGACTGTGGTCCCTCCTCGGACAGTCGGGGCTTAGTACGTCGGCGCAACACCGCTAGTATGCCGGCATAAAGGGATCGGCAGCACCTGTGCTGTAGCTGCTGGTAACAGCAGGATATGCTGGCAACGACCAGGAGCTGCTGCTGCTTGTGCTGGCGTACTAACGCTTTGTTTATCGTGGCACGCGTGCTATTGCCAGCCCCTCTCTCCTAGTGTCTGCTGCCACCCTCCTCCATTGATTTGTCTGATACGAATGAACGCTGCAGCATCTTCTTGTACGACGGCGGCGGGTATATAAGGCGGCCAGTCTTGTTGAGGGGGCAGTTGGCCGTTTGCGGCCAGTCCGAGGAGGTGACCTTGTCTCACTTTTCGGACGTTAATTTTGAACGCTGAGTGGATCATTCCCATGGCCCATCGCGAGGGAAGCCTCCTCGTAGTGGACCGTGGCCAAGATGATGCCCTTGTTGCCGCCCGCGGCGAGAATGGCCTCCTTGCTGCTGGCCGTGACAAGAATTATACCCAACACCGGTAAGGAGAGTGGTAGTCCTAATTCTGTCGATAATGAGCGCTAGTACGCCAGCATACGTTGTCAGGATATGCTACTGCAACCAGCAGCTCCTGCACATAACGAACGTTAGTACGCCAGGTTTGCCCTGGCGTACAAACGGTATTGTGCTGAGGTACTAAGCCCCGACTGTCTGAGTCCTTTCCCGTAGTGGTAGAGCATAATATGGCGAATAGGAGGGTGATTTTCGGAACGCATTTTTTTAACCCAAATATTGAGGATTATTTTTGTACAAATAATGTGGATAAAACGCCAATTTTCAATAAAGGAAAACGCGTTAATAAAAACGTTCCATAATTATGCATCAACTCAATAATTTTCGAGGTTCTCTGGTGTCAACCTTTTTCGGAGGTCCGAATCGACAACTCCAGCGGTTCTGAACAGGGGCTCGCCCATTCAGTATCGAGGTAGCTGGAGCAGACAGCAAAGTGTTTCAGCAAGGGATTCCTTTCGGTTCTAGTTAAAGGAAGCAAAGGTCGTATTCAAAAGACGCGAGGGCTGGGTCGTCATTTCTCATTAGAGCGCGGATTGCCGCCATGATTTGCTTCCGAAATTGTGGCTTTTATTATCTATCACGCACTTTCTGCCGAATTTTGTCGGGAAGTGAGGGAAAGACGGCAAAAGAAATCGACCAAACTCGTCCGAAAACGGCCCAACAAATGACAATTGCCGCACATCCATGTTTTCAAGTCTTCACTTTGTTTGACTTTTGATCTTTCTTTTTCTGCGCTCTTGTGTGTTTGTCGGATTACGTAGCTGAGTCGGAGTCAGTGTTTTTTACCGCTTTTCTTTGAAAAAAAAACTCGATAAAGTGATGTGTCATCGACAAATCTGTATCGTGTACATAGGGTGCTTTCCATTATCGCATAACGACAATGTAAATGGCAACAATGTTATGTATCGCTACGCGCAGGCAGTGCTTGTTCAGGTGTTTATGAGTGCAGGTAAATGATTTGACAAAACTGAGGAGGCTTTGCGAGGGATATTGACTGAATCTGGGGAAACCATGGAAATTCGAACCTGTTACATATTTTGTTGGGCCAAATATTTTTTTCAGATAAATAGATAACCCATGGTCTGACGTGGTATCTGACGTCAATATCTGGTATTTACGGTTATCACAGGAATCGCTTTTTATTGAAAGATGCCGCTAGATACCGGAGGTGACACCTGAAAAAGGCCACTGCCGACCGTGCAGTGCCAATTAGAGTTTGTTACTGTCCCATCCATTTGAGAGTGCAGCGGTTATTTATTACCTAACTGCAGATTTCACAAAACACAAGACATTATTTACATTGTAGAATATATTCTTGATAATAGTTATTGGGAAATTGGAAATATAATTTTGAAACAACTCAAGGGAGTTCCGCAAGAAGAGAATGTTAGCCCCCTAAGGCGCTATTCATACTACTCAACGCCAGCGCGGCACGCGCGTGCCGCGCTGGCGTGGCGTTTGTGTATGAATGGCTTGACGCCCCGCCCGCGCGGCACGCGCGTCAGCTCCGCCCGCTCCGCCATGGCGTCGCCGCTGCAGTATTCATACTGCCACCCGAAACGCCTTGGCGTTTTCATCCACTGATATTATTTATCGATCGTCTCATTCATTCCAGCTTCACCGCTCCGCCATGGCGTCGCCGCTGGAGTATTCATAGTCTCCGCAAGCGCGGCACGCGCGTCACGCGCGTAGAAAGTATTCATACTCAAGCGCCACGCCAGCGCGGCACGCGCGTGCCGCGCTGGCGTTGAGTAGTATGAATAGCGCCTAATACAGACCTTTTCCGATCCAGGACTTTGCTATAAAATAAGAATAAGTAGACCGAAAACTAACTATGTCGCGCACTCTTTCTGTGTCAGGGCGGCATTGGCGTACAATGCGCTCATGAGTTCGATTAGCGAAACCTTGGAGTTTTGAAGCGTTGATAGCTTTGCTAAATCCAAGCTGCTCAACTGTGCTGTGGCTTGAGTTGTGTGAGCTGATTTTCCTAGGGAGCATGTTCCATTCTGTGACGACTTGAATGTTTCGTTTTGTATCTTAACTATTAACTACTGTTTCCACACGACTGTCTTATGCGTCGTGATAAATCAATCAATCAATCAATCAAACCTTGCGTTTTCTAGAATACATTCCTTCTAAGTCCCTAGGACAATTGACTAACAGAATCTTTGAACCGTTTCTATATATGAATGACCTCTGAGTTATACATAACATTGCTGAGCTATTTCCAGAAACTTTTCGAAAAATATATATCAGAATATTATGCGCTTGAAAAAATACACACCAGTGATCGTGATTGTGTGTATTAGGATCCTGACGCTCCCACTTTCCTACGCTGTATTCGCAATCGCGCCGACAGAAGCGAACAGTTAGGGTAGCGTTCGCTAGAAAGAAGGATTTTTCGTAATGACTTGTTAATGATGTATAAAATTTTGACCAGAAGGGTCTCTATTGACTTTTCCAGTATTCTTAAATTTCAGTCCAGTAGAACTAGGAGAGGTGGTTTTAGTATTCGACGCTGTGTCAAGCCAGGAGAAACTTATTCTGCAACAAGGTTTTCCACAAGTTTCGAAAGTTGATCAATCAGAACATTTTTCAATGAGCTTAAGTCCCTTTAGAGCTTTCATCAGCTGCCAAAAGACAGTTGATGAGTTGAAGCCTTTGTACGCATTCTAATCGTATGCTCTAATCGTGCTTAGATCCTCTCCATTTTTTTGTTTTTTTTCCTGACGCCACCCATTATATGACCTTTTCATCAGTATTAATTTACATCTGTTTTTTTTGCTCGTTAGGATGCCGGATTTTTGTTTTCATGATGATTCTCTTTTGCCTGTTTTGAATACGGGTCACGATAGTTCACGTCCATTAAATAAATTAATTAATAAATACAAACATCACCAGTAATGTAATAACTAATAAACTTTACTAGAAAACTAACCTTTTCAATTTCAGAGTTCATAGGTCCCCTCATCAAGAACCAGACATTTCTTCTCAACCTGTTGAAGCGATAGCTTATACGGAAGCACTGAGAATTTCAAGACCTTGCATATAAGAAGTCGATTTCGAATGTAGATACAAAAAACCGAGTTTTCTTAAAGTGCATTTTCGAAAACAATCTAGGAAATAAATTCAAATCGGGCAATAACTTTAGCTGAATCGAAACCACACTACATCCCCAATCAGGATTCATTAACTGTTTTTTATACCTCTTCGCCTTATATGTGGCCAGGATAAGACGCCTCTTATACGTATACCACCTCCTGCCTTTGAACTCAAATCCCTAAAAATGGCCCCTCCTTGAGACATATCCTACACTACACTCTTTACCCAAATGACTAGCTTCGGATAAAGCCAGTTTCTCTCTTACTGTACAATACATCTCTGTATTTCATGAGTTCAGAGGAGAAACAATGCGCACATCTCTCATTGTTTTATTATTGAAGCCAGCAGACACTGAAAACAAGGAGATTTTGGAACGCTTCAACTCAAAACATCGACAGAATGAATTACATAAAAAAGCAACGCCAGAAACAAAGGGAATCTGGATCTGCGGGGGTATTTTTAAATGCCCTGATTTGGGGTAAATTTCATAACTTTGTGCGATTTGATGGTAACGACCCAATGACAACATTTCTATCATTCGTGAAATAGATCGAGATAAACATGCCGGGGAGATCACTTCAAGGCATCTGCTCAAAATGCTGATTATGTGTCTATCGCAACCCAAAAAACCTCCTGAGGACTTTTGTCCCACACTCTTTTCAGTGTTTGGTAGAGGTGTCCTATCTGAAGCAACGTTTCGAACGTTTTCAATCCGAGCGTGACCTTTTTCAATAATCCGCTACTGTTGAACCCGACGATTTGGCGTGCATTTACTCTTTGAATGCGAAAGACAAGAGATGTTAGCGACACCAGTTGCCAAATTACTGTCAACAATAGGGTCCACACTAAATGGTGATTGTAAAATCTAACCCTACACAGCTAGTGCTTGCACAGGTGTCGCTGTCAGATTGAATGGAACACAATTGCAAAATAAACTGGGGCTCTGACAATGAGACCCTGTTTGGATTTAGGGGGGACCCATCAGGGAAATGTTGTGGGGGGGGGGGAGAGGTCGCACTGGGTATTTACGGGGCTTGCATTGTATCTCGAACCATATTGTTAGCGTAAATACCCAGATCTCCGCGGATATGTCCCATTATCTGGCGCTAATATCAAAGGTCTACGCTTATCGCAGTCCTGATTTATAGGAAGAGGCCGCTATTATACTGGCGGTGACACCTACATAGGAGAGGTCAGTGTTGATCGTAAATCGCTTACCGCCACACTGAAGTCTCATCCTTTCGTCAGTGTGTCAAAAAAAGCTGAAAAGGGAATGTTGGACTTCACAAAGTTCTTTTTGTCTCTGAAATTTTTTATGAATCTTATTAAAACATCTCTGCTGGAGCTCGCCAAAAGAACAGATGTGTCGATGAAATGCAAAAGAGATAATAAAACAAGTTAATCAGCACAGTTAAAGACAAAGTCAAGGAAAAGTAATATTTGATCAATAAACTCAGTGGTCAAAATTTAGTGCTGGACAGGAGAATCAAATTGGAGCACGCTAATCAAATAAGCACCAAAAAAAGCAATAAGGCTCCGCCACGAATTCGGTAAAACATATATCGGATTTTGATTTATCCCTGGTGCAATCTCGCTTCCGTCGCAACCATCAACGATTGATTAGGAAAGAATTGAGGAAGCACAGCCTAGAAATATTTATGAAATCGTCCCACTGATGGGAACAAAGGTAGTCAGAAACAAAGGTGAAGGAAACAATGATAAGGATCAAGGCCAGCTGAGTCCAACTTTGTGTTTAAAGACAGCAGACACGCTCAAAAAAGTTGTTTGGTTAACTACGTTACTGGGGTCGTATGGCTTCTAGTAGAATGCTCACGTCGTTGGAAGCGTCAAAAACGAGTCAAAACCACTTGAGTAATGCAAATCGAAAAATTTCTGCAACCCCGCCCCTGAGCTTCGTCAACCCCGCCCCAAAATGCGAACCCGTCCTGATAGATTGTTCTAATACGGTGTTTTTGGCTGGGTTTTGATGCTTCCAACGAGGTGATTCTTCCAGTACAGACTCCAAGAGTATAACGGTTACTCTATCTCAACCGTTTTGTTGCTAATATTCGCTGTTTCAACCGCGCCCGGGAAAACTCGTCCATTTTCACTCGATAACGTAAAGAACCGTTATTACTCTATTTTCATCCAATTTTCGTTGATTTTTTCGTTAGTTCCGCATAGTACCAGCCCCGAACCCTCGATTTATGTCATAAAATCGATATCATTTTTGAGCGTGTCTGCTGCCTTTAAATGGGACAGAACCAGTCTTAAATGCAGATGAGATGCTTAGATGAATCAGTCTGAAGATGCAAACCCCCAGTGTGTATTCACGGTCACTTAACGCTAGGAGATCCATAGCAGACGTCCTAGCGTCAAGTGACCGTGAATACACGCTGGGGGTTTGCATGTTCAGCATTTGCTATTGATCTGACTCCCCAGCGACCACTGCAGCCGGTCAGTCGCTGACGGTGGAGGCATAGTGACCGTAACGGCTGTCACTAATATTATCGATACCATCGTTAACCACGTGCCTTCCTCGGGCACAGTGAATGCGCCAGCCGTCGAGCGTCATGCGTCAGCGTTTGAGCGCTGGCGCGTGATGCTCCGACGCCTTGACTCCTCGACGCTGGTCGTTTGCTATGGACAGAGCCTCAGGATCCTATATTGCTCCTGATGGAAGTAGCTGCTTACTTCATGTGACTTTGGTGTGTCGAGGTGCCAGCGGTGAAAGGTTACTTTATACGAATTGCTGTCCTTAAAGGCATCGTACGCGCTGAAATCCACTTTCCATTTTTTATGCTCAATCCCTTCCTCGGGCCCCTGTGAGAGCGTACAACGAGCTTGGCTGCTCAAAAACGTACCATTGTGAGCATAGAGGAAGTGGAAAGTAAGGAATTCCGTCAAAAGGGGCCGGCCCTTCCGTCAGTCATTTGACACTTTCGCAATATTTGAGCAGAACGTCGTGTCGCTAAGTACAGGGCATGCCACTGTACGCTGACGCACCGTCGGACGAAAGTGGCATTATCGACTGGAAATTTCTCGTCACACAACGAGCGATTGCTTCCAACGCTGCGCCAATGGACGAATTGTAGAACTGTTCCTTGCGCCCTCCGCGTAACTATCCCGAGTCGATGCCGGCGCGAAATTCAAATGATTTTCAGAAGTTTTTTTAAAACGTTTTTTCTTGAAAAGTTAACGTTTTTGAGCGGGCTTTTCGCTACCTTTAGTCACTATAGGGGGCTAACAACTCAAAAACGCTTAAAAACGAAACATGGTTTTCAGCGCGTACGATGCCTTTAATGGCGGTTGGAGCCACCACTGGTATCAATAACTCCACGTTACCTCATCAATTCAATTTAACGACTTAAACAGTGTTTGTGTGCCGGGTGGGCCTCAGCTGATACGCTTCGGTTCTTTTGTTCCTTTCATGTTGTAACCTCTGATAACAGGGTCACATCTACTCATGTGGACGTAGTTATATAAAAAAGTAAAGGAATATATACGTACAAAGTTTCAGATATCAAATCACAAGAAGAGGAAACACATAAAATTCAAAACAACGGCAAGACGCACAGGAATCTGAAAGAGCGTTGGCTAGAGACCGAGGCTGACGATGAGTTAGCGAAGCTGCCATCAGTTGGGATCGATGCTGAGTTTTCGAATGGCAGGTGCCATTTATACTCCACATTTGCGCGCGCGATCGATAGACCAAGAGCACAGAGACAATTCTTATCAATACGCCCACACAACACCAATTTTCCTATTTTCTCTGTGGATTCGCAAAAGGCCAGTCAGCAAACAATTTCCATGACATCATAGGGCAAATATTAGGTTATCAGTCAGTTGATGAAAGTGAGCACTTTCAGTCGACGCAAAAACCTCAAAAGCAAATAGCAAGGGTCAATCTTGACTCAGCGGAAATGGAATGACGCGAAACATTTCTATCAGGGCTATTATATAAAGTCAGCAATTTTTGGATTTGACTTTCAACAGTTAATGCGGCATCGATTCGGAAAGGTTGCTTATCAAATGTGTCTTTATCAGTCGTCTGGTGAGGTTCATTGGCTTCAATCCAAACAGGTCTTGCCACTTGCAACTGCTTTTTATCAGTAGCTGATAGAAGCTATGCAGACTTTACGATCTGATGGAATTCATTAAAGGCAGTGTTCACGATGGTTTTTGTCACCGAGTTTTTCACATAAAACAATGCGTTGGCCTCCAACTGTTACCAAAATTACGAAGAAACGGCGAGAAACGCCTTAAAACGTCGTATTTCAGTGACATTATTCTATGACATGGACTAGTTGTCCGGTTGGATGAACATGTTCATGGTGGTTGTCACCGGTTTAAAAGTGGATCAATCGAAAATAGAAGAATATTTTATTCAAAGCAGGATTAGTTAGGGCCCCAAGGAAAGAACGGAGCAATAAAGAGAAGAGAATTGCAATGGATGGGTCCACAAAAGATTTCGTTGGCACAACAAACACTTCCAGTGATACTTAAGAGGCGGGGTGATACTTAAGGATTTCGTGTACTTCTGGTGCGTTTTTCTCAATTTCTACGTCATTTTAGTTCCACGCAGGGGACACTTAATCAATATAGGGAATAATCTCAAAATTGAAGATTATCGTGAACACTGCCTTTAAAGGCTAGAGTTGCAGAAGTGAATTCTGGGGCAGTCGTGAAGAAGTCGCCATGTGTTGAAGAACAACAGAAATTATTAGCCGAGCAAGGTTCACTTGAATCGAGACTTAGAACAAATACCGTATACTCAGAGTAAATCACCGAATTAAATACAAACGAACATTTGAATAGTATTCCAAATTTTCATATATCACCCGGATACGATTTTTAACTAATGAAAACTCTAGATTTCTAGAATGTGGGAAGTGAAATCATGAAATAACCTTCGGGAAAGCTAATACAGGTAACTGGTATCAAGGCAGCTGATTCACGCAAGAGCTCAAAACAACTTGAACTTGAAGGCAGTGTTAACGGTAAATCTTGTTATTGAGTTTTCAGTGTGAAACACTGACAAATGCTGGAGGGGTAGGGTCGAAGAAAGCAGCGAAAACAGGCCAGAAATCGTTAAAACGGCCACGAAGCGTAGATATCGTTAGCCCAGTACGCCTGCTCGGCCCGCCCCGCCCTCGCTCTGATGAGCTTGTGGCGCCGCGTACTTTTTCGATGGCGAATTGCTAAGCAACTCCGTCACGTCCAGCCCGATCGATCGGCCCACATTTCGTCATTAGCGCGCGCTTGAGAAAACTAGCAGGGTGCGTAAGCTCGTCCGCGCCCTGAGCCTGCACGTAAGTTGGAAGCCGGTATTTTAGCTTATTCTGAGCGCTTTTCTTTGCTGTTTTTTTACTAGTCGATAGCTCACGACCAAACAACCCCATTTCTGAGTCGAACTCGAATATGATGCTCATCTCGAACACGGCCTTTCAAGCAGCTCACTCACTCAAGAGCTCAAACAAGGCGAAATTAAAGGCGGCGTTCATGAGAAAAAAAACCATGTTTTAGGTTTTGATATTTCGGGTTGGTAAGTCAACTACTCAGGGAGTCGGGGGGTTCTATTCGGCCACGATTGGCTTTCGACTCGACTACAAAGCGGTTGGACGACGATATGGCCACGTAATTTCCTTGCGCCACGTGGCCTAATCGTTGTCCAAGTGAGAAGCACGTGGCGCCAATCATAGCCGTTCCACTCGGCCACGATACGCTTTCGATTCGACTACGATGAGTTTGGACGACGAACGAGCCACAATGCCCATGATTGAACACGTTGATCGGTCGCTTCAGAACTGACCCGGCGCATGTCAGCCGCACAGCACGTATATAAGGGGCTCGATCCCAAAGAGAGCGCAGTGCGCCTTTCGGGCCGCTCCTGGAAGGTGACTACGAGTCACTTTCTGAACGATTTTTGAACCGCTAAGGGGTCTCTCCCACGATCCTCAGCGAGAGGAGCTCCCTCGCTGTCGACCGTGGCGAAGGTGATGTCCCTGTCGCGGACTGCTGTAGGGGTGATCCCCTACTACGGTCCGTGACTTGGACCGTGTCCTTGTTAGGGGGGACCCGCTGTGGGAGTCCGCCCCCAGCGCCATGTGCTCATATCGAATAGGCGACGTGCTGCTGGGTGGGAAACGGGGGTTCAGAGAAGGTTTTGCATGTCTGGGCTACGTGCTCATATTGAACAGGCCACGTGCTTTAGCGTGGGAAATAGGGTACGGCATAAGTTTTGCCTCGCTGCGCCACGTAGTGCTATCGAACAGGCCACGTGCTGCCCCGTGGGAAATGGGAGTGCAGCAAGGGTTTTGTCTCTCTGCGTCACGTAGTCTTATCGAACAGGCCACGTGCTCCTCGGAGCAGCACGTGCTGCTGCAAAAGTTCCTTTCAACTCGACTAGGTACCCGAATAGAAAGCCTATCGTGGCCGAATAGGACCCCCCGACTCTCTGAGTAAGTAGAGATTATTAGGAAAAAGACTCCGCAGAACACTCAAATACCGGAGAAAAAATGTGCAATGAAATCTCTGAAAAATTCAATTACGCCTGATGGTGTGTTTCGGGAGAGTGCAGACAAAGTATCAAACGGACGTCGGAAATTGTCCGTCCCGCTCCAAAATCCTTAGGTAAGTGATTTTATTCTCTGATTCTTATGTTAAAAACACTTTAAAAAAATATGGGCCATTGCGCATGCTTAGATGTTAGAATCATTCTGGATAGAGCATACTCGAAAATTCAGTGCCTGTTCCTTTAGTGGAACAAACGCAGGACAACTGTAATAGAATGTGGGTGAGGTGAACCAGTGGGTTTTCAGGCTCTTGAAATTTTCTCCCTCTTCCTGGCCGCTTTTCGTCATACTTCCGTTGTTACTTTTCTTAAAAGGAACCAAAGCTTATGTTTCTGCTAAAAAACCTGCAACTTTTTCATCGTGAGCACTGCCTTTAATGAAGTGCACAAACGCGCGCTTTTGACGGAAGCCGGATCTATATGTGCTGCGGACGTGTGATCTACAAGTGATAGTACAAGGCTGGATAAGGGCATGATTAAAATTCTGGATGTTACCCAGCTGCAGTAGGTCTCATTTCTGTTTCTACTTTATGATGGGTGCCGTGTTTGCGGTGAGAGATTTTTTCAAGTCACATTCGGGACAACTCAGGCCCCTGTCAGACTTGGTTGAGAAACGCCGTGGCGAACTCGGTCGATACGTATGAAAAACATGGACGATGGAGCTTGGAAAAAATACCCAGTGTAGCCAGCCGTGTTTGACGCGGTCGAGACAGTGCGTATCATAATTATAGCCACACACCCAAGCTCTGATATAAATGTCCACTCAAACTTTCATCAACCGGCACTTTCACCATTCAACTCTGCGTGTCCGAGTACCTTACTTCACAAAATTTTGCCAAAAACCGTCAAGAAATAAAATCTATTTTGTATATAACTTTTAAGCTCTTTGTATCATAATCATAGCAACGCTTTCTATTAGAAATGGTCCCATGCTCATTTCTCAAAATATTTTCCGTTCCGAATATGATATGGATGGAGGTATCCTTCATTTCCGAGCTACTCGCAGTCGTATTATCAGTATCGTAGGTGCGAAACGGTTGTTTCTCGAAAATTCAATCGTGAGGATGAAGAAATCATTGACAAAACCGCACCGCTTCTATGATAGTGATACAAAAAAGTGCGAGTAGCGGGGAAATGAAGGCTACAATACCGCAGCTATCCAAAGGGAAAAATGGGCAAAATGGGCTACTAAAGCGTCTTTCGACCACAACTCGCCTCAAAGTGCTCCGTTTTAAATTTCGAAAACTCCGAATTGTATAGCATGCCGTGATCTAGTCGATCGTGTGAGAGTATTTTGCGGAATTTGAGAGCAACATCATTTTTCGAGGCGAAATACATTTTCATTTTCACCATGCTAGAGATCGCGTACGGTTGTTTTTGACCGAATGGGCTCGTTATCTTGTGATAGCATTATCAAATTCATAACTAACTCCATCTTAAAGAAGCGTTTACATGGGTGAATTCCAATTCTGTCTCATATACAGTAGATTCCACCAAGAGTGTCTCATTTACTTATCAATAAGAAGCGGTCGGCTGGGGATCAATGTGCATGAATCCCATACCAGCGGGCTCGATACCGATTGAGCGAGAGCGGTTGTGCTGTAACGAGTTTCATGTTAATTGATCTCCAATCGACCGCTTCTCTTTGATTTGTAAATGAGACACTCTTGGTGGACTCCACTATAGTTAGATAGATTGTGGCACGGTGGATATTTGCTCCTTTCAAAATTGAAAACGGAGCACTTTCAGGCGAGTTGTGGTCGAAAGGCGCTTTAGTTGCCCACTTTTCCCTTAGGTAGCGGCGGTATTGTATGTAATGTCAGCGTATTTCTACCATACCAAACCGATCCGTTCTCTTTGAGGTCGAAAATGCTCAGATTATTGTCGTGGACAAGGTTAGTCTGAATATCAGGAGAATAGCGGAGCAACACCATTGCCATTTCACAGCCGTCTACCGATTTCTGCGTAATCCTGAGTCACATGGTTCAAAGAAAGGCCCAGAAAGCTTTCTGCTCCAGAGGAACGTCGAGTAGGACGGCTCGTGTCCAATTCGATCATGTCGGTCAATCAGGTCCGAGCCGAACTTCTTACGTCGGTATCCAGAAAGACCGTATGGAGGGCAATCAATCACAACCCTGTTATAGAGCATTCTCGTATGCGTCCAATACCGCCCCCACAGCACCGCCTAAGATCGCACCGCTTCAGTGCGTTGAGAGGAACATGGCGACTGACTGATCTAAGATGAGCACAACTTGTTCTCAAGCTTCATCTGGGTAAACATTGTGTTCAGGAAAAAGTTCGGACAGGAAAAAGTTCAAGTTGGATGGATCTGACGGATACGCACACTACTGGCGAGATTTCCGCAATGGCCTGTTGTAATTCACCAGACGGAATTTCGGTGGAGGCAGCCTCACGGTATGGTGTGAATTCGATGCCGACGGTGTGCTCCAGATAGCCTTCGATGTCTCTAAAATGATTTCTACGAAGTACCAGGAAGTGTTGTGAACAGGACTGTTACCGTTCCTTGCTCGGTTCCAGCAAAACGAGCTCACCTTCCAGTAAGACGATGACAACATCCACACGAGAGCTCAACTAGGTCTTGGTTTAGGCAGCACGGACTCTCCGATATGGCTTGGCCGACCTGCTAGCCTTATGTTATCTCAATGGAAAACGTCTGAGGTATCTTGCTTCGCCATATTTATAGTGGAGGTAGGACGTACGACTCACTGAAACACCTCGAGGGAGCTGTAATCGTTGCCTGGAGCAATTTGGAAGTGGAAGTGCTAACCGACTGTTGAACTCTATGCTGAAGTGAGTTTTAAGGGGAATTTCTAAACAAGGCGAATCGGCAGACTCTTAAAAAGACGTTACAAGTTAGCACTCCCGAACAATAAGAATAATAGCGATTGAATTTTGAAAGTGTGGCTATCATTGATACAAAGACATTAAAACTCAGGCATGGGAGCGGTTATTCCGCGGGGGAATGTCGGTTGCCCCTCCCTGGTCATCCAGCGTGTAACCGATACTGTTCTTCCGTACAACCGCACAGACTCATGGGCGGTTACTCGGCGGGGGAACGTCGGTTGATCGGCTGGGGCATCTGCTGGACAACCGATCTTCCACCGCCATTCAACCGATATCACACCGCGGTACAACCGAACCAGATTTCCGGTCACGCGCTTTCCAATACATCCTGGGTATTCCCGGGTCCGCAGAGGGGACCAAGGGGAAATCCCTATTGGCGTCCCCACAAAAGAGGTGATCCCACGGTCCACGGTGGGGTGCACCCTACTGCGGACCATGGGAGATGACCCTACAGTTGGGTACCACCCCCCCCCGAGGTCTGGGGAGCCCCCTCCCCTCGGCGACAAAAATTATCCTCCAGTATCCGGTGGATCTTCCGGAAGGTGACTCGAGGTCACCTTCCAGGTCCAGCTCCGAAAAGCTGACTGAGGCTCACGGTGAGATGAGGAGCCTTTTATGCCCCTATCAATTTTAATACTTTTGTCTAAACATGTTGATGCCGGCGCACCCATCTTTTTTGGTCCGAGTTGCGGAACGAGTCACATATTTGACGGTAGAGCACGTCCCCGCCGTTGCACCGTCAACCCCTTTTCCACCGCCGAATAACCGTCTCCGTGAATTGAATTTCTCTCTATCTGCGGTACAACCGGCAATTCGACTCCTCCCCATTTTGGCTCCCGCCGTCGCACCGACAAGCCTTTTTACCCCGCTGAACAACCGTCAGAGTGTCTGAGAAGTTATTTACAAAACAGATCTCATTTCTTGACGGTTTTCGGCAAAAATTTGCGAACAAAGGTTTTCTGGCACGCCGAGTTGAATGGTGTCAATGCCGCTTGACGAAGGTACTCTGACAAATCGGGGGACACTCCACGTAGGACTCCCGATAGCAGAAAAAACACAGACCTACGCGGAGTCATACGATAAGGGGCAGCGGTAGTACAGCATTACGACGCTCGTGATGACGTTACAATCACGGTCGGGACACTACCTAAAGGCCTAGCGGGAGACGCCCAACGAACAGTCGAACGATGACGTCATCGATGGGTTATTCACTTCAATATTCACCACAAGTATGTCGCCCCGGGTTGTCGCGGTCCCACGGCAGAGAATGTCCCCGCCTGGGTCCACGACAAGGGCGCAATCCTCGCGGCGGTGAGGAATCACCCTCACCGCGGATCGCGGCGAAAACCGCCACCCCCAGCCGAGACGATACCCTTATCCCCCCGCGTTCAAAAATATGCTGGTCTCCGGGGTCGTATTCGCCATCAACCCGCCGGGGAGTCGAAGGGTAGATGAGGTGAAATTTCAGTACAAAAAGCGCGCTCCACGGCCACCTCTCGTCTACCTTGGCTTCCCTCGCGACCGCCGGAATTTTTCGAATAGCACACTCAGGTACTCAGGACGACGGCCGGCGAACCTTTGCCAGCTGGCCCGCGGTCTCCGCACTATCATTATTTGTATTATTGTTAACCTCAAGCATGTCACCCCGACCCCACGGCGGAGAAACGCCCCGCTTCGGTCTGCCGCAATCTGCGGTGAGGAACCACCCTCCCTCCGGATCACGGCAGAACCGCCCCCACCCCCCCAGCCGTGGAGATCCCCCTATCCCCTCAGCGGTCAAAAATATGCTGGCCTCTGGAGAGTGACTCGAAGTCACCCTCCAAAGCCGGCAGTAGAATGCCGATCGTTACGACGTGATCAGTCGTGACCATTATGAATTGTCTTTCCAACCGGCCCAATCGAAGATTTGTGGTTCGCGGGCGAGCCAATATCCGCGCTGCGTGTGCGTCGCATGCAGCATGGTTCGCCGCTGGCCGGCACCCTCGAAATGTGAGGCGCCGGCCATCGCCCTGAGTACCTGAGTAGCTGAAGAATGGCCGCTTCGCGATGGAATCTTTATCTTTTTGCAGTGATATCGATACGTAACACAGTTTGCATTTCCATCTTACATGGTGTAAGATGGGTTGATCTGCTCCTCTGCCGCGCGCGGTATCATCCCTTCCGCTTCCCTTCGACTTCCCTCGGCGGGTTGTTGGCGAATACGACCCCCGGAGAGCGGCTCGAAGTCGCCTTCCAGGGCCGGCATTAGATTGCCGAATGAGGACTCGAGTGAGATGACGCGCCTTTTATACCGGCTAAGCACGTGATCAGTAGAGTGTTACCCGAATATTCGTTTATTCGAATAATATTCGAATATTCGAATATTCGAATAATTCGAATATTCGAATATTCAAAGAAGTGGATTATTCGGGTTATTCGAATAATCGAATATTCAAAGAAGTGGAATATTCGTTTATTCGAATATTCGAATATTCAAAGAAGTGAAATATTCGGTTTATTCGAATATTCAGCACGAATAATTTGAACAGTCGACAAGATCGCACTTCATTTTGCCCTGATTTTACACTTCAAACATCTTAGCGTAGTGACTACTAATTTCTCACAATTCTTCGGTACCTCATAAATATAAAGTTACTGTGCTTATCTGGATTAAATTCCATTCCGAAATTGCGTCTCGACACGCTTTGCGGCCGCACGCGCTCGAGTCAATCGAGTTTCCAGCTCCAAAGCCGACACGATATGGCTTTTTTTATGCAGTTTTCTTCAATTCTGTTTGGTTTCCAGTTTCTAAAACCCACCTAGAGTCAACAGATCCGCAGCTGCGGCGCTGGAAACTCTTCCGACTCGAAAGCGCGCGGCCACAAAGCGTGTCGAGACGCAATTGCGGACCGGAGTTTGACCCAGATAAGCACAGTATAGCAGGTATTTCCAATTAATCGCTCGTAGGATTTTGTCAAAACGCTAGAAATGCCCATTTCACCTTTAGTTAGGGGGGAACCTTACTTGGAGCGATGTTATCGCAGTCAGAAGGGTGATGTAGTACTGGTCGCCGCGCGCGACAAAGGAATCGAGAAGTCGCGGTTATGTCAGCCGTCGCACGCGGCGTTTGCGTGGCAGCTGCTACGCGCGACGGCATCGCGCTCACATCGCGTCTAAACCATAGTTTTTTGCGCGATGCCTGCTGTTTAGCGCGCGTTCGCAATTACATCACATCGCAGCGCCCTGCACTGCGATGTGGGAACATCGCGGGAGCTTTTTGACATTTCGTGGTTTCCTCCTGTTTTGATCTCTCCCTCTTCTTTCTCTTATTCCCTTTTCATTCTGTGTCTCCTTGAGCTCGGTTAAACCACTCACGACCGCACGCGTCGCCTACCACTTCGAACCGCACGCTTTTAGAAAATCGAAATCTCTGCCAGAAGGACGAATTTCGAAGCTTTCTCGTGTTCAATGTATTACCCTATCCTAAACTCGACTGCGGAAGTCGTGGTCCGTCGGGAGCTCCGCTATAGCAGTATGCTCAAATTTTTGTGAAATAGCTGAGGCTCAATCGGAAAAATTGTTGCGAAAACATTTTTTCGAGCACATTATTAGTTATTTTTTCTTTCACTGCCGTTTCTCAGCTCTCTCACGTTCTGTTTATCTGGAAACGTGCCACGACCATGACTAAACCTACCACGACCCTGAAACATCGTGTTTCTTCAATTTAAAGGTTTTATTTACATATTATTCACCAGAAGACTTAAACGTCTCATTCATTTTTCCTTTTTATGCGCAGAATTTTCGCGAAACCGAAACGACAGCGAAAATAAGCTTGAAAACTTTGAAACCCTGCTCTTTCATATTTGTGCATGTTTGGATGAGGACGCAAAACGGCGTCGAAGTATGGTTCTCTTTAGCGCGATGCGATGTGTTGGCGCGATGTACATCGCAGAGCAAATCACATCGCGCGCGATTTTCGTGGCGCGATGTAAGTAAGGTTCCCCCCTTATAGAGAAAAGTCTAAATCTCGAGCGGCTCATAAGTATAGCAACACTTGAGCAACATGGAAATTTCTTACGATGATGGCCAGAATGAGCCATTTTCATGTGTATTTTCATGAAACTGGTTCGAGGTGATGCTATTTGTCTACCTTCCCGGTGAACTTCACCTGAATTCTGACGCAAAAGCCCAAGTTCTCTCCTTCCATAATGCTGGACGTGGATTTCGATGGTTTCCAGCCACCTAGGACGACTAGCTGGATGTAGTCTCAAGTTCGCGCCACATCCTGAGCCACTCAACGTCTGTTGTCGCCCAGACGTCTCATGGAGCTGGGAAGCGAAATATTACACGGCGAGTTCCCAGTGACATGGTGTCGGTCTTAAAGACAAACTACGAATTGTCGCTGAGATTCCGAAGTAGGGCATGGCTAAGCAGCACTAGGAAGTTCGCCATCGCATAAACCGCGCATAACTCAACTGAACTCAACTAAGCTAAACCAAACTAGACCGAAGCAGTCCACAAATTTGGAGGCAATTTAGCGGGTATTTTGCGGCTATTTCACGGCGAGCATTATTTGGCGACTATTTCGCAGCCAGCATTAATTGGCGGCTATTTCGCGACTATTACTCGGGAAAAGGCATTTTGCGTCTGTTTCGCGGCTATTTCTCGGCCAAAACTCAGAGCACACGCTCGTAAACGTGGTTGAGATAACCACGGAAATATAATGGTATGGCTCAGAACACAACGCCTACGCATTTTGAAGCGTCGAAAACGACCCACAATGACGCTACACGTGTGAGAAGTTGGCCCCGCCCCGTATCTGCCCGCCCTTGCATTTGCATCCTCCTCCAACTAAGGGGTTCTGGCCCATTCCCACCATCGGCGACGCTTGTGGGTGGTACAATGAGTACAATAAGTGAGCCATACACATCGACAATGGTGGGAATGGCCCAGCACTCCTGTTTGGGGAAGGACGCAAATACAGGTGCGGGGCCGAATCCTCAGTCGTTTAGCGTCACTTGTGATCGTTTTCGACGCTTGAGAATGCGTAGGCGTTGTATTCTGAGCCATGCCATTCAACTTCCGTAGTTAGTATCTCAACCACGTTTACGAGCGTGTATGCTGACTTAAAGGCAGTATTCACGATAAAAGTCGTTTTTCTGTTTTCCCGCCTATCTTGAAAACGGCCCCATGCTGATTTCAATGATAACTCTGAAATCGTACAAGACCTTCTGGGAACGGAGTTATGGTCCCTCAAAGATTGAGCTAAGGAAACATGGTGGACGAGTTGTCCAAGGCTTGTAACTTCAGTCTTTGCAGCCGATCTAAGCGAGCTGACCTGAGTAGAGAGAGAAGCTGAGAATGAAGGGAAGAACGGGGCTAATGATTGGAAAACATCGCTCACCTCACGATCTCGAGCATTCATTTGTTCACGTCGGTGGGCGTGTGTTGCGCTTTGAGGTTTGCAATGCGCTCGAAGTGGCAACTTCGGGCTCTTGTGGAGCTTTTCCTGGCTCGTTTTCATACGTTCTTTCGACGTAAACGTTACCGTGTGCCCCTCCACTACCCATTCCTAGTGGAAACTGGAAACACATTTTTTATCGTGAACACTGCCTTTAGGTGATAAGAGTGCAGCCGGTTCAATTACCCAAGTATGCAGTACATTGGCCCCGCCCAGCATCTGGAAGCCCTGCCCATCCGGTGGCGGCCTCAGTGGAGGTTGGGCGACCCAGCCGCGACGCGTGGGTCTACCGACTACGCTGCGAGTCGTTGTGTCGACCGCGACGCGTGTCGGTTTGCCGACCGCGACGCGTGTCGGTGTGCCGACCGCGGTGCGTGTAGGTGTGCTGACCGCGATGCGTATCGATGCGCCGACCGCGACGCGGGTCGGTGCAAAGTAGTTCCTAAGCCACATAAAAGTCTTGCTGGATGTGAACCGCTGCTAAATAGGCCGCTAAACGTGACAGGTCAAAATGTCAACAGACCGACATCAGGCGGACGTCGCTGGGCAACGGGCAGCTGTCAGGCTTACAATGCGAGCGATTTGACTTGTCAAGAGGGTGCAGTTGATGAGATGACAACTTCTCAACCTGTTGTCGATGCCCCAGTTTGCCCGAGTGGATTGGATGGGATAGTACGCAATAGTGTTCCCCAAATATTCTTTTATTCGAATAATATTCGAATATTCGAATAATTCGAATATTCGAATATTCAAAGAAGTGGATTATTCGGGTTATTCGAATAATCGAATATTCAAAGAAGTGAAATATTCGTTTATTCGAATAATCGAATATTCGAAGAAGTGAAATATTCGAATTATTCGTTTATTCGAATATTCAAAAAAAATTATTCGTTCCAACACTCTAGTGATCAGCACGTCACAACGTGGTCATTCGTGATCACCATCAATTGTCGTCCACCGGGACTCCCGATCCGAGCATCGCTCACATTTTTTTCTGGCAACTCTCCCGCTGGGTGTTAGGCAGCAGACCCACTCTCGGAATTTCCCCGGGAGAGTCCCCGGTTTGCCTGAGCGGGACTCTCGAACCGAGAGACACCCACCTTTTTTCTAGTGACTCTCCCGCTGGGTGTTACGCGGCACACCCGCTGCCGGAATTTTCCCGGGAGAGTCCCCCGGTTTGCCTGAGTAGCGTGGACATTGATATCAAAGCTTTGAGTGTGTTGCTATAATTACGATACGCACTGTATGTATCAATTACTAATGTGGAACGATATATGGGCCGGCTACGGCGGTCGGCCAACTATGACCGAGGTCTCAAGGATCATCCCAATAAGGAAAGTATAAGACGCGTGAGTGTGAACGGTCCAAGTCTAATACCATATTGGAAGTTTCATGCCTAACATGGTTAAATAGTGGAAGTGACCAGCCGCGAGTCATTAATCTGATTGGGTTATTAGCGCGGAAAATTTGCCAGCTATCGCACCTCCTTGTATACGAAGAGCTAGGCAGGATGAGCTTTATCATCCATAGCGCAGTCGGTAGGAGGGGTCAGCGTTGGGTGAACGACAAAGGTTCGAATCCCCTCTCATAATTTTTCTGGATTTCCCGAAACTTTCATGACTTAATAAGGAACTATGACCCAAACGTCACCTTGTCAATTTGCATGAGGCCATATCGACAAGCGGACGATCTGATGACTTTTCACCAGAGCTGTTAATGAGCTCCGCCTAGTCAAACACAAGGTGGTAATGGCGATGAAGAATGAACCTATTTAACGACGCGCAACCTCAATTTTCCCAAACTCTCCTGAAATTCCAGAAGCTTTCTTGCTCGAGTGTTACCCCCTTACCCCCCCCCCCCCCCGCGTCCATGGTAGCGGCTAAATGCCTATGCAGGAAGGTACGCAGGCTTCAGTAAAAGACCATTCTGTCGTAGGCCGTGGAGAATCCCTGCTCATTTATAAGTGCTCCTTGAAATCTATAAGTGTAGTGAGTCTTATAGAAACGCAAGAAACACAAGGAGGAAGAATTTATAAGCGAAGGCTTGCCAAGGAACACGGCACAATTGGCATCAGTAGAAATTGTGAGCAAATACATATTGGAGTAATGCCAAATACATCTCAGTGCAAGGCATTCTTTCAGGAAAAACTAGACACGGACAGTGATCGCATTATTGGAAAAAAGAGTGATTGTCTGAAGACTCACGAGATGATCTCTGGCACCTATATCGATATGAAAATATGGCAAAATTTCGTGCCGCCACCGAGGTGAGTCACTCGTATTGCTTGCTTGCTTCCTTCTATTATTCAGCTGTTCCATTTCCAGACCTTGATGAAGTAATAGCTGCGTACGTAAATCCTGACCACTACTGTCTACCGAAATGTTTAACTTCAACCATACTGCTCAGGAAATAAACTGTTGTGTTTTTATGGACTTTGATTAACTCATCTTTTTTGCGATGGGGCTACGCATTATCTTAAATGCACCACGGACTCATGTGATTCCGGACGACGGTAGACCCGAAGGGGAAAAAGGCTTCTCTGTGCAGAAGCGGGAACGCTTTTTTTTCACGGTGGAAAACGGGTGGCAGGTGCATCCGCGGGAGCGTGTTCTGCCGTCAAATATGTGGCACTTTTCGCGATTTGGACAGGTTTGTACACATATTACGATATCAAGGTCATCAACAGGCATGAAAGAAGATACTAGTAATGCTACTGGTATAGAGACGCTCCTGATCTCGCAGTGTGCCACAGTCGGCTCTTCGGGGTCAGACCTGGAAGATTGCCTCGAGTCACTTTTCAGAAGATCCACCGGATGCTGGAGGATAATTCTGTCGCCGAGGGATTCTCCACACAGCTCGGGGGTGGGGTGTGGTTTCCTACTGCAGGTGCATCTCGCCAACGGTCCGCCCCATCGTGGACCATGGCGATGGGATCATCCCACTTGTGAAAAACCCAAATGGGATGCTCCCTATTGTGGGACGTCCCCGGGGTCCCCTCTGCGGATCCGATAACGCCAAGATTATTATGGGAACCGAGTGGCAAGGTATTGATCTGTTGCCGCGCAGGGTGAAATCGGTTACACGGCGGTGGAGCATCGGTTGAATGGCGGTGGAAGACCGATTTCTTCGCAGATGCCCCTAGCGAGACAACCGACATTACCCGCCGACTCTGAGAGTTTTGGCCGCGAAATATCCCCCCAGGCTCCGCAGCGGCTCCTTGTGGGTTATTTCCCGTCTATTTCGCGGCTATTCCTCGGCTTCTCACGGAACGGACAAGAAGTACTCGAGAAATAGCAAAATATCTCACGATCTCGAGTGTTCAATTGTTCACCGCGAGCGGCGGAAGGGTGCCGGACTTGCCCAAAGCGGCGGGATTCGCCCTTTCTTCTAAACCGTTTTGCGGCTCCTGGATAGCTTTTCGTCCCGTTTCTTCGACGCTGTTCTGCTTCTGAGAGCCACGAGAAGCGTTTGTCATGGAAAATTTGAGGATGAAGTTTATCGTGAACAGTGCTTTAATCAACTAAGACGGGACTGCAACCACTCACTAAATTGAAATTTCCTATTTTGTAGAAAATTGAAATTGTTTTCGGTGTCTTTTAAATGTAGAAGTTTGGTATGTAGGAGCCCATTTGGCATCCGAACAAGCCCAGACTCCATAGTGCCAGTGCACTCCCTATACCCGATTACTTCATTTGAGCAGGTTTGTTTGAATAGCTACATCGAAAATTGAATTCTATTCAGTTTGAAGCCATTCATTGATTTATTCCTTATTCTTAATTCAAACGTTACCTCTTCGGTTTGAGAATAAGTAAGGTGAATATTATCAGGATACGCGTGCCCTAGTTCGCTGTAAGCTAAGAAATGCGACCCCGTGTGCTGGAGGTTTTATTTCTATTCCTTCTCCACCAATTCCGGTCTTGCAGATAGAAACAATCAGAGACCACATAGGATTTGCACTTTCGAGCAGAGACGTTCGTCACAACCCTAACGACATTTTCCGGTCTTTTTTTTATATTAGGGAGTACATATGTGCATTTCTGCCCACACAACACACCTTAGCGTGAACTGATAGCTGCATCATAAATAAAAACTGAAATTGTTTGAGAGGCCTGAAAATGTGGTCCTAATAGAGAAAAAATCGGTGTTGACTTAGCATCTTTCTTGACATTCTGCACTTTTCCTGATTTTTTTTTTGTTGCAATACTTTGCCCCCCCCCCCCTGCAATCTCCAATCTCGCTGATAACAAACTCACCAATAAAACGGAGCTTTCATGGATTGTCGTCATTCCTGAACACTCTTCACGAGAATGCCTCTTTTCAGCATTTCTGGTTCCCTTGGGCCTTTTATTTTTTTCCCTAAAAATCTACTAAGAAGGAAAGTCTTTCTAGAGGTAAACGCATCCGAGAAAACGACCAGTATTTTCAGTATCTCTTGGGCCTCAATAGTGAAATTGCGCAGTGTCCCGCCCCGACCTGCGGAGGCCGGATTCGCCAGTCATTATACCCCCCCCCCCGGGTGCACGCTATAATCTTCCGCATTCCCTAGGAGAGTGAGGATGATTATAACCGGATTCGCCATGTTACCCGGTGTATAATGAATGACGAATCCGGCCTCAGACTAAAAGAAGTTATGAGACTTTTTCAGGCTTCGCGAAAAGGCAAGGCATTTTTTTGGGTGTTTCAAAAAAATTTTCTCGGATTTTGCTCAAAACTCGCATTTAGGGTTTAATCAAGGTGATGAAAACTAATTTGGGATCCGGTTTCCGAAATTCTTAGGTTTACTGTAGGTTACGGTATGTACAATGTCATTTAGGGAGCGAAGCCTACCTAAGCATTTCGAAAAGCGACAAATGGGCGTTAAAGGCAGCGTTCACGAAGAAAAACTTGCACGTTTTTTTTTTGGCTAAAACGTAAAGTTTGGGTCCCTCCAAGAAGATTGAAAACGGAAGTGCGACAAAAAACGGCCGGTAAGTGGGTGAAATTTTCGTGGGCCAGCCAACCCATTGGGCCACTCCGCCCTCGTCCTGTAACAGTTGCCCTGACTTTGTGGTTAGATGAGCAATGGTTTCCGATCAAAAGCCCCTTTCTTCCCTTCATTCTCAACTTCTCTCTTTATTCACGTCAGCTTGCACACATCGGCTGCTAAAAACGGGAGTTACAAGCCTCGGACAACTCGTCCATAATGATTCACTTACTGAATTTCGAGGGGCCAGAACTCCGTTTCCCGGGGGTCTTGTACGATTTCAGGGAAATCATTGAAATCAGCATGGGACCGTTTTCAAGGTAGGCGGAAAACAGAAAAACGACTTTTTTCGTGAACACTGCCTTTAAAGGCAGCATACGCGCTCGTAAGCGTAATTGAGATAACTACGGAATTAGAATGGTATGGCACAGAACACAACGCCCACCCATTTTGAAGCGTCAAAAACGACCCAAATTGACGCTACACGAGGGAGAAGTTGGCCCCGCCCCTGTACCTGCCCGCCCCCTGTACTCGCGTCCTCTTCCAAAACAGGTGTGCTGGACCATTCCCACCGGCGGCGACGCTTCTGGGTGGTGGAATAGGTGCAGTAGGTAAACCACACACATCGACGACGGTGAAAATGGCCCAAAACACCCAAATACAGAGGGCGGGCAGACCTAGGGGCGGGGCCAACTTCTTACTCGTGCAGAGGCATCGTGGGTCGTTTTTGACGCTTCAAAATGCGTGGGCGTTATGTTCGGTGCCATGCCATTCTAATTCCGTAGTTATCTCAATAACGTTTACGAGCGTGTATGCTGCCTTTAAAGGCACAGTCCAACCTCAGAGGTAATTATTGATATTATGGTCCTTTCGCCGCCTATAGCAACCCTGCCTCAATTCGCTCAAATAAGCGAGAAAAAGCAAGGAAAAAGTCGAGCACGCCCCTTTGAAGGCAGAGTCCACGATAAAAATAGTCTCCAAGTTTTCACCGGAAATCAGGAGGTTCGAGTCCGATGTAACCAGAAAAATTGAAAAAACGGCTAGAAACCAGCTTGAACGGGCCCTATACGACCCCAATCTGAGTGTTCCGCTCACGCAACGCCCACTCTATCAACGGCTACCGATAATGTTGTCCAACCCATAGTTCTTGTTTGAGAAGGTAATCGATCATCAAATGTGATATGTTTAGTTAGGTGGAGTGGACTATAGCCCCACGAATGTAAACTGTTTCCTTAAAATGGGTTTCCCAGTTATTTACGGATGAAAGGCCGTTGAAAGGAGCGGGCGTTGCGTGCGCGGAACACTCAAGTTTGGGGCCGTATAGGGCTCTTCTGCGCCTGTTAAAAGCCGTTTTTTCAACATTACTGGTGAAATCGGACTCGGAACTTTCGATTTCCGGTGAAAACTCGGAGACTCATTTTATCGTGGACACTGCCTTTAAAGGCAGCATACACGCTCGCAAGCATAGTCGAGATGACAGCATAGATCGGTCCGCACTATGTCGTCAACGACGTTTGAAGCGCTGAAAACTGTCCAGGATGACAGTATTTGACAATGTTTGAGCAATCTTGCCTTCCACGCCCGTATTTTCACACCCCTTTGAGTAACAGAATGAGAATCGGTACTTGTGAAAACGTGTGATAATTGAGAGTGATAGCACTATCAAATGGGAGTGCACGAGAGAAATAGCTTGGTTTACTTGAGTATAACATGTCTGCATACCTATTGACTCTCGTCCACTTTCGAGAATGCCGCTCTACTTTGGCTGGCCTCTTGAAATGGAGGATTTTATCAGCGCTCAAGCATGTTATATTGAGGTAAATCGAGTTTTTTCTCTACTGCACTCCCTTTTTATAGTGCTATCATTCTAAGTTATCACATATTTTCTCAAGTATCGATTCTCATCCTGTTACTCGAAGGGGTGTGAAAATACGGGCGTGGAATTCAAGATTGCTCAAACATTGTCAAATATTGTCATCCTGGACAGTTTTCAGCGCTTCAAACGTCGTTGACGACATAGTACGGGCCGTGCGAACCTATCTATGCTGTTATCTCGACTATGCTTACGAGCGTGTATGCTGCCTTTAAAAGAAAAAAATGGGTAATGCCCACAGGCAGGTTTCCAATCTCAATAGGGGAGAGACGTGCGAATGATTTTACTCAAAACCTACGTTCTTCGATTTGCTTTCGGTCTGGCTTCATATTGTGGCCTGCATCAGAACGATGGCCGCAAAAAACGAGAAAATACAGGCTCGAAACAACTCGTCTGCGAACTTCCAGCCGCTCAAAATCAAAATTTTTGAGGAGCCGTAACTCCGTTTGTAGTGAGTTCTGAGCAATTCTGAACACGCCATTGTGATCAGCGTGAAATTTTCTCCAAGATAGGTAGTGAAACGAAAAATCGATTCTGAGGTTGGACTGTGCCTTTAAATTCGTATTCAGCATCCCGAATAAACACCGCATATAAATTTGGAGTCAAGGGACCGCATACCCACCGTAATCTACCGCTAGCCGTCGAAATTTGTTAAACGGACTTCAGTTTCGTGTTCAGCGCTCCAAATGACCCCTAGAGAAACATTTTGAGCCATTTGATTTCTTTGAGCTCTCAAATTTTCCCCGATTAGAGACTTTCTACGAATTTAGTCGACAACTCTGAAAAATCGACAGAAAAACCTCAATTTCGTGGTGAGCACACTAAATAATTCCCATGAGGAAGTTTTAAGTCAAATCTCTGACGAAAAATTCACAACACCTTTAGAACCCAAGTTGCTAGAAGAAACAGTCAACAAACAACTCGTACAAGTCCAACACACCATCACTCTGTACAAAGTTCAAAGAACTTGGTTTCAGCCAAACTTTGTCTAGCGGCGCTAAACACGATTATGAGGTCTGTTTCCAGATTTTCGAAAGTTTACTGCTCATTCTGGCAGGTACAAAAAGCACAAAAAACCTACCGTTTTAAGCTCGTAATTTCTTGTAACCCGCAGCTCGGGGCGAGATACTGCACAGTTTTGGAGGCCCAAGAGATACTGTGCTTATCTGGGCCAAATTCCGGTCCGCAATTGCGTCTCGACACGCTTTGCGGCCGCACGCTCCCGAGTCAGAAGAACTTCCAGCGCTACAGCTGCCGATCTGCTGACTGTAGGTGGGTTTTAGAAACTGGAAACTAAGAAAAATTGGAGAAAATTTTGAAAAAAAGCCACATCGAGTCGGCTTTGGCGCTGGAAACCCGACTGACTTGAGCGCGTTCGGCCGCAAAGCGTGTCCAGACGCAATTGCGGACCGGAATTCGGCCCAGATAAGCACAGTACTAACATTACAAGTCATTTTTGCACATGCGTTTACAGCCACAAACACTTCCCTTGTAAGCGCAATCAAAAACTTCTATCAGATTCCTCCCGCATCGATTCTGTGTCCGTGTTGCCATTCGGGGGCCATCCCGGCCGGCTGTCCGCAGACCACTCATTGTGACCTTAGAGACACTGACCCATTGAAGGGTCACTTCGCGGCTAGAGACGCTGGCAGCCGGGGAGAGCCGAGAGCTCGTCCAGCTTCTCCCATTGCTGAAGCTCGCACGATGACCAGACAGAGAGGGTAGTAGAGACGCAGGCTAAGTACTAGAATAGCCTGGCTGCTGGCTGACTGGTGTGTTGGTCTGGAAGGCCTCCCCCAGTCTGCCTGCCAGCCGTCCACAGCTTTCACATAGCCTGGGGTGTTTATGGATATTCATGGTCTTACGACTCTTTTTCTTTGTAGGGCTTTTTCCGACTTTGAAGGCGTCCATAAGGCAACTTTTGCCTTTCTGAGTAGCTTTTGTATACGCTGAACAGACTTTTTTAAAAATGAAAAATAGCCTAAGGCGTCGATTTTTTCCTCCTTTCGTCTACCGCTCCAACACTTGACTTTTGCTCCCTTCCAGCCTCATAAAGCCATTGTTCAAATATACACGGCTATCGAATTGCCACCCAGATCGCATTCTGCTCTCCCAGATATGTACATTCCCATGGAGCTGGCTTTCATCTTAATTGCGGGCAAATCAATGAGCTCCGTCCATGGAAAATTTGTGAGCTTGTTTTCGCTGAGATCTGATTTTTTTCTGCTCACAGTACATTTTTTTGCAAAATTGGGTGATTCTTTATAATATATAAGGTAATAAATATTAATGTTATTAAAAATAAATAGATCAAAAAATCAATAATTATCATATGTTATAATAAAATATTCAAAAATAAATAAAATATACAGTATATTATTATGGAATGTTTAAAAATTAATACATAAAATAAAATATATAATAATCTTTTACTACTATAATATCTTTCTCCTATCACCCATCCATTTACATCTTTGAAATATTTCTTGTTTTCTGTTGGATTACCGTTTTTTTAAATTTTTTCTGTGATCGTTTCGTTTTCTTTCTCAAAGTTTCTTTGTTTTATAATTCCATCAATAACCTTTGTTCATTCTGATCAAATCGAATACTTTTCTGTCTACGTTTTCTGTTATTTTGTTTATTGAAAGGGTTTCTTCTTGTCTCGTTGCAGCTTCCTAAAACCAGGAAAAAGTCTGGGTTTCGAGGCGTCTCCGAATGAGACTGTCCGCCCATGCGGTTGGCGTGCGTGTCGAGCGGCCGTTGCCAAGGCGTTTTCCCGACGAGCCCTCCCACAACTGTCAACTGCCAACTGGGATATTTCTATCTGTGCATCTCATATTCCTAATAATCGATTTAGAGATCCTGAAAATGTCGTGGTGATGGCCGCCAGACACGCTCGCCGACCGCGTGGGTGGACAGTCTCAGTCGTACAGACCCTATCTATTGATGCATTTTCCACATAATTCTTCTATACCATTCTCTAGGCAATCAGTTCTGTCTAGGGAGTTCCGTGTTTGACTTCATTTGATGTGTCCTGTCCTTATCAGGGTGAAATCCCGGTCGGCAGTTGCGGACGACCGCTCGTGCAACACGCGTTGTGCGCAAAATCAAGCTGGGACCACGAGGTCCCGGAACGATTATCATTATTCTGGGTGCTGCAACGGCGAATGTCCGCAACTGCAGACCACAATTTTGTTCCAAAAAAAAAACACCACATAGGCTTTTTGCTATAGGAAAGTTCCTCTTTCAAATGAGAATTCTACTGGTGTTCAGTTTTTCTATTACAAAACACACCTATGGCACCATCAACGAATATTTCACTCATTTTTCATAATTGTTTCTATGATTTTGCTTCTTATACCTTTTCTGCCGCTAACTATGAGATGGTTTTATCTATTAGTTGATTAACAATTTTGATTCATTTAGTTTTTATTTTTAGGTGCTCGTTTTTTCTTTTTTTTGTCATAAAATTTTACAAATAACCTGAAGTACTTCTCTTTTTATTTTTGTTTTTTTTTTAATTTTTCGATTAAAAGGATTTCTTATTGTCTTGTTGCAGCTCCCTGCAGCCAGGAAAACGACCTCGTTTTTTTTTACAATTTATTTATGCATTTTTCATAAATTTTTTTCTGTCCCGTTTTCTAGGCAAACAGTTCTGTCCAGAGAGTTCCGTGTTTGCCTTAACTTGATGTGTATATTTAGGGCCGTGGCTTGCCTCCTCAAGGAAAAACATGTAAATCTCGCCCGCGGCGGTGACGTGCGCCGGCCCGCTAATCGATTTGGGCCGATAAAAGAGCGCAGCTGATCGGCTTACCATACCGCCAGCCGTCGTTAAGATTTAAACAGCCTGTGCCAGCCGCGGATGAGATTTGAATGTTTTTTTTTGAGGAGGAAAGCCACGAACCTAACTGTATGTACTGTTCTCATCGGAGTGAAATCCCTGTCCGAATTTGCGGACAATCGCTCATGCAACAAGCCTTGTGAACGAAATCATGCTTTGACCATGGGTAAACGTGCTAGGACCACAAGGTCCCAGAAACGGTTACCTTCGTGTAGCGTGCTGCGACTGCGGACCGGACTTTCGCTCCAATAAGGACAAAACATAATAAGCATTTTTTTATAGAAAAATTCTCATTTACACGGGTATTCCACTATTGCTCAATTTTTCCTCTACAAAAACATACAGTTAAGTCCGTGGCTTGCTTCCTCAAAAAAAAATTAAATCTCACCTGCGGCTGGCGGTATGGTAAGCTGATCAGCTGCGCTCTTCTCTCGGCCTGAATCGATTAACGGGCCGGCTGACGCGACCGCCCCCTTCAGCCGCGGGTGAGATTTAAACGTTTTTTCTTGAAAAGGCAAGCCATAAACTTAACTATAAAAGAGACATATTTCTTTTTTTCATAATTTACTCTATAATTTTGCTTCTTATATCTTCTCTACCGCTACCTACGTATGATATTGTTTTGAGGTTTTTAATAATTCGATAAATCGCCTCAGTAAAGATTTATTGCAGACCAAAACACAAAAAAACGTCCGTGGAAATCAAATAATTTCTGCAAAAAAAAATTATAAAAATCTTCTTGTCGTAGATGTCTTCCAGAAAGTTCTGATTTTTTTCAAACTCCCATTCGCTCTGCTGACTTCACGTTATCTGCAAGCATTCCTTTTCTCCGGCGATTTTTGTGCAAATTTTTGAATAAAAAACCAATTGTAAACGGCAAAAGGGCAAATTTTATGGATTTCCATCTGACAGACGCTGTCAGGCACGTGGCTCTGACATTTTATTTCTCTCATACATATGTGATTAGAGGACATTATAGAAATTGATCTGCACCATTGACATTTCTTTTTTCTTTCTTTTACACTTTTATTTATTGCATTTTGACATCTATTTTTCTCCATACTTTTAATTATTGTGCTTATTGATACATTATTCATTTAAATTTTTACGCGGAATTGATATTTTTGTGTGCAAAATATTTTTTGTACATTTTATTACTTTTAAGTAATTAATCAATTTTAAATAATTTTGTATGTAATTAAAAACATCAAATTTTTTTGTACATTTTTTTCAAAAATTCAAATCTAACATTTGGTTACCTCCAGCACAATACCGGATTTCCGAAATTTCGGTTTTAAAACCGCTCATCCCAGACGAAAGCCATAATGAAAAATTTGATTTTTTGACGATTTTGTTCACCTTCCCACATTTTTTATTGTTTTATATATTATATATTTTTTCAATGAATTTTCTATTTCTCAGGTAAAGAAATGGGTTTTGTTGTTCATTATTGAATAGTCCAGAGGTTGCTACCCATCTGTGAATGGAAGCGCTGGGTGTTCGCTTTCCAATATGGAAGTCATGGCAACACCACTGACGCGCCCCCCCGTGTCCTCTCACTTACTAGAGTTCACTTTTTGATTATTCTAGTTTTAAGAAAAATATAGTCTTTCGCCGAGATTTTTTTTTGGGTCCACATAGTCCTTAAAGGCAGCGGGGCGGTCAGTCATGAAGAAATAGGAAAGATATACCTGAGTGTTGAAGACTCCCTGAGATTAATTGTTTTCAACAGCTGTCCAGGTTCAGCTCGCCATGGAGGCAGCAAATCACCATCGATCATTTCGTGTGTTCCAAATGTTATAAGAAAAGACAACTCTTTCCGTTTTCTATTCTCTTTTTTTGTTCTCGTTTTTGTATTCTATATTTACTACTCTTGAGCGAATCAGATGGATCAGGGCATCATTTTTAGCATGACGTTTGGCTCTCTGTAAAGCGACGGAAATAAAAAAAATAGTTTTTTTTTTGTTTTTTTTTGAATAATGTCGGAATTTCCGGAGTAAACGTTGTATTTTTCGGCGAAAACTCCTATTCAGATGAAAACATCACCCTAAATCCGGCTAGGCATTGTCATGGAGGTGAATTAGGCCGGCTTTATGATCTTCCCACAAGTGGTGGTCGTTAGGTGACGTAAGTGGGAGGGGCTCAAAGAATCAAAGGCCCCACGCTATTGGACGCTTCTCTTCGCCTAGTTTATGCTCGCTCGTGTCTTCGCGTGTCTTTCTCCTGAAAATCAAATCTCGGTTTTTGGCTTTACTAAACGACTGTAGCAGCCTAAAGTCAAAAACCTTACGTTATTAAAGGCAGTTTTCACGATAATCTGCAGATTTGAGACTATTCGCTATATTGATAAGATGGCCTCCGGTTAAGTATCAAAGGAAGTGTTTGTTGTGACAATGAAATCTTTTGTGGATCCGTCCTTGGCAATTCTCTTCTCTCTATTGCTCCGTTCTTTCTTAGGGCCCTTACTAATTCTGCTCTGCATGAAATATTCTCCGATTTTTGATTGACCCCATTCTCCACCGGTGAGATCCACCATTAACATGTTCATCCAACCGGACAACTAGTCCATGTTATAGAATAATGTCACTGAAATGCGACGTTTTAATGCGTTGGAGGCTAACGCATTGTTTTATGTGAAAAACTCGAGGACGAAAATCATCGTGAACAATGACTTTAAAAAATTCGCTTTCTATAATACTTTAATGTGGTATTTGAAGTTCGCTCCGCATTCTTTTATGGATAGTTGCGCTGCAGCGCGCTTGATGCGAGCACAAGGAATAGTTACTCAATTCGTCCATAGTAGCGCCGTCGGATATAATCCGGCATGAGGGGGAATCAAGTGATAAAGAGAACTCGATAAGGAATTCTAACTATTTGGATTAGGCCTTATTGTTAGTGCGAAGAGAGGTAAAGGCCATCGAACATTTTCCGTTTTTTCAGTGTTTTTCCCATTGATGAAATTACTTAATTAATCAAATGTGTTTGATGAAATTGACGAATAAAAAGAAGTAGGCTGCTTTTTCGAATAAAGGGCACGCCATTAGAATCGCTTTAAGCCATAATTGTTTTCACAAAAACTCGAGCTCACGTTTTCGTATTTTTCTATAGTTTATTGACATGAAACGTCTACCGAACAAGAACATGAAACATGAGCTTACATTAATGTGAAATCAATTTGGTCTTTTTGAGAAAAACCAGAGATGGGTCCTGTAATTCGAAAGGGAACCAGAAGTAGTTGAGGTCATTGAGTATTTTCTACCGAATCGGAATATTTTTAAAAAAAATCAAACAAACTTGGAGGAACCCAAAGAATACAGAGCGTGAAATCACTCTAAAAGGTCTGAAGAGGTCAACAACACAAAATCTCGGCGACTCGCATTACCTTACCAGAAAATTCACCCCCGTCTCTCATTAGGTTTCCTCCCACAGCTGTTGTGTCGAAATTTTGCCATCAGCGACAGCTATTTCCATCCTACGACGCGCCAGCGAACAACGGCGTGCTCTGTATTTAGCAAGTTGTGAAGGAACGGCTAAAAACGAGCCATATGTATTCTCTGTAAAACGTCGTAATTCTCAAGACTCATGACGCGAGCGTCGCGCGCTATTCTGCTCTCTCCGTCTGTCATGCGCGCTCTCTCTTTCTCTAACCTCGCGTACAAACCATGAGAGTTTTGCGGTTTTATAGCCTTTGTCCCTATACGGCCCATGAACTTGTCTGCGCTATGCCCTGCCCGCCCACTTCCTTGTTGGCCGTAGAGGGAGTGGGCGGAGCGTGCAGATCACAATATATGGTAGTTAGAGGGCCGTGAAGGGCGCTCGTTTTCAGTCGTTCTTTCACCATTATGGTTGCAATGGACCCCGGTACATCCGATTTCAGGGAAAACCTAAAGACCGTTTTCATTGTGGACACTGTTTTTAAACTCTCCATATCTTCCGGCTGGAGCATTTTCTACCCACCATCATGAGATCGTCCTGAGCAGTCGTTCCCAGCACTGGTTCCTGGTTTTCACGTGAGCCCACTTCTGAACAAGCTTGGCCCGTCAACTTCATGGCTGGGATCCATGAACAGGCGTGGGTCACAGCTGGGTTTGTTCCAAAACCTTCACAGGCCAACACCGCGTCATCGCTTGGTCCGGTTAACGATGGGATACGTTTAGGTCCCACGAGACCACATCTCCTTGTTCCCTAGCCATTCCCCAATCAGCACCTCGGGCGCGTCAGGTGCCGTCGAGTGGGACCCAAACGTAGCCCTGTGTTGACCGGAACAAGATATGGCGCATTGTTGGCTTGTGAAAACTTTGAAAAAAAAACCTAGCTGGGATCCACACCTATTCATGAATCCCAGCTCATATCGAGCGAGCTTACCTAGAACCGGGATTCACAAGGTGCTGACCGCTATTTGACCTAGGGGTAACCATGGAGAATTCGCGGAGTGTTCACTATCTCGGTAGATGACCAGTTGTGGCGTCGATATGTTCATTATAATGTTCATGCAGTGTTCATGATAAAAGTCGTTTTTCTGGGGTCGTATTCGCCAATAACCCGCCGGGTACCCGCCGGGTAGTCGAAGGGTAAATGAGGTGAAATTTCAGTACAAAACGCGCGCTCCACGGCCACCTCTCGCCTCCCTTGGCTTCCCTCGCGACCGCCGAAAGTTTTTGCATCGCTTCTCGGGAAAATTGGCCGCATCGCGGCGAAATTTGTTGCAAATTGCACGGAAGAGACGTTAGATTCATTCATTTTGATTTCTTAAACCCTCATTTTCTCAATTTCCGTGTGATTCTGTCTTTTGTTTCCTTTTCATTGGTGACTCAGATCCTTTTTTTCGTTACAATTATACATTTTTGACTGTGAATGTTCATTTTTTGCTATTTTTTTCGCACGTTTCATTGAATTTTTACCAAAAAAAAATTGAAAAAGCGATTTATGCCACACCTTAATCATCCAGAGAGCTGCGGGCTCTCATCTTTATTTCCAAGTATTATAGACAGTGTGCAAAATAACGATCTTTATTCTGCCAGGTTTCATTTTTTTAAATGTGAATATTGAATTTGAAAGACCGATACATTTGTGGTAAAATAAGTCTCATTTGATGAGCCACTGTCCATAATACTTGAATTATAAAGTTTTAAAATCAGAACGCGAGCTTTAAAAGCGCCGATTTACTAGAACTACGAATAAAACCCAGTAAAACATGTTATAC